>OX456985.1:92939941-93295226 GCA_949752695.1 Melanostoma scalare | reverse complement strand
CTCTCTCTCTCTCTCTCTCTCTCTCTCTCTCTCTCTATGGAACTCTCTATGGAACTTCGTTCCATCCGGGTGTCCCTTGACACCTCTCAAGTTTTTGTATAACAATTGGGCTTGGCCGGAAAGTAGACTTGAAAAGGTTAAAACAAAACACCTACCATGTCCAAATAAATAACTTTGATAATTCACTCTCTGTTTTTGTCAGCAGTTATATGAACTTATAACTTAAACGTCATCTTTAAAACATATGTCTACTCCTTCCCAAAAGCCAACTCCAAATTTAACATAAAAAATTTCATCCGTGACATATGTTGCCCAAGAATAAAATAATTGGCAAAGTTAAAATTGAATGAACGCCCATTCGCAGAATTGATCGATGAAATCGTTATCGGCCTATACGCATGTATGTATCCTCGTTCTTCTTCTTAATATAAAGTTTGACCATATGTTTCCCTGCTGCGAGTTAGGCTATGAAAGCAAAATAATTGGTTCACCATAGCAACCATTTGTATGTAGGTGCTGTAATTTAATAAAAAAGATATTAATTTCGTGCAAATATGTTGCACCTTTTTTTCCAAGAAACTGTGAGTTCATGCTCCATCGAAAGTTGAGTTGTTGATCGTTGGAGTCGTCATATAGTAGGTAAGGGTACCTATTTCAAAAAGTAACAATTTGCTATTGATGGTCATGTCAGAATAAGAGAACACCATTACACAATAACTTAATTAACAAATTCGATTACTATCACTTTTCACTTCAATTAAAGAATAATAAATTCATCATGGCCGCTGGGCTGAGAGGACTGTAGTTACAAAGTGTGTTGAAACCTTTTCGAATAACAACTCAATAAATAGATTATCTTATTATGTATCTCTCTTGAAATCTATTTTCTTCAATCTGTTTTGTTTTTCTTCATAGGTCGTGAACAATAGGAAGGAATACGTAATAGGAGTACACATTGTTGCCATATGCTTTTTCTTGTTTTTGGTTATAATGTGCTGGTTTTGAGGTTTTTTTTTTGTAAGGTTTTTTGGTAAAAATGTTGTTTAAGACTTATTAGTTCATAATATTAATGTGCACCTAAACATAATCAATCATACTAAATTCACCGTAAGGTTGTGTGAATCACTATTTTTTTTTTTGCTTACTTTCCTTGTTTTTGTGATCTGGCGTCGACTTTGGGAGCATTCAGGAGCTAAGATATATTTTTCACAGTGTCCCCAGTGCTGAAAAAGAAATGACAGTGAAGACAACACTGGCGGGTGTTGATTTTGATACTTGGGTGGTGCTTGGTGCTAATCTTCTGAGCGGAGTTAAAAGTCTTACAAGAGATACCCAACGCATTTCTCACAACCATGCCTTGTGAGGGAATATAGGGGACCTACAATTTTCTGCCGATTCCGAACAGCTAATCGAGAAAGCGCATTTTATTGCAATGGATTTACTATAGGTAGACTTGCCAATTCCTCTAAAAAGGCGATACCCATGGAAATTTTTTTTGCTTCTGTTGGGATTCGAGCCACGAACCTCTCGCGTTACAGGCAAACATGCTAACCATTACGCCACGGGCATCACAAATAATAAGTTAATAAGGCACTCTAGAAAATAGGAGGTCATACCTGAATCATATTCAAGCTTTGGCTTGCGTGCTAGTGCTTTGTGTTCAACCAAAGCGAACCTTTTGCTTCTATTGCACATCTTTGAGCAGAATGCCAAATTAAGTCCATTTTACAGCAATGCAAAATTCAAAGCACTAAGAAGCATCAAGAACTATCCCGATAGACAAATACATACATACCACCACAACCGCAACACCAAAATGTTGAGGAAAATCCAGCCCTCATATTAATATATTGAACTTTTGTCACACCGTATGCAAAACACCCTGTTTAATACATACCTAAGCATGAATTCTATCTAATTATGGTATTTTATGCGAGATAAATAAAAGCATTGAATGATTATATAATTATTCAATGATAAAAGTCTGAGTTTAGTCACTGCAGACCTCGTTTTGAAGTCCAACCACTTCAATATCAGTGTAGTGTAATCCTAAAAAAAATATTAGATGAGACAAAATCTGATGTTTATGAAAGTCACTGTTCATACAGACAGATAGCCAATTCAAAGCTAATCATGGATGGAAAATTTAATACACTTGGACCGAATTGTATACAATTGAGTTTGTACAAGTACCTACAAAAGTAAAATTCCACAAAATTCAGTACAGTTTGCGTATTTGCGTCTTTTATGCATTTCGTGAAGAAAGAAAAGGAAATTCACAATTTCATTGCGGTTTTAACTTCTAAAGGCTGTCTAGCCTAGTTTCTTTTTAAGTCATTGGTTATTTTGACTCTGACTGTTGCCTCCCGCTCGAAATATTGACATAAAGTCAGTGTCATACACAACACTCAGGATTTTCATTTTCATTCCGTGCGTGCAGACGAGAATGTGAATGTGCTGTAACCGAGAGTGTGAAACTCAATCCATCAACAGTGGATGTTAGAGAGCCATGCTAACACACTTTTTCTTACTGAAATTGATTACATGGACTTAAATTAAAAGACAACGATCACTCTCTTTTCGTAAACCCGGTAGCCAATAGCCCATCATCTAATGGTTTTAGTTTTTCCAACGTGACTGAAGAGGATGTCCTTAAGTTCTGTCTATCAATTAGATCTAATTCAGTTAGCTTCGATGAGGTCCATCCGGTTTTCTTAAAGGCAACTCTTCCGTACGCCTTGAAACCCATTACCCACCTCTTCAATACTGCCTTAATGACTGGAATATTTCCTGCAAACTGGAAACGAGCTAAAATCATTCCAATACCAAAAAATCGTAGCGAGTACCGGCCAATAGCTATTTAACCATTTTTATCAAAAGTTCTTAAAAAAATCCTCAATCAAAATGATTTTCTATGTCCAAATCAATCCGGATTTCACCCTGGCCATAGGTGCACGACAGCTCTTTTACGAAGAGAAAAGAGAGAGAATGTTGACAAGAACTACCTATGTTACTTTCCTCACACTCTTAGGCATTTGATACCGTCGACCACCATACCTTATGCACTAAATTGAAGGATAAATTTCAGTTTGTTTCATCTTCAGTGAAACTTATTTTTTCGTATATATCTTCAAGTACAAATTAATTCATTCATATACAAATTAAAGCGGCAGTAACCCAGCAAAAAAAAATTCAAATTGATGAAATCTTCAAGGTATCAAGCAGTGGTTGCTAACAATCAAACGTCTACCTTCCTTCCACTAAGCTGTGGTGTTCCCCAAGAATCGATTTTGGGACCTCTTCTATTTACAGTGTATATAAATGACCTGCCGTCTCTAGGTTTCAATTCGTCCTTTCATATGTATGCTGACGACGTACAGCTTCGATATAGCTGTCCTCTCGGTTTAATCGAAAGTGGGACATGGGACATAAACGAAGATTTAAATAATGTCCAATTGTGGCCACAATCTAATGGACTATGTTTAAATCCAAGCAAAACCAAATGTCTGAGTATTTCTAGAAATGCAGTAGAAACGGATCATTTTCCCTCATTACTGCTCAATAATACTCCTATCCAGTTTGTTCGTTATGGCGGAGCAAAATCGCATCGTCACCTCCAAGTAGTGCCCGCTGGATAACCAACTAACGACGAGCGTTGGATCAATTGATCCACGAGCTGTGTCACCTGAGTTATCTTTTCAGGAACTAGGAGCAAAGAAAGAAAAATATCACTCTGAATGTACCAGCCCAACAATAAATCCAAGAGCGTCTGACACATATTGTGCGGCACACTGGTCAGCGTCTGATCCCTGTGGGACGGCTGAATATAAAATGCGAATAGAAGTAACTGACCTATTTGTATCATAAAAAAAAAAGTTTAAATAATTTATGGCAATGAACAAAACAAACAGATTTACTACCCCAGGTGGCACTCCAGCAAAACTGGAAAATCCACTCTCTAAAGAGATCGGTTCTACGGATTCTGGGGAGGACCACTTATTTCTTAAAAATTTTGAAAAACGGAGTACGAAAATACAGAGAACTCCCCCAAAAAACTATTCCTAGAGGGTTACACCATCGAAAACCCCAACTAATACAAATGACGTAAAAGCCATTAGCCAAAAAGAAACCAATGTCTCTGAAATTATCGACACTGCAGGACAATAGAGTTTCAAGGAAATCAAAGAAAACTGCCAAACCGAATCAAAAGATTACTTTGATGAATGGCAAAAGGAAATAGCAGCAAGAAAGAAACTTGAAACTTTAGTTCAAAGTCTTCAGGAGCAAGTAAAAAGACTCGAAGAAAAGGAGTCCCTATTTGACAAGGAACACAAGTCTACGGTTCAGACAAGTCAACAAGATACTGTTACTGTCTATCAAACTGACGAAGAAGAACTTTTATTTGAAACTGAAAGAAAAAGAAATAAGCGCACTGCTAAAAAACGAAAAGCGGAAGGTAGCCCCGAATTGCGTAGAAAGAACCAGCAAACCTCGAAAACTGAAAATAAAAAAGACTTGGGCTTAGCCAATGCTAAACCGAAGTCTTTGTCTAAAGGCAACAGAAAAACTGTACCACCACCAATTATGATCACAGGATTCCCAAATTTTGGAGATCTTAAGAAAATTATTAAGAAATGTCCAAAAAAATACAATCGTATAACAAAGAGTGAAACTGGTTACTGAGGAATTAAGCAAACATAAAATCCAGTGGCACTCGTATGAAAACAAATCCACAAGACCAATAAAAGTAGTAGCCAGAGGCCTACATTCCTCAAGTTCTCCAAAAGAATTAGTAGAAGACCTTTTTCAAGCAGGCTTTCATGCCCTTGATGCAGTCAATCTTATTAAGAATGAGACTACTAAGAACTCTGCTGGGGAACCAATAATAATAAAGAGATCCCTGCCTTTATTCACGCTATTTTTCGACAGCAAACAAAGTCTTGCAAATGTCTATAGTATTCGATCAATCTTGGGCATAAAAGTCAAAATTGAACCACTGCGAAAATCAAAATTTGTTCCGCAATGTAAACGATGCCAAGCATTTGGCCACACCCAAAAACATTGCAACATTGCAATATTTGCTTGTGTTAAGTGTGAAGGAAAACACTCAACTAAAAACTGTCCATCAAGCAAAGAACAGAAAGCAAAATGTGTAAACTGTCAAGGTAATCACCCTGCAAGCTATAGAGGCTGTCCAGTTGCTAAAAGATTTCAAAAATCCAAAAGCAAAATGACATCCGGTGAAATAAAGCCTAGCAATTCAGCAAACACAAATAGAACTCCTGGAGCTGAAGATAAAGGTAAGAAAGAACTTTCGAAGGAAGCTGTTAAAAGCAAAAGCGACGAAAATAAATCCTATTCACAGATTGTTAAAAACGTGCGGAAGAATGAAGAAACTTCCATTAAAGAAATTCTTGAACTTATTCTTAAAAGAATTGACAATCAGTATTTGAACATCAAACGGCTAAGTGAAGAAGTCGCTCTTAAAAAACAATGATGGAAAGAACACTAAAAATTGGAACATGGAATGCAAACGGTCTTTTACACCATTTATCAGAATTAAAAATCTTCTTAGACATCGAACACATAGATATTTGTCTGGTGTCCGAAACTCATTTCTCAAATAGACTGGTTCTTGATGATTTAATATCAAACTATATTTGCTACCACGCTCCTCATCCAGCTGATAAGGCTAGAGGTGGATCAGCAATCCTGATAAAAAAGAGCTTTAAACACCATGAAGAAGCCATGTTTACAAACGAGAATATGCAAGTATGTAACAATAATTAGTACTGGTATGAAAAAGAAAGACTTCAAGTTGGCATCAATATACTGCCCGCCAAGGCGTTCCCCGACTGAAGGTGATTATACAGAACTGCTAAATCTACAAGAACATAACTTCCTTGTTGGTGGTGACTTCAATGCTAAGCACACCCATTGGGGATCCAGACTTATAACAACAAAGGGCAGAAGGCTTTACAAAGCATGCCTCAAATACAATTGCGAGTTTTATTCTTCCAGATCATCAACTTACCGGCCATCGAATACTAGTAAAATACCAGACCTTGTTGACTTTTTCATAGTTGAAAGCATCAAACGAAACCACATAAGAGTCGAAGGTAATTATGACTTATCATCAGATCATACACCAGTGATTTTATCACTTAATGAATCAGAGATAATGGAAAAAAGTAATCCTAAGCTTGTAAATAATAAAACAAACCGGAGTGAATTCAGAGAAAAGCTTGAAAGCTATATAAATCTCAGATCCCCTATATGGAAACAAAAGAGCAAATCGACCTTGAAGTAGAACAATTCATTGCCGATGTTCAACAAGCTGCAGAAGAAAGTACACCAACTTACTCGAGTAGGAAGCAAACTGAAACAAAATACCCTGCCGAGATAAGAGAGTTGATATTGGAGAAGAGAAGAGCTCGAAGAAAATGGCAAAAAAATGGCTAAGCAACGAACTGAAAAAACAAATCTACGAATTCAAAAATGATTCATTAAGTAGATTCCTCAAAAATTTAACGACTGATGCTTCAACCGATTATTCGCTCTGGAAAGCAGCTAAGCGCCTGAAAAGACCGCAGTTACAAAACCCGCCAATAAAATCTCCAAACGGGAATTGGATCGGAAATCCGAAAGAAAAAGCTAACCTGTTTGCAGAACATCTTGAGCCATTCCCAGCAAACACATCTGAAAACAGCTTACAGTTTATTCATAAGGTAGATGAAGTTGGCATACCAATTGTCACTCAAAGAAATAAAAAGTATGTGTCGAAATCAACTATCGAACAAAAAATCACCTGGGTACGATCTAATAACTGCTCAGGCTATGAAAGAAATGCCATCAAAAGCCTTCATAAAACTCCAATTCATAATAAATGCATGCCTAAAGACCCAATATGTCCCACATCATTGGAAAATTGCTGAAGTAATTTTTATACCAAATCAAGGTAAGCCACCAACAGAAGTGACGTCTTACAGTCCAATATCGCTTATACCAATAATGGTAAAAGTCTTTGAAAAATTGCTACTGAAAAGACTAAGCAAAGTCATAGAAGAAAGAAATCTAATCCCAAATCATCAGTTTGGATTTAGAAATAAACATTCCACGATAGACGAAGTTCATAGAATAACGGATGCAGTTGAAAAAGCATTAGAAGAAAAACAAGTATGTTCGGCTATATTTTTAGATGTTGCTCAAGCATTCGACAAGGTATGGCATGAGGTGCTAGAGTACAAACTGCAAAGGGAAGGGACCTACCCAGGCAGTACTACGAAATACTAAAATCTTATATCTCAAACCGGTTCTTCAGAGTACGGTCAAGAATATTCAAAGCTAAGTAAAATACAAGCCGGTGTTCCACAAGGAAGCGTCCTAGGACCTACCCTGTATTTGCTATATACAAGGGATATTCCAGCGGATAACAACACCATTATGGCTACTTTTGCAGATGATACTGCAATTTTGGCATCCAGTAAGTGCGTCGTCAAGGCTGCAATTGCAAAATGCCGTCGACACCGTTAGTGATTGAACCAAAAAATGGCGTATCAAGCTCAATGAAGCTAAATCTGCACATATAATCTTTAAAAATAAAGAGTTAAGCTACGTACAAATATTCATCAACAATCAAGCTGTACCTACCTTACGCCAATACGGCCAAATACCTAAATACCAAAGCCACACGAGCTAATGGTTTAAAAGTCATGGGAAGCATTAAAAGTTTAAGCTTCCCTTAAAGCGATTATATTATTGAGAAAGAAAAATATGTTGTCGATCGTTCATAAATTGGTTCTGATTACGAGGAGTTTTTAGTGAAGTAAAAATCCCACACTACTTGGTGTCGAATACGGCCAAGTGTCCTCCTGACAAAAAAAAAAAAAAAAAAAAAAAAAAAAAAAAAAAAAAAAAAAAAAAAAAAAGTGTCGTACCCTTCTAGGACGCAAATTTTTGGTCGGATTCTACTAAAAACAAAAACAAAACTTTTTTGTTATTGTTTAATATTTTTACATTTATTTAAATTGATGCCAACAGACCATGTCAAAAACATTTTTCTAAGCATTACTAATGTTTACATTGACTTAGAAATATAAGATTCACATCATGCCAATGTTGTGAATGTTATAAGTTACGGTAGAATCCGACCAAAAATTTGCGTCTTAGAAGGGTACGACAGCATCTAACTGATGAGCCCACTGCCGCACCTGGGCGAAACGCTAATTTTTGGAGTTGAGGTCAATGTATCTCTAGATCCTCCATGTCTTTATGACTTTTTTAAAATCTAGGTCAACTCCTGGTAAAAAACAGAAACAAAACTTTTTTGTTATTGTTTAATATTTTTACATTTATCTAGGAGTAGTATTTAACAGAACGCTTACCTGGACAAACCATATAAATATGTATAATCATCGGAAGAGTATATGGAGGCTTACGAATGTTATCGACTACACAACACATTACCCCAATCAAAACAAAAATGATACTTGCCGAATCACTTCTCATTCCCTTATTATTATATAGCTGTGAAATATTTAGTAATTGTAATTTCAGGGACAAAAGGAATCTTAATGTCGTTTATTATAGTGTAGCAAGGTATGTTTTTGGTATGCGTAGACTTGAACATATCTCTGCATACTCAAAAATAATACATGGTGTCTCTCTTGATAATTTATTCGCAATGAGAACCCTAATAATGCATAATAATGTTATGCAAACAAAAAAACCACAATATCTTTAAAACAAAATTCAGTTTCCCCGCTCTAACAGAACCTTTGATCTTACTCCTTTAGTGCTTGTCCAGACGGGTTATTTCAATAACGTTATGCTGTTAACGCTAGCTAGGTGTCTACACGTTGTTATACTTCCTCGCACAAGTTCTCCATTTTGTGTTGAAAAGTGTATTGAAAAAAGCATAACGTTATGAGCATAACCCGTCTGGACACCCCAAGTGTACTGCTTAGGCAGATAAATCTGATTTCGTTTTGCGCATCCAGCCTCTTTCTTCCTCACCCCTTTTGCCCAGAAACGACCGATATAACGTTATTGGAATAACACGTGTGGACAGGGACTTACGCTACTCTTACCTTATTTCTAGTCTTAAATTTTTTGTACATGCAATTCGGTTGTGGAGCTCCTTACGTATAAGGATGATGGGATGTAGCTCTCGGTTCAAGACGAGACTTATAGACAATATACCTATAATATTTTGCGGTCCTTCGATGATAAACAATACTTAACTTAATTTTATGGTATCTTCGTGGTTTTTTATCTAACGCAAAATTCTTTCTTTTTTTTAGTTTCTCAACAAATGTAATTTCCAATTTTCTTTTTCCTTCTTTCTTAGTTTTTTTTTTTGATTTCTAATCAAATGTAATTTTTTTTTTGTACTGTGGAAAACCGTAAATGACCGTTGTCATCCCAAAAATCTGGAATTGATTCGATCACTTGGGGCTAATATGTATTAACCAAGAAGTTCATGAGCTACAGCCCAAAGTGCTTGTCCAGACGGGTTATTTCAATAACGTTATGCTGTTAACGCTAGGTGTCTACACGTTGTTATACTTCCTCGCACAAGTTCTCCATTTTGTGTTGAAAAGTGTATAGAAAAAAGCATAACGTTATGAGCATAACCCGTCTGGACACCCCAAGTGTACTGCTTAGGCAGATAAATCTGATTTCGTTTTGCGCATCCAGCCTCTTTCTTCCTCACCCCTTTTGCCCAGAAACGACCGATATAACGTTATTGGAATAACACGTGTGGACAGGGACAAAGGCATCAACAAAGTCGTGGAACACCTGAAAGAAGTTGTGTTTCACAATTAATGGAACTGTTTGTTTTTACTAACAAAGCCAAAGTATTTATATGGAAATACATAGTCTAGTTTTGTTCATTACTTGTGTCTTGTGTTTGGCTTACTATTGTTTTGTATTTGTTGATATATGCCGAGACTAGTTTTCTACAACACTTTTTCTACCTACAATTGGCACCATTTCGGTACCATTTTAAAAATGTTTTAAGAACAAATGAAAAATTCCATTGTCTATCCCTGATGTTAATACCACAACAATACATCGAAGATCAAGCCTCTTTTCTGTCATTGAAATTATTCGTTCTCAAGAAGATGCTATTGATTTCATTTGTCGTGATGCTGATGACGGACTGAATGCAGTCCGAAATGCATTCATGTAAGTGTTTTTGACTGTTTTTTCGTTTTGTTTTTATTACCTATCAGTTTTTGTGATTAATTAAAATTAGTGCGAAAGCCCGAAAAAACCTAAAGGGTAAAAACAATAGGGTATTTTAATTACTATTTATGTAAATTTTTTTTTGCACATTGACTCGATTTTTGTCTTTGTCTCGAGAATCTCCATAAATTAAAAAGTGTTGCAGCCGTTGAGAGGATGAGCAAAGTGATCTGAAGCGATGGTCGCCTCTCCGCTTATGAGAAGTTATTTTAAAATTAAGTGTAATGTAGCGATATTTCTACAATCTATTGCTTCACAATCAAAACTGAATCCATCTTTTAAAAAATCTGAAGCTCAAAATATATAAACCATCATCATAAAGCGTACCTGGCAGTATTGTTAACATACTAGAAGAGAAACGATCAATAGCTCGTCTGTATTGATGGGTATCAAAGGCGAACGAAAATCATTTCCACATTTTTTCCGCGGTTCGTTGCCGCTCCGTAATAATTAAGCACTAAGATCTAAACGGAAGATACTAAGCTTCGTCGCGTCGTGTGAATGAAAAAGAGGAGTTTTGCGTTGGAGTCGAAATTGATTTCTTGTTAATAACTGGGCATATTAATTAAAGATTGCAATAGATAAGAAGTGATTATAGTAAAAAAAAAAAAATAGTGATGATCACAAAATGCAATAGATGACGAAAACCAAAGGTTTATTTTAAATCCCCATAATATGTTTTGGGATCATTGGGTTACTATACGTTGGAGATGTCGCTTCAGGTTATAGCATATGCGTTGGTTGCTTTTCATTTGTTATGTTTTCGGTTGCTATAAAATTTGAATGAGTCATGTTATGCTATTTCTATTCGGAACATCATTATGTATGTAAGGTTAAGTTAGGTTAGATGAGGGATCCATTGACATCGCCGGGATAACGGAGGAGGAGGGGTAGAAAGATGCAAAGGGGGAAATATGTGATTGTTGACGACTACATGAAATGTTTCTTGCGGCAAAATATAGTTTGATTTGGATGAGTCTATGAGACTTAAATATGTACCTACATTAGACTGGTTCAAAAAAGTGACTATTTTCTCGAAACCATTCCATTTATACCTTCGAGGAGGTGTAAAAAGATGCCTGTTAAAAGAAAAGCTCTTAATATTAATATTTTATTTTTTTAGATTTAGATTTATTGTTTGCTTTCTTGATTTAAATAAGCTTGGCTTTGCCGTCTGCCTGATTGACATAAAATTTATCATTTAATAACAAGTTTGAAGAATTTTGGTGCAGAGATGGTCTTGAGCCTGAAGAAGGACATGGGCTGTATTTATTATCCCAATATTCCTACGTTTACGGCAACGTAAACGGGAACCTTGAAGCTGCTGGACCGATTTCAAAAGTTGCACAAATAATAAGTAATCTAGAGTTGTACACAGCTACAAATTACACATCTGGGATGCGGCACTATAAAAGTTTTAATAATGACTGGAACAGCGAAAGGAGAAAACTATTGATCAACTGTATTTCTTTAATTCCCACTGATTTGTCATTTTAGTTTAAAAGAGTGTATCAAACTCGCAAAAACTTTTTATTTGATAAAAGATGGAAAAAGTAAGGACGTCGTGTGCAAAAATGTAGGTACTGAAATAAAATAGTCTACTAAAACGCATGAATGTGTCTTATTTGCAAAATAAGTAGCCTAAAAAATTAAAAATGCTGCCGAAAGTCAATTTTCCACGCGGACGAAGTCGCATGCACAGCTAGTAGATATGGGTATGGATCATATATATATAGTTTGGTGTTGTGCTTGGTAAGCTAAAGCAACGTGTTATGTAGTATGTAAGGAGTTTCTCTACTGTTTCGTACTTGCAATAACCCCACGATTGCGCTGCGTACATCATAACAGATTCTGCTACAGCTTGGAAAACCTTGTAGTTTACGCTGTAGTTAATCAATTGATTTGAAAAACATTTTTTCCATGTAGCCGATATGGCACTTTTCGCTATCAGTCTTTCCTTAAGATGAGGTTCCATGCTGAGACTATTAGCTATTGTTAATAGCTATAGTCCCGAGATATTTATATGTTTTCACAACTTCAATGGACTTTCCGTTGAGATGCCATTTTTCATTTCTGCACTCTCTACCAGCTCCCTTCTTAAAAATCATAATTTTTGATTTTGTATGGTTAACCGTATTCCATAATCGGTAGTACAAATCAAGACGGTTAATCATATTAAAGGACTCTGTTGAATAGGCAAATAGCTCCACATCGTCTGCAAATAAAAGTGCTTTTATTAAATGTCCTGCAGTCTCTATTCCTCCAGGTAAAAAGTCGATGAGGTCATCGATGTACAAAGCAAAGAGATATGGGCTTAGTGTACATCCCTGTCTTACTCCCATATTTGTTTCAAACCATTTTGATGCTTCGGTCCCGCTCCACACACTCGATTGGTTATTCTCACTTTTGGCTCATTCCAGCGTTAAAAAGTTTGAATATTAAAGCTTTTCGATCGACATTTTCAAAGGCTGCCTTGAAATCAACGAAATAATTTCTTTTTTTGTTCGAGGAATGTTCCAGCAATGTTTTGCAGTACGAAAATGATGTCTACGGTTGAATAACCATTCCGAAAACCTGCTTGGAATTCTTTGATCAGATTGTTGTTCTTGATCCAAATTGACATACGCTCCATTAAAAGTTTTGTGAAAATCTTGTTAGATGAGTTAGGGAATGATATTCCACGATAGTTTGCGGGATCATCTATATTACCTTTTTTGTGGATCGGAAATATTATGACTTGTTTGAACTGTGGCGGTATGTTGGCTGTTTCCAGCATTCCATTGAAAATCTCCGCAATTTTGACAATAAAATTTCTTGTCGCTTACAAAATTCAATTGGTATCCGATCGGCTTCAGGTGCCTTTCCCATCTTGAAGTTTTTTCAAAACATAACATATTTCTTCCTCAATAATAGGTGCAGCTAATATTTCATTTTGAATTAATGGCGTAGTGAAACGGCAGTATACTACTTTGTGGATTAAATATTGATTGAAAGTGGTTCCGAAGTGTCCTTGTGTCGAGCTGAGTGTTAATTTGTGGTGCCCTACAGTTGAATTTTTTAATCGCACAACAGAAATCTTTTATATTTTAGCAGTTCACCAATTTTTGAGCTTCGTTTTCAATATATATATACATATTTGCTAAAAAACTGTGTTCGTTTGGCAGTACATTATTCTGAAGAACTGAAATCCAAACTTTCGAAAAACTTTTAGCCACCCAACCTTGAATAACTTTTGAAGGAATGAATTTGTCGAAATATGATAAGAAACCTTTTTTGTAGAACAACTAATTTTCTATAAAAATATGTATGGTTCTTCCCGGCACTTTGCTTCTAGACAGAAATGTATAATTCCAAATTTAAAATTTTTTTTCCCATAATCTGCGATGAGTGACTTCTAAATATTAATATTATGAGCTCTCATTTTAACAGGCATCTTTTTACACCATCTCGAAGGTACAAATGGAATTGATTAGAAAAAAAAACAGTAGCCTTTTTGGAACCAAACTAATGTACACAAATGTGAAAAGAATTTTGAGTTCACAGTGCCTCCTATTCAAGATTTGACGAGCAATGTTTATTTTATTATCTATTTTATGAAAAAGTTGGCAACTCTGTCTGAACTAACAAAGTCTGTGAAATTAAGAGCTCCTGCGAAAAAAATTTTGTTTTTATATTAAAAACCGTTTGTGTTTTATAAGTAAATAGTTTTCATAAAGCTAATCAATTGAAAATTATTTTGAGTAAAAATCTTTGGGTGAGTTTCCATTCAAACAATACTATTAGAAGTTTTACGATGCGTCAATCACCCGTATTGAAAGAATTAAACCCATCAAAAAGACCATTTACGGATTTGTCATTGTCGCCGGCAAAACCTGCAACATCCAGTAAAGCTGAAAACAATACGCCTGTTGATAATTTACCAGTCTCGGATTTGGAAAAAATTTTCCAAAACTCGATGGCGAAATTGCTGGATGTCAAGCTGAAGGACGTCGCAACAAAGGCTGACATTGAGGGAATCAGCGCTGAGATTTCTGCTTTGAAACAAAATAATGAAGACCTGACGGAAAAACTAAACAAAATGGAGTCAAAGTGTGTTTTGCTGGAAAAACAAATTGAAGTGCTGGAAAAAAAGACAAACGAGAAGAATTTGGTCGTGCATCTTCAACCTGCAATGCCCAATGAAACTCAGGATGCGGTGGAGAGAGCTAAATCAATTTGTTTGGATCTATTGCAGACTACGAACAACTCTAAGATAAGTTCTGCACGTCAAGTTGTCTCGAGAGGAAGAACTTCCAATGTGATAGTAGAAATGTCTTGCAAGGAAGATGTATTTCAAATACTGCGAGCAAAAACAAAATTAATAAATACTGCGACAACACTACACAAAGACTATCCGGCAGCTACGAGAGAGAGAAGAAGACGTTTGAACAAACTAAGAACACATTTTAACTTCAAAAAACAAGAACATAAATAGCCAAATAAGAGGCGAAACGCTGTTTATTAATCAAAAAAAGTTTTGTTTCGATAGAAATGACATAATTTTCTAACTAGATATTGAAAAGCTGTCGAAAGGTTTTGACCAACTTTTCAAAGTTTTTAATAACTCCGTTTTGAACTTAGCATCATTTTCCTCTCCCTGTAGCTCTGTTGACATGTCTACATCTACGGAGGACTTAGAAATTCCAATTTCCAAAAAAACTCTTGACTTGAAGGATCTTAATGCTCAGCCTTCGTCATCGGGAACTAAAAGCTCAGTCACGCTTCCAAATACGGGCACTGAAAGAAACCGTGAAGGAACAGTAGCTAGCAAAAACTTGAGCTCTCCTTCAAAGCGAAAGACATTGAGAAGCAACTCCGTCAAAGTTAAAAGTCCGTCTGTCCCGATAGAACTAGTGGTTGAAGTAGTTGATCTCGAAAATAGATCATTATCAACTAATCCCAGTTCTGAACCAGAGTCTGGTGCATCTTTCACACCAATAGAGAAGGTTCCAAAACCGAAACTAATTTTTGTGTCTCGACTAAGGCCAGATCTTAATACAAACGATGTTTTGCATTATCCCGTTTCAAAGAAATTGATTCCAAATGAAAATTTTATTAAATGTAGTAAGATAAGCAAAACTGATAGTTTTGTGTCTTCGTTCAAATTGCTTGTCCCGCCCTCGTCTTTCGAGTCTATTTGTGACAGTAACTCTTGGCCTGGTGGTGCTCTTGTTAAAGAATTTTCCATCAACAGGAGAGTTAAAAACAAATTGGTTATCAATACTGCTCCAAAAAACTAATTAGATTTTCCCTCTTTTATCAAAACGTAAGAGGTCTTCGTAGTAAAACTGCTGATTTGTATGTTAACTCCCACGTTTTCAAACATGACGTGTTTGTTTTGACTGAAACTTGGCTAAGTCCAAGTTTCTTGAATTCCGAAATCTTGAGCCCTGAATTCTCGGTCTACCGTAAAGATCGGCACATAGACAGGCCAGATGAGGTCGGTGGTGGTGTTTTGATTTCGGTCAGGAACACATATATGTCGTCTTGTATACTCTTTCCGTTTGAACTGACTATTGATGTTGTTTGTGTGAAAGTCTGTACACTGTCTAAAAGTATTTTTATCGTTAACGTTTACATTGTTCCAAAAAGTTCAGCCTCTGCTTATGCTGAACTGTCGCTAATTTTGGATCATATTTTTGAATTGTTGGACCTAGAAAGCCAAATTCTGTTACTAGGTGACTTTAATTTACCATATGTCCAATGGTTACCCTCTGACGATGGATCATTCCAAAAACCCTCTCTAACTTCACCGCAGCGTGGGCTTTCTTGTTTAGATAATGTTATATCTACTGACTTACAGCAAGTAAGCTGTATTAGAAATTTCCAAAATCGTATGTTATACCTTGTTTTCTCTTCCGAAGCTATTAGCACGGTTGTTCTTCAATCTAATTCAGCCATTACTAGAATTGATGATCTTCATCCCCCTTTAGATATTTTTGTTGAACTAAGCAACGCATCTCACGTTATTAATAATTCAAATGACTGTTTATATACTTTTGACTTTCGAAAGGCGAATTTCGATTTGCTTTCGAATGAACTAAGCAGGGCTGGTATTGAAAATATATCAACCCTTACAAATATTGACGAAGCAGTCGCTTGCTTTTACTCCATTTTAAAAAATTGCATGAAAAACACCATTCCCCAAAAGACGCTCAGAAATGCTATTTCTTGTCAACCGTGGTTTACCAAGGAACTAAAGGCTCTGAGGAATAAAAGACACAAGGCTTGGAAGACCTATTTAATTACTCTTTCTCCAACTGACCACCAAATATTTATAAGTTTTTTTGAAGACTTCAAAACGCTTTCTCAGAATCTGTACTCTAGCTATGTCACCCAATTGGGCTGTTCTCTGAAAAACGATCCAAAAAGCTTTTGGTCCTCTGTAAATTCTAAAAAAAAAAATCAGACGGCTATCCAGCCAACTTTATTTTTTTATGCCATTTCTTTAAAAAATACTCCCGACATTTGCAATGCCTTTGCGGACCATTTTAATGGCTCTTTTTGTAATATAAATCTAGAAATTGATGAAAAATATTTTGAATATTTAACTCACTGCTCGCAAGTGAATTTTAATAATATTCTATTCAAAGAGACAGAATTACCTACTACCTCTCTTCTCTCAATGATGACGTTTCTTCTGGTCCGGACATGATTCCGCCAATTGTTTTAAAGAAGTGTTCCTCACGTTTATGCTATCCACTCGAACATCTTTTCAAGCTTTCTTTAAAATCTGGAATATTCCCCGCTCTTTGGAAACAATCTTTTATCACACCTGTTTTCAAAAAGGTTGTAAAAACCGATATAAAAAACTACAGACCTATTTCAAAGCTCTCATGCATACCGAAGGTATTTGAACAAGTAGTCTGCGAAAGCGTATCCTTTTTTTCAAGGAATGTTGTCTGCCACCAGCAGCACAGATTTATGCAAAGAAGATCGACGGCTACCAACCTTCTATCCTTTCAACATAAGTGTTCCAATGCTCTTGAATGTGGGAACGAGCTTGATTGCATTTACACTGACTTCTCTAAGGCGTTTGACCAACTGTCTCATAACGTCATACTTTATAAACTAAAAGCCTTTGGATTTCCCCCAGTATTTATTGCTTGGATAAGTTCCTACTTGAAAAATAGGTCTTATGAAGTCAAATTTCGTAACGTTTTGTCAAAACCTTTCAATGCTATGTCTGGCGTGCCACAAGGTAGTCATTTCGGCCCTTTGCTTTTCATTATTGCAATAAATGATGTAATTTCTTGCATCTCCTATAGCGACATTTTAATCTTTGCTGATGATATGAAAATGTTTAAAATCATCAAAAATGCTTCAGATCGCGACTTCTTACAAAAAGATATTGATAGTTTTGTTGTATGGTGTTCAATGAACGGACTAATTTTAAATACTTCCAAGTGCCAAAGTATGACCTTTTCCCGTAAAAGATCTCCTAGCATTGGAGAATATTCAATATCGCAACAATCCCTATCTCAAGTTTCTAGATTCCGGGACCTCGGTGTTCTTTTTAGTACCAACCTCGAATTTAATGAACACATCAACCTCATTATTAACAAAGCAAATTCAATGCTTGGCTTTATTAAGCGATGGGCTAAGGAATTTAATGACCCCTATGTCACCCTCTCTTTATATAACTGTTATGTTCGTCCGCATCTAGAATATGCTTCTCAGGTGTGGTCACCATTTTATGATATTCATAAATCTCGAATCGAAGCAATACAGCACGGATTCATACGCTTCGCTCTCAAAGGTCTTCCTTGGGAAGATCCTTTCAATCTCCCTCCCTATGAAAATCGTATTCGCTTATTAAATCTTCAAACCCTCTCACAGAGAAGAATCAACAATGATTTAGTGTTTTTTCATCAATTAATAACCGGTATAATTGATGCTCCCGACTTGCTCTCCCACGTAGGATTCAACTATCGCGGAGGAACTCACCAACTACGTAATTTAGAGTTTATACATCGCTCCCACCACCGAACTAACTATGGCATGCATGAGCCATTAGCTGGCATGAGTAGGTTATTAAACTCCAATCCTTTTATTGCCGATTTCAACATCAGTAAAAATAGTTTAAAATGAATATTAAGAACCAGTTTACCATCAGCATGATTCATGTTTAGTAGTTTTTTTATTACAGTAGTTTGATTTAATTTTTTATTTATAAACCTTGTTTAGTATTGTTTCACTAGTTTAGTTTGTTCTATTAATGTTAATTTTAATATAATTTAAGTTTTACTTTGTAAATGTTGAAATGTTTTTTTTTTTATTTTTCCATCGTATACGTTCCCTTTGTGCTTGTGTTGGCGTTAATTACTAACCACTAACACTTGCATTAATGATGAAGAGCGTAGATAAGTGTGTACAAATGAGCTTGCTCTAAGTTCAGTGCCACTTAAGGCCCCGGCCCATAGAACGCGGTGCGTGCGGTAGAAGCGGCGCGGCAACTGATGCGGTGGGTTTTGCCGCGCGCAACTGATAGGGGTGACCCATAGAATCCGTTGCGGTGTTTTGACAGATAAATTTAGTCAAAATGGGGGCGTTCAAGAATCGCATCCGGATAGCTTGTTGTTGTTGTTAACGTGTGGGAAATCGAAAAAAATAAGTTATAATCGTCTAGCAATGATATTTTGAATGTTTTTCGGTTTTCAAAAGTCGAATTTTAATATTTCACAGCTGTTGTCTGTTGTCGATCGTTCAAAAAGGTATCTAGACACGGCTATCCAAGATAGGCTATCCGATAGGTTCTTGAACGCGCTCATTGTCATTCTTTCCATATAAGAGAAAACTTCAACTTGGTTGTGACTGCGCATGTCTCTCTTCTGTCACCGCGTGAGAGCCGAGGCAAAATAGAAGTTCGGCTACTCGGCGCGTGCGGCGCGTTGCTCGCGGTGCTTATGGGTCACCTCTCATAAGAACGTGTGTATTTAATCGAGCTGTCAGTTGAAAGCGGTGCCGCACGCACGCACCGCGTTCTATGGGCCGGGGCCTTTAAGTCTCTGAGATGCAAAAAAAAAAAAATTGGTTTCGGATGCAAATGATGGTTTGTTGATGCTGCAACAGCTGGCGGGTGACACTTTTGATCTGACAGCTTTACTAGAGGACAGACATGTTTATGGTGGAACCAAAGGCAAGATGACATCAGGCCTTCTCAAACTGTGGAGAGTGTTCGCACGAGATGTTTTTAGTTGTAATGCCGTCTGCCATACTAAAAATAATTTAGAAACAACTTTTAAAAATAAAACTGCTTTTAGAACTTTTTCTTTCAACTAAACTTCGTGCCACATAGGGAGGACCTACCCATAATTTGCTCATTATGTAATATGGAGGAAAGAGAGGATATATTCCACTTTATGGGAAAATGTCCAATTTTCAAGGAAATAAGAAGAAACGCCTTTGGAAGTAATATCTTAACGCAAAATCAAGTTGTAGACTTGCTCAATAACATGGATGTGAAAAAATTATTCAGTTACTGCAGATTAGCTTTAACTTATAGAAACAAAATTATAAACGAATGTTTTTAAAGTATATATCAGTATCAGTATTAAAAGTAGGAGCTAAAATCTTTTTTTCATTAAAAATTTTGCAATTTTTTTTTTTTGTTAAGTATGCAATATTTTCAAAAAATTATGGAAATACGTACGAATTTACAATAATGTTAGGAAATAGACTAGTGAAAGTATAAAAATTCATCAGACAGTTGCTTATGTGCAATTAATTTCCGTATGCAACAACTTTCCACATGGCCCGCTTCGCGGGGGCTCATTATTTTAACCCTTTTTCCGCAGGGTTAAGCTGCTCATGCTAAATATGAAAATAGCAATTGTTTTTCTAACTGCAAGTTATTTGATCGAACTTTTAAATATAAAACTCTTTCCTATAACGTAACAGGATTAAATAATAAGTCTCTTTTTACTGATTTTTATATATTTGTAAATCAATTTGAATTTGTGTTTCTGTATGAAACTTTTGTAACTGATACTAACTTAAGTAATTTTGAAAGTAAATTTGTTAATTTTGAATTCATCTGGGTGCCCGCTATTAGATTGCATTCAAGAGGTAGAGCAAGTGGAGGATGTTATTTCGGCTGGAAAAAAGACATCCAAAATATTAAATGTTCTTTTGAGGTATGTAAAGGTGTTATGTAGGTCAAACTACAAATTAGTGGGAACTTCTATCGCATTTTACCAATTTACCTCAACTGCAACCAATGGAACAACGATTTTGAAGTGTTGGAAAAAGTGATGTCACAAGGCAAAACATCTGATATTTTGATAGTAGGTGACCTTAGGTTAGGTTAGGTAAAATGGGCTGGCGGTTGATCTTATTTCCGTCACACTTAGATCAATGTAGATCCATTGTGATACCCTGGCGTATTGTAACGTCCTAGAAACCTATGATTTTATGTCTGTTCAGTATTTAACCATTTTGTGGCCTTGGTGAAGTTTAACAGGCTGCTTTTTGGAGCGTCTGATAATTCTTCTAGTTCATTTAAAAAGTAATTTCCTAGAAATTTTTTCCTAAGAGTGCTGGGCATTGACAAAGGAAGTGACTTGTGTCTTCGTGTTCGTCTTCGTCATTGCATCCTCTGCATAGGTCATCGGTGCAAAGACCCATTTTCTTTTTGTGATAACCTAATAGGTTATGTCCAGTTATGATACTGACAAGCATTCGCAGTGAAGGTCTATTCAATGGTAGCAGCTTTCCAGATTCTTTTTTATCATATTTCGCCCATAGTTTCCTGGAAGTAACACAGGAGTCTAGGCATTCCCATCTTTCATTGGATTTTCGTATTACTTTGTTACCAATGATCTGTTTCATTTCACAGGGTGGAATCCTGATCGATTTATCAATGAGAGAAGGGTCAAGTGTTGATCCTTTTCTCGCTGGTTCGTCCGCTTTTTCGTTTCCCGGTATACCACTATGACCGGGAACCCAGCAGAGTCTAACGTTATGCTGCGTGCCAAGAACCCTTAGCTCTTCGCGACAGCAAGAAACAAGCTTTGATTTGACAAGAGTGGCAGAAATCGCTTTTATTGCTGCTTGGCTATCAATGAAAAAAGTGATATCAGCATGTGATAGCGCCATCACGGACACCTGTTTTGCAGCGTTTGTAACTGCCAAGATCTCGGCTTGGAAGACGCTTCTGTGATTTGGAAGTCTGAATGAACTGTCAAGTTTTAGGCTTTTTGAGAAGAAACCTGCCCCTGTTCCAGCTTCCATTTTTGAACCGTCGGTATAGATTGATATAGACGTCTCGTTCAAGTAAGGTGTTTCATTCTCCCAATCCTGTCTGTTGGGGAAGCTAGTTGTGAAGGATTTTTTAAAGTCCATGTATGGAGTTATGTAATCCGTGCAGATGTTGTTTTCTGCGTATCGCGATGAGATCTGTGCGTGTCCTGTTTGGCTAGTTTTCCAGACATTACACTGGTTTAGTCTAAGTGCACTGTATGCCGCCGCTTCTTGAACATAGAGATCAAGAGGTGTGAGATTGAGGATTACTTCCAAGCTCGCGGTTGGTGTAGTTCTCATTGCACCAGTTACGCAAATACAGGCTGATCTTTGTACTTTGGTTAGGGTTTTTAAATGCGTGGATTCTTCCAGCGCCTTCCACCAGACCAAATTGCCATAAGAAAGGATAGGTCTTACAATGGCAGTATACATCCACAGGATGATTTTGGGATTTGGTCCCCATTTTTTGCCAAAAATCCTGTTACACGAATATAGTGCTATCATAGATTTTTTGTATCTTTCTTGTATATTGGGACCCCAATTTAGCTTTTTGTCTAAGATCACTCCCAGGTATCTGGCTTGATCAGAGATCTTAAGGGGGGTCTTGTTTAGTCTTGGTAACTCAAAAGTAGGTATTTTTCTTCTATTTGTAAAGAGTACCAGCTCTGTTTTCAGGGGGTTAACTGCAAGGCCGCATCTTTTTGTCCAAGCGCTTACCTTGGTTAGTGTATAATTCAATTGTGCGCTAATAGTGGAAGGGAATTTCCCTGTTGCCAGAAGAGCTAAATCATCGGCATAGGCAACCACTTTCACGCCGTCATGCTTGAGAGCTACGAGGATCTCATTCATGACCAGGATCCAGAGCAGGGGTGAGAGAATACCTCCTTGTGGGGTTCCTCGTGACACACACTTTTTCAAGCTTGCACCTCCCAGTTCGCTGTGGATCTGACGTTTTGTTAGCATGCACATGATCCAATTTGTGATTGTTTCTTCTACTTCTAGATCATTTAGGGCTTTCTCAATTGCACTGTTTTGTACATTGTTGAAGGCTCCTTCAATGTCCAGGAAAGCTGCCAGTGTGTATTATTTATCTAGCAGCGTTTTTTCTATGGTTCTTACTACACAGTGAAGTGCTGTTTCCACACTTCGTCCTTTTGTGTAGGCATGTTGAAAGGTAGATATTACTTCCGGTTTCAGGAAGCTACGGATGTGTAAATCAAGTAGCCTTTCAAACGTTTTGAGTATAAAGGAGGTCAGACTTATAGGTCTGAAGTCTTTGCTTCTATATGGCTGGGTTTGCCGGCTTTCGGTATGAAAACGACTTTAACTTCCCGCCATATTTTGGGAATGTAGCCCCATATGAGGCTATTTTCAAAAATGTTCTTGATGATGTGGGATGACTTTCCTGCTGCTTTTTTGCAGCATCATAGGGAAAATGCCATCGTGACCCGGAGATTTAAAAGGTGAAAAGGAGTTGATAGCCCATTCCAACTTCTCTTCCGTTACGATATCTGCCGGGGTTTCGTGTCTAGAAAACCTAGTGTTTTCTATTTCACTGTTCTCTTGTTGTAGTAGGTGACCTTAATGCTAGGATTGGCAGAGAAAACGGATACGAAAACAACGCACTAGGAATTGAGCGAAAATCTAAGGATACAATTTGTAACACAAGAGGCATAAGGCTAACTGATCTATGCAATTCCTATGGATTAAGGATTCTTAATGGTACAACGTTGTCGGATATGGAGGGAGAGTTCACATTTATTGGAGGCCAGGGAAGCTCTGTAATTGACTATTGTCTCATAGGCAGCGAATGGACAAACCTTATTGCAGATATGAAAATTGAAAGTGTATTGTATTCCGATCACTTACTGATGGTCTTGACTTTCGAGAACACTGAAATGGAAGCTGGAGAAATGAGAGCGATCAATACTTTCCCTAAATTAAAATGGAAACAAGTAAAAGCAGTGAACTACCAGACAAGGCTGGAAAGGGGACTAGAAGAACAAGCAAATTGTGACCTTGGTCTACTGGATCAAATTATCAAAGCTTCTTACCCAACTGTTACTCCTAATGGTAACACCTGGAAAAATTATACTCGACCTTGGTTTGATGGTGAGTGTGTAAAAGCCAGAGAAAAATCGTTCGGTTGGCTGAGAGCCTACAGGTCTTCAAGTGATAACCATTTAAAAATCAGTACTTACTAGCCAACAGTTTCTACAAAGCAATATGTAAAAGAAAAAAAGCAGAGTACTTCGAAGCTGAATCTAGGCGATTAGCTCTTTGTCGGAACTCAAAAGAATTCTGGAACCTAGCAAGGCACCTCAACGGAAAAATATGGACCATTCACCGTAGTATCAGTCCAAGTCTCTTAGCAACGCACTTCGAAACCTTGTTAAACCCTGGTCAAGAGGAACTTCATTTCCATTACAATACTCCACGCGTTGTAAACGAAGTACTGGATGCTGGATTAAGACAGGAAGAAGTGATTTCGGTAGTTTCAAAGCTGAAGGATGGAAAAGCGTCTGGTCCAAATGGCATATCTGCCGAGTTCTATAAATATGGCACACCGGAACTTGTCAACCGTCATATCTCCATAAAAGCAAGAAATTGTATACGTTTTTTATCGATTTCTAATCAGCATTCGATATGGTGAATAGGCAAGCGCTAATTTACAAGCTTTACGGTATCGGTATGTCATGGAAGTTTGGAAGAGTAATTGGAAATCTATACGATGACACAACAGCAAAGGTATGGAATGGTGAAGAACTTTCAAGAGGATTTAAGACAAAAACTGGTGTCAGACAGGGTTGTACATTGAGTCCAAGCCTATTTGCCTTATTTATTGAGGACCTTGTAGATTTCTTACCCTGTGGTATCGATTACGCTGGACATTCGATAAAAGCACTGCTTTTTGCTGATGACATTGTTCTTTTGGCATCCTCGCCTGAATCGTTACAGTTAATGATAAATCGTTTATATCAATACTGCAAGCTGTGGAGTTTGATTTTGAATTTAGAGAAGTCTAAGATTTTGATTTTCCGAAGCGGAGGAGGCCGAAACTGTGCGAACGAAAAATGGCATTACAATGGTGAGTCCATTGAAGTTGTCACGCAGTTTAAGTATTTAGGAGTGTACTTCATGCGAAACTTAAGTATGGAGAACCATTTAAAAGAGAAACTGCAGAAGGCTAAAGTCGCAATCAACGCAACTTGGAATAAATGTTTCTACAACAAAAGTATCACCCATAGTAGTAAGTACAAGATATTTGAGGCAATATCAAAGTTTTGTTTTACGTAGTTCAAACTTGGGGAGCGAAACAGTATGAATCCGTGGAAAAACTTCTTCGATACTATGTCAAGCGAATTTTTCAATTGCCGCACAACACGCCCAACTACGTGATTATGTTGGAAACAGGTTTATCTCCTCTTTTCATCCAAACCCTAAAGATGCAAGTGGATTATATCTTGAAAGGTATGAAGATGGATAATCACCGGCTCCAAAGATAGCAGCTCTTCAAGTCATTCGAACGAAAACCAGCTGGTATGGTGATTGGATGGAGTTAGCTAGAAACGTTGGAATGGAATTGAATCTAGACTGTTCTAATATAGATGCAATGAAAGTCGCTCTCTATCAACTTATTTCTATGGCAGACATAAAGCAGAGGGAGAAATATATGAACGATGCCACTGGATCCATATACAGACAACTTTACTCTAAGTTAAACCACAATTTGGAAGAAAGGAATTATTTTACAGACGGCAACAGCATTGCCGAAATATCAATGATGTTAAAGCTGCGAGGAGAACTTATTCAACTTAACTTCGTGCCACATAGGGAGGACCTACCCATAATTTGCTCATTATGTAATATGGAGGAAAAAAGAGGATATATTCCACTTTATGGGAAAATGTCCAATTTTCAAGGAAATAAGAAGAAACGCCTTTGGGGTAATAACTTAACGCAAAATCAAGTTGTAGACTTGCTCAATAACATGGATGTGAAAAAATTATTCAGTTACTGCAGATTAGCTTTAACTTATAGAAACAAAATTATAAACGAATGTTTTTAAAGTATATATCAGTATCAGTATTAAAAGTAGGAGCTAAAATCTTTTTTTCATTAAAAATTTTGCAATTTTTTTTTTTTTTTTTGGTAAGTATGAGTAAAAATTATGGAAATACGTACGAATTTACAATAATGTTAGGAAATAGACTAGTGAAAGTATAAAAATTCATCAGACAGGTGCTTATATGCAATTAATTTCCGTATGCAACAACTTTCCGCATGGCCCGCTTCGCGGGGGCTCATTATTTTAACCCTTTTTCCGCAGGGTTAGGCTGCTCATGCTAAATATGAAAATAGCAACTGTGCAATTGTTTTTCTAACTGCAAGTTATTTGATCGAACTGAAAAAAGTGTAAAAGTATAAAAATTCATCAGACAGGTGCTTATGTGCAATTAATTTCCGTATGCAACAACTTTCCGCATGGACCGCTTCGCGGGGGCTCATTATTTTAACCCTGTTTCCGCAGGGTTAGGCTGCTCATGCTAAATATGAAAATAGCAATTGTTTTTCTAACTGCAAGTTATTTGATCGAACTGAAAAAAGTATAAAAGTATAAAAATTCATCAGACAGGTGCTTATATGCAATTAATTTCCGTATGCAACAACTTTTCGCATGGCCCGCTTCGAGGGGGCTCATTATTTTAACCCTTTTTGCGCAGGGTTAAGCTGCTCATGCTAAATATGAAAATAGCAATTGTTTTTCTAACTGCAAGTTATTTGATCTGATTTGATTTTCCCGTTGTTCTACAATATTTTTTTTTAGAATTTAAGTCAATTTTTATAAAATTGACCCTACCTTCTAAACGAAGGGAGATAGACCATAATATAAAATGCTTGTATTGAACCCCTCCACCAAAAACCATTATTATTTTTTGTCGCCAAAGTTATCGAACTCTCCCCAATCTTCGAATTGATTGAAATATGAAGCCGCATTGCAAATTGGATTATTCCTACCGTAATTTGTATTATGTTTTGGAATAAAGAAGAAGTCGTTTCCTCGCGGTCGCAGGGATCGGATAGGTGTATAAAAATTAAATAAAGATAATAGCTTAAGGCTGTCAATATGACTACAGATGACATCCCTCGCAAACAAAGCAAAGTAATACTTACGTCTGCCGTTTAGTGTTTTTAAGCCTATAGTAATTGACACTTCATATTCAGGCATATCTGAGTTCAAAAATAATTTACGCAACGCATTTTTATACCTCTTCTGAATACGTTCAATAGGTAATGAACTGTTATTATAGAAAGGAGACCAGATTACGCAACAATACTCGAGGTTAGATCTAATTAGCGATAGTGATAAACATTTTACAGTGTGAGGATCACTGAATTCCTTAGAGTTTCTATACACGAAGCCAAGCATGGCATTTGCTTTCGAAACAAGAAAGTCCATATGCAAGTTGAAACTCAGATGACAATCAAATATTACTCCCAAATCCTTTTGCATCGTAACACGAGAAATAACGCACTGAGAAATGTTATATTCGAAGATAAAGAGGTTATGGGATCTAGAAAATGACATTACGGAACATTTTCGAATATTTAAATGCAAACCAATAATTTTACACCAGCTCGTTAGCCTATTAATATCGTTTTGAAGTTTAAAACAGTCTGAGATCGAGTTTATTTTCAGCTTAAGATCATCAGCAAAAAGTAAACCATTTGATTGCAAAATAAAATCCGGTAAATCATTTATAAATATGTAAAAGGAAAAATAGGGGGCCCAAATGACTTCCTTGGGGGACACCCGAATGATGCCTTATAACACGAGATAAGATAGAGCCTACTTTTACGTATTGTTTACGATTTTTGAGATAAGTCATTACCCAATTAAGCAAAACCGAATGAAAACCAAAACTAATTAGCTTACGTTCTAGAACCTGAAACTGAACTCGATCAAAGGCTTTAGCGAAATCAGTGTAAATAGCATCAACCTGAAAGTGCTTTTCTATATTGCATAGGCAAAAGTTTGTAAAAATAGCCAAATTAGTTGTGGTGGATCTACCACTTACAAAACCATGCTGATGTTCAGATATATAAGGACTAAGCGTCAAGTAAAGTTTTTGCTTAACTATAGCTTCAAATATTTTTGGAATCAGCTGTAGCTTTGCGATTGGCCTATAATTTTCAATATCACCTTTAGATCCTTATTTATGAATTGGGGTGACAAAAGAATATTTCCAGCAATCCAAAAACAAACCTTTAGAGAGCAATAAGTTAAAAAATGTTTGAATTGGAATGAGTAAATTAGATCTAAAATTTTTAGCAAATATACATAGGTGGCATATTATCCGGAGCAACCGTGTAGGAACTGTTAAGAGAGCAAAAGTTCTTTTAAAATTTCACTATTCGAGATATAAAGAGATCCCAAATTAATGGAAGAGTTCTCAAATGTTGTCTCCCTAACAGATTCAGCCTCATAAGTAAAGTTCGAATGAAAGACGATGTTCAGACAGGCGCAAGTGAACCTTGCAATTTTGACATTCCGCCACCCCGTCGTGTTCAGACTGAAGTAAATGTGAACGCGACGGACTTTTTTTGACGTTTATTTTGCCTTCAGATTTGGGAAAAAAAAAAGAAATTGAAGTGAAAAAAGGAGTGTTGTAAATAAATAAGTTGAAATCTTAGGGAATTCTTAAGAAATGATGTATTCAGAAGAAGAAAGTGTTTTAGGCTATATTAGTGCCATCAATGCTGTGGCTTTATGTTGGTTACACAACAAAAATAATAAAAAAAAAAAAGCGTGAATGGGTCAAGTCTTGGAAGCTAAGAAGAGCTCACAAAGGTGCTTTCAACTTAGTCCACAACGAACTGCGTCTTGAGGACAAGGACTCGTACAGGCGGTACTTGCGGATGAGTGAAGACTGCTTCACTGAAATTTTAGGACTCATAAGAGCTAAAATTGAACGCAAAGATACGCAAATGCGACAAGCAATTTCGCCTGAAGAGTGCTTATCATGCGTATTAAGATTCTTGGCCACAGGCGAATCTTATAGGAGTATGGAGTTTCAAACAAGGATGTCTTTGGCATTCATCTCTGAATGTGTTCCCAATACCTGTGAGGTTTTGTATCAAAGCTTGGAAAAAGAATATTTGCAAGTAAGTAAATGTTTCAACTTTTGTTTTAACAAATTAATATTCGTTTTTAGTTTCCCGTAGGCGATAAATGGAAAGAAATTGCTGCAAATTTTGAAAATCGCTGGCATTTTCCGTGTTGTCTAGGCGCCTTGGATGGCAAACATGTTGCATTTAGGGCATCCAAAGCTGACGGCGCATTGTACTATAACTACAAGGGCTTCAACAGTGTAGTGTTATTGGCAATGTGTGACGCTGACTACAAATTCACTTTTGTAGATATTGGGTGCAATGAGCGCATAAGTGACGGAGGCGTCTTGACACGGAGTGCCCTTGCAAATATTCTTTCCCAAGGAGAGCGATTCCTACCAAACGATAGAGTAATTGGGAAAAACAGAATTTTACCATTCGTCGTTATTGGTGATGACGCTTTTCCTTTGGAAAAACATTTAATGAAACCCTACCCGTACCTATCACACCACAGATGAATCCCAAAAAACATTCAATTTCCGGTTGAGTCATGCAAGACAGACTATAGAGCATTCATTCGGAATATTGTCCAGCCGTTTTAGAGTGCTTCAATCTAATATTCATCTAAGACCCGAAAAGGTTATAAAGCTTATTCAAGCATGTTGTGTGTTGCACAACTTTCTGCTAGAAAAAAGTTTCAACTACACTTCGGATACCAACTTCAAAAAGAGTGATTCTGCTGTTCTTAATCAAGAAAGTGCGAAGAAGTCAAACAATCCCAAAAGGTATTCCAATGAAGCTGGAAGAATCCGCAATACATTCGCTGAATATTTCAGTAATGAAGGCAAAATTTTTAATGACTGAAAGTGTGTAAGAAAAGTAAGAAACTGAAACCGTAAATAAAAGAGTTCAAAATGTATAAGTTTGGAAATATTTGTTTTTATTGGTTTTTTTATTGTTTCTCGTTTGTTGAAGGCTCCAATTTTTTATAAATTTTTACTATTTGGGGCTTTGGATCTTCTTCTTCTTCTTCTTCTTTCCATTTCCGGCGTTACGAGTAGTGATCTTGAAGCGATCACAACTCTCCCACTTTTCTGCTTCACACTAGTGATCCGCCTGTGGGGTACGCCGAGGATGCCTTGGGGCTTTGGATGCCTTATTAAAAAACATTTTGGTTCCAGTTTTAGTGGACTGCTGGCTTCAAGGGGGCGAAAAGATTGTGCAAACTGAAAGCGTGGCTGTGCAGTTTGTTCATATGGTGAAGACGGGTGTGTTGTCTGTTTATTGGTAACTGTGTATGTTTGAGGATTCGGTGAGGGTGATGGATCTGGTGTTGGATCAAAAATGTGTGTAACTGGATATGGTGAAGGAGAATGCGATGAATGTGTTGTCTGTTTATTGTTAACTGTGTATGTTTGAGGATTTGGTGAGGGTGATGGATCTGGTGTTGATTGGGAAAACTCAATTGGGTATAGATCAGGGGATAGTGATGTTTGATGTTGGTATATAGAAGCAATTATTTCATTGAATGGTGAGGATGAGGCTGAGCGTTGTGGAAATGATGATGAGGAATGGGGTGTGGCAAATTGACTGGCTCTGCTGGGTTGAAGAACTCCCTCCCTCTGCCGAAGCACAAACTTTTCTTGCACCTCTTGTATGACAGCCATTATCTTCCAATTGGCTTCATGGAAAAGGTCATTTGGCAAGTCCTCCAGCTCAATTTCGATGACTTTGGCAAATTTCACATTTCTTTTTTGCGCAAGTTTCTGATTTTTTATGTTATTTGCCAATCTTCCGCAACTTGCAGCGACTTAGTAATTTGCCTCTCGAAGCCGGTCTGTTTTTTTGTTGGCCTGTTATCCTACAAATACAATCAAAGGTTACTAATTACATTTCTTAAAGCGTTTTATTCTTGCCAAAAATGACCCATCTGTTGAAATCGTATCATTATGGTCTTTTTCGAAAGAATCCGAATTTTGTGGAAAATATTGCTGAAAATAAAACAAAGTTAGTATTCGATGGTAGCATCGTCAAAAAACACTTACTTCTGACACGTTTGTCACCGAAGGAGTAGAACCCGTGTGCTTGTCTAGGAATTTAAGCTCATCAAAGCACCACCGTTTCGGAGCGTAAACATCCTCTCTTCCAGCTCCACTTTTCTTCGATTTTGCAATCAGATTCTTCTCTTTCAAGTACTGGGTGCGCAACGTTTTGATTTTTAATTTTACTTCCTCCGGTGTAACCTCAGGCCTTGACGATTTTAATTTTTCACAAATCTCACTTAATACCTGGTTCTTCTTTATCCTATCCAGGAAATCTGGCGATTTTGTGTTGTAGAGCATGGGACTCTGCTCATAGAGCAGGATAAGCTCCATCGTCTGGCTCTTGTTCCAGTTTGTCATTTTGTTATTTCGTAGGTATTTTTACTCAAAAGCAAGAAAAGAACTTTTATTTTTCACAACTTCGTCTTTACTCGACGGGAAAAAAATACAAGTGTCACAACAAAGAAATGTCAAAGCTCAACCAAGAAATAAAAAAAAAAAAAGAAATGTCAAAACTCCGCCAAGAAAATTTTAAAATTTTTAAAAACTGCGGCGCAAAATTACATCTCTTTCTTACAACTATGTGGGAAAGAGAAAAAACATATAGACGTCAATTTTGCACGGTTCACTTGCGCCTGTCTGAACATCGTCAAAAACGGTCGCAAACATATTGCAAATATCCTTTATGTCGCTGCTAACAACATCATTGAACTTCATGGACTGTGGAAGACCAATTGACTTCTTTTTAGCATTTATAAAAGCCCAAAAAGGTTTAGGGTTTGACTTTATCTTGGATTCAGTGGATAACATGTACTGTTGATAAAAAAATCTTTTTAAAAATTGATACTCTTTCCTTAAGCGACAAAATGTGGGACGATGGCATGGTTCATGTAAACTCCTTCTATAAATACGTTTCATTTCTGTTTTTAGATTCGATAAACGCTTATTGAACCAAACCGGTTTATTAGAAAGAGATAGTTTCTTCCGCGGAAAAAATTTGGAGAAAACGTCTTCAATAATATTCCTAAACAGAATATACATATCTTCCTATGTGGAAGAGCTCGAAAAGCTTAGTTCCCAATCAATTTAAGATAGATAGTTATTTATGCAATTATAATCCGCCTTACGAAAATCATAAACAAAGTCATTGTCATATGAACCATTGGAATAACAATTAACAACTGAAATATCAAAAGAGATAACTAAAGCTTTATGGTGAATACTGTTGTTAGAAAATCAGACTGTATTACAATAACATTTAAGTCTTCATAAGTAAAAACTAAATCTAAGATTCTTCCAATACTATTTTGAATCGCATTAACTTGAATAAAACTCATAGCAAGCATAGAATCAATCGTTTCAATTTCAAAATCTCTTAAGACGTTACAAGGAAACAAGCACTGATCATCATTAGAATAAACCCATATAACATTACTTAAATTAAAATCCCCTAAGACAATTACAAAGGAATTTATATCAAGATCATTTGTAACATTTTTTATATTCGAAATATGAGATAAATAAATATTAATGTCTGAACCTGGTGGTATATATGATAAAAAATAATACATTTTAATAACGACGCCATCCGAAGCACGTATATACTCAACACATACACAAATTTGTTCTATTAAACCAGATGAATCAGCAAGGTCAATCCAGCTACTTTTGAGACAAGTCTTAATCGCAAGTAGGACACCACCTCCTCTTAAACAGCCAGTTTGAATTGAAGATCGATCTTTTCTGTAGACAGCATAAGAAGAATCAAAAAGCTCAGTAGAAAAAATAGCTTCACTCAACCAAGTTTCGGTCAGAGCAATGATCGAATACGAACAGTCAATCATAGCATTGTAGAACTCAAGTGTTTTTGTTCTTAGACCCCCAGAGTTTTGGTAGTATATAGTATTGTTTTTATTTGGCATAAATCGGTTTTTTAAAACGTACACATGATCGACAGCAACAGCATCAACAGCATTAGCAGCAACAGCATCAACAGCATTAGCAGCAACAGCATCAACAGCAACATCATCGGAAACATTTATAGAAATAGGAGCAGTTTCGTCCACATGATCGACAGCAACAGCATCAACAGCAACAGTATTAGTAGCAACAGTTTCAGCAGCAACAACATCGGAAACATTTATGGAAATAGTAGTAGTTTCTAACTTGGTGATAGTGTAGGTGGCGGAACATGGTAGTTTTTTGAGACATTCACGCCACTTTTAGAAATATTCATGTCGTTTTTAGAAAATGATTTAAAAGGGCGGATTTTAACTCCATTTGGCCTAAACTCAGAACTAAAAATGGTGTTCACAAATTCCAATGGGATACCAATTTTAAAATTTACAAATTTATTTTTGGCTTTTATTAACTCTTTTTGATCAGACGAATGTTTTACCAGCTTATAGCAGTGGAACAGAGATGCATTAACATTGATCTTCGTAGAAATATAAGAAGTTATATCAGCAGTTGAAGTTGTTGTTTTAAAACTGGCGAGATGAAACCATCGCACTTTCTTAACTACATTTTTGCTCAATGTGCCAATCTCATTATTTTTACCCATCACGGCAACACTTTCCTTTGGTTTATATGTGTTTACGTGCAATTTACTATTTAAATGAGTTTGACTTAGTGTTGTTGCTATTAAATCTGCACCAATTTCAGTAACGTCATAATTGGAGCAGGGGACGAGGTTTTTTTCAACATCATATACAGCTACTACGTCATCAACGTCATCGCGGCGGCAACAACAACTTGGCTTTCTGGCAAAGCAGCTGTATCAGCAAAAGAAACACCAACAAATAATTTATGACTTCCCTCAATAGCATCAACACTGCACGAAGCTTTATCGATATCAACTGTGCGACTCAGCATAGAAGAGTTGAATTTTGTTTTTGCAGGCACTTTCAATTGAATAGCCGTATTTTTGGATAGAGAGAGATCTTTATCACCTACACTTTTAGGTGCGAGATGATAGGGGAGTAACTCTAGTTTTATTTGTGTTGACTACCGTTGTTAGTCGCGGAGAAGACTAAAAATGATTTCCCTTTACCAGCTGAGAACTTTTGATATATTTATGTACTTCAGACATAAATATATGTAGGTTGTAGAATACAAGTTTTAAAATAGCTGTATTTTATTGTTCGCGGTGAACCATTCTGTGTGGCTCATTGATAAAAATGCATTGCAACAACTTTATTTATAATTTTAACACTCACCCACAACTAGGACTACTTATTTTATATTTGTTGGTACATCACCGCAAACGCCACAAAGTTGAAGAGCATGATTAGAAAGTTCGGGTTTTTTAATTTTAAAGATTCTATTTTTTTATTTTTTATGAAAGCTCGGAATGTTGAAAGTAAGGTGGTTCGGCTCTCCTCTGATTGATGAAAAATTGGCGGCGCCGTCGACTAGATGTTGCAACTTATAGTAGGTACACGTCAATTGTGCTTACAACACCTCCTCGCGGTAGCCAATGGAATGATCAACCCGCAGATGATTTGCTAAACTAGAAAGTGCGAGTGTTGACAAAAGGGCGAAGAAGGAAAAGATCAACACGATAATGCTCTGCGAGTTATCACTGACTGCACGAACCTCTGTGGTCCACCAGAGCTATTTGGGAATGTCTCAGCAAATGAGTTCAACTTACTTTCGGGGGGCCAACTTTGACTTGGACCACTACCTTATTGGAGCCAAGATACGAACAAGGATATTTTCAATTCAATTCAATTCAATTTTTTCTTTATTTTTTTTCAAATCATAAATTACAATATTATAGTAAAGAAATATAATTTATTAGAAAGCATGGCAATATGCCGTCTGCCGTAAAGAAACTACAATTTTAAAACACAATGAGAAAGTTCTAAAAGACTTGTGCTAAGCTTACAAGTTAATTTGTTTAAAAGTAAAGAAAACTACTAACAAACAAACAGTGACTTTTAGTTTAGTCAAAACAATAATTTAATAAAATGATTTTGGTTGAAATCTATTGCTGTATAAGATACGCGTTTAGAACATTCTTAATGTATATAAATATTATGTTTCTAATGTACATAAGTACATTACACTTACACTTATTATAACATAATAAGTACATAAGTTCAGCCCCATGAGTTGACCTTGTCGTGGTGGGGGTGCTTAAGGACATCTTCTTCAGCAATCCAGCTGCAGAACCTGACCAACCAACATAACTCAAAACAAAACCTCAGTGTTAGAAAACTTGAACTGAAAAAATGGAAAAAAAAAATAAAAGGAATAAAAAACGAACGGGGATATACGTTCAAAAGTCGGCAGGTGTCGCGACTGCCGGCGATGGCTTGGCCTCGAAAGAGGATAAGTCGCCAGTGACAAATTTATTTACTGTGACGAATAAAGCGATTTGCGGAAGGGCTGGGGAACCGACTGCAGTTCCAGGAAGGCCTAACAAGCCAACCAAGAAATGTGGAGAGCCCTCTGGTTCTAACGCCCCTCCTAAGGAGGATGCCCAAACCAGTGGAAGGGTTGCAGTGACTCTCTGTAGCACTTCCACTCATACTGCCCGTATTGAAGGGACCCCGGAGAAGACTATTGCAGCAAGTAGAGGGGCCGAGACTTTCGGTTCTAACGCGAACTGTGATATGTTGACGAAGGGGCTACCCTCATCAAAAACACTGCCCCAACCTCCAAACTCATCCCATCCTTTGTCAAAGGACTCAAGGTCGACCAACCCGGACGGTACGGGTGCCGAGACTATCGGCTCCGTGGCTGAAAGGGGAGGACCTCCTTCGAGCTCTATCCTTCCCTCCCCCAAATTGTGGGTGAAACTGTGACTAACAGTGGAACAAACAACGAAAGGGTCGCCAATCCCCCTAACCCCAAAGTTGGAGGTGAAACTGTGACTTACAGTGGAACTGAAAACAAAAGGGTTTCCAATCCCCCTAACCCCCAAGTTGAAGGTGAAACTGTGTCTAACAGTGGAACGGACCCAACCTCCCTACCTTCCCAAACCACAAAGAAAGGCGGAATGCGGAGAAAATTGCGAAGGTGTTAGGTGCAGTACCTAAACCAAAGCTTGATTCAACGCAATCTGCCAAACTTGATTGGGCAATGAAAATCATTGCAATAAACGAGAAAAACTGCGTAGAATCAACGTCTAAGCGCCAACGTTCGTTCGAACAGTCAACCCCGAACGCCAAAAGGCCTAAGGTGCAAAAACCAAGCACCCTTAGCTCCAAAAATTACATGTCATACAGTGACGCACTGAAGGACAAACCCATTTTCGCTGTCATTGACAGGAGTAACGCGGATGGTGCGATCTCTTTCGATCAATGGGCGATCATGATGAACCAGCTCCAGGCCTCCTACTGGACTCTTATGATGGAAAACCCAGGGGAACCTGCCATCTTTGAGGACGCAGGATGGTATCAGGGGCGCGTCAGGTTAATCGCTTTTGATGGAGAGAGATCGCGTGATCTGTATAAGCTTGCGATAAGCAGGTTAGAGGGACTCTGGCCTGGTGCTAAGCTTGAAGTCGTGTCAAGGGAGGATATCCCTTGCAGGCCTAGGGCTCGCGCTAGGCTACCAGCAGAACTCTCCTGCAAAGATACTATTATAAAAATGATTCAATTTGGCAATCCAACCCTTCCTACTCATGACTGGAAAGTCGCAAAGCTGGAAGAGCCGGAGGGTCACCATAGATCGGCTATAATAGTCATCAATAAGGACTCCCTTGCTCCCCTGGCTGCGACAAAAGGCGTGATTCGGTTCGGCTGGTCAAACATTGCCTTAAAAATATACAAAAAAGATGAAGAACAGAACATCGTTCCATCTTCCGTAACAAAAAGTGCGTCTTCAGTGGAAGAACCCGCAGGGCAAGTCGACCCTCCATCCTTGGAGATAGACGAGCTCGGCACATCCTCTGCTGAAACGTATGAAAATAAACCCTCCACATCCCACTTGGATGCCCAAAACGTCGTCAAATTCTCCGACTTGGAGACTGATGACTCCGCTAACGAGGTTTCGCTCAGCGAGGATGACCTTCTTAGGTCAAACTCTGAGAGCGAAACAGACGACGACCTCAACCAGACCGTGGTGGGGGTTAGTCTACTTAGTTGTTTCCAAGATGGTGCAGCTAACTCAGATTAACCTCCAACACTCCAAGCAGGCTTCTGCCTCCCTTCTTCTCCGCCTAAACAAGAGAGGGGAAGATATTGTCCTTATCCAAGAGCCTTGGATCATCAAGTCCATCGTTCGAGGACTAAGGACTCCTGGATATACTCTACTGTATATGAAGGACAAAGGTGAACCCAGATCCTGCATATTGGTAAGAAGTAGCACTAATGTATTTTTACTCCCTCATTACAGCAATCGTGATGTTACTACACCAGACCGGTGACAACACCTACTGGCTGGTATCTGCTTACCTCGGCCACGACCATCCTGGCCCTCCCCCAGGCGACTTATTAAAAAGGATTGTCGCTGAAGCAGAACGGCAGAAGATCTGCCTCATCATTGGATGCGATGCCAATGTGCATCACACAAAAAAAAAATTAAAAAGAAAAAAATTTTTAATTAAAAATGAATTGTCCAGTGTGTAAACATAAAATTGATAGAGGATCTAAATCCAAAGTTTCATGTAGTGACTGCAAGTGCTTTTTCCATAATAACTGCATAAACCTAAAACTTGAAGACGTTGAATACATGAAAGCAAATAAGAAATCATATCGGTGTGATAGATGCACAGTCTTAAAGCGTCGCAGCTTGCACCATCCTAACCCAGTAACACCTCAACCAACTGAAGAAACTGCAAATCTATCACCTTCAAACAATCAAAACATCAGTGAACAGATTTCTCCAAAAACATTTTATCTTAGTTGCGCTGATGGTGAACCGACGTTGCAAATGGTTTATCAAAAACTTTTAAGTATGGAAACCCTACAAAAGGAATTTTTGGAAACTATCAAGGAACTTCGTAAAGAAAATGCTGATCTGAAATCGAAAGTGAATACTCTCGAAAGCAAATTAAATTGGCAGAACCAGAATAAAAAAAAGAAATGCATTGAAATAACTGGAGTCCCCGATGTCAATGACACCAATGCACAAACTGTTGCACTTCAAATTTTTACCTCTGCTTTGTCTTTGAATATTACCGATAAAGACATCGACAAAATCCCTTTTCAAACAAGCAGTCAAGCAACGAATAATAGGTTTGTTCGTTGAAGCCCTAGGGTCGCCATGGGGTCGCCACAAAGCGTTTTTTGAGAAACCTAAATTCGCACTGAATGTCAAATTGAGTGTTTTTTGAGCCATAGGTTTGCCACAGGTTTTCCCCAAACTCGCATTAGCTTTTTGCTGTGGCGATTTGAGGGCTGTCAAATTGCATGTGTTTTTATTTAAATGACAGGGATGTGTGGCGATTTGTGGTTTAGCGTTTTTTGAGGACTGGAAAACCCAGTTTTTTTTGACAACTCATGGGGTTGTCAAGAAAACCTGGGTCAACCCTGGGGAAAGTTCAACGAACAGACCTAATGAAGGAAAAGAAAACGAAGAAGGAGAACATCAACTCTTGCATTCTTGGCGGCAAAGGGGGAAATGTTTACATCAACGATGCATTAACCAAGTACACGCAAGCACTTCTTATGCTAGCTAAAGGGATGAGGAAGGAAAAAAACTATAAATATGTATGGTACTCTAATAATAATGTTCTTATGAGAAACGAAGAAGGTAGTGACGTCATTGTGATCAAATCGTTTGAAGACCTGTCAAAAATATAAAAGAAAAATCCTTCTGATTTATTTCTCTTCTTTTAATTTATTTGTATTTTTAAACATATATCAGAAAAATTGTTAAGGAAATAAATAATAAATATACTATATACACAGTATGGGGAAGTACTGACATAAATGAAAGGGGTGAGTCACTTTTTGATTTTATTTTAAACACTAACCTCATAGTAAGTAATACTGGCAGTGAACCAACATTCGTTACCAGAAACAGACAAGAAGTTTTAGATATCACTCTTGTCTCCGATTCGGTTCATCATAGGATTACTAATTGGAAAGTATCTACTGAACACTCGATTTCTGATCATAGATACATTCAATTTGATCTTAGTGATGAACCTCTTAAGCAACCAATCTTCCGAAACTACCGGAAAACTGACTGGGAAAAATATCGGGTAACTTTGAAAAAGTTTATTAAACCTGAACTTTTACAAAACCCTACAAAAAAACTTGATCTAGACAAAAAAGTCAATGATCTTACCACTGCCCTTAACTATTCACTGCAGAAATCCTGTCCTCTTATAAAAGTAAGAGGAAAACAGAAACCACTGTGGTGGAGCTCGGGGCTAGAACCGCTCAGGAAGGAATGTTGAAAACTTTTCAACCGAGCTAAACAATCTAAAACTTTAATAGACTGGGACTCCTACAAGGAATCCCTCAAAACTTTTAAATATCAACTGAGGAAAAATAAAAGAACTTCCTGGAGAAACTTCTGTGGAAAAATAGAAGATACTTCAGAAGCTTTTAGATTAAGAAAAATCCTTTCAAAAAGTCCGACCATGCCTAGCAGTCTGAAAACAGCTGACGGCTGGACAGAATCCTGCGAAGAAACGCTCAATCTGCTTCTGGACACTCACTTTCCAGGCAGCTCTAAGAACTTATGTAACTATGATTCCATAGAATCAGGTAGCATAATAACTAACACCCCCGATCTGTTTACAAGGGAAAAACTAGTTTGGGCCATTAACAGCTTTGACCCATACAAATCCCCTGGACCTGATGGTATAATTCCAGCCGAACTTCAAAAGGCCGCGGATATTATTATCCCTGTCCTGGAAATAATTCTTATCGGCTGTACCACCTTGAACTCCCCACGCAGTGGAGAGAGGTCAAGGTTGTGTTTATACCTAAGGCTGGGAAATCATCCCACGTAAATCCGAAAGATCTCCGACCAATCAGTCTATCAGTCCATCATCTTTCCTTCTTAAAACCATAGAACGACTGATTGATATCCACTTGCGTACAACTATAGATCCAAAATTATTATCTACAGCACAACACGCCTACTGTAAAGGAAAATCTGTAGAAACGGCCTTACACACCTTGGTTCGTACTATAGAATATTCCCTCCATCACAAAGAATTCACTCTGGCCGCTTTCCTCGACATAGAGGGCGACTTCAATAACGTCAGCAACTCTGCAATTACAAAGGCACTGACGAAGCTCAAAGTAGATGGTTCCATAGTGGAGTTGATAAATCTAATGTTAAAAAGCAGGAGAATCAACTCTACTCTAGGAAACTTCTCTGCAAAGAGATCTGTCAGTAGAGGAACACCGCAAGGCGGAATCTTATCCCCTCTTCTATGGAATCTAGTCGTCAATGAACTTCTAGTTGACTTAGAAGCTGAGGGATTCAAAGTGATTGCATATGCATATGACGTCTCCATTGCGGTATCTGGCAAACATGCTCACGTCCTTACGGATCTGATGCAAACCGCTCTAAATATACTAGTAAAATGGGCGGGAAAATGTGATTATGGGGGTCAACCCTCAGAAAACTGAACTCGTTCTCTTCACCAGGAAATACAAAATTCCGCAACTAATAACTCCATCAATTAACGGAATCCCACTTGAACTTTCAAACGAGGCCAAATATCTAGGAATAATCCTAGACAAAAAGCTAAATTGGAAAGCCAATATACAGGAAAGAATCAGGAAATCCACCGTGGCCTTATTTTCCTGCAAAAAAGCCATTGGTAACAAATTGGGTTTCTCCCCCCAAATCACCCACTGGCTCTACACCGCGGTCATCAGACCAATACTCACATACGGAGTAGTGGTATGGTGGACCGCTCTTGATAAAAGGACCTACTGCGACAATTTAAGCAAGGTCTAACGAACAGCCGGTTTGTGTATAAGCGGAGCACTGAGATCAACACCCTCAGCTGCCCTAAATACACTTTTTAACCTCACACCACTAGATATCTTCAGCAAACAAATGGCCGCCAGTGCAGCCACTCGTATGAGAGCTATCTCCCAATGGACCGATAACAACATCGGTCACGCTACAATCCTGAATTTATTCGGATCAATCCCTTATCACTCCGACTACACCATCCCCCAATTGGTTTTTGATAATAAGTTCCAAGTCTCAATCCCACCGAGAACGACCTGGGAAGACGAAGAATTTTTCAGAGATGATTCAATTCATGTCCATACAGATGGTTCAAAAACCGAAGAAGGGGTAGGCTGTGGGGTGTACTCAAACCGACTTAACGTAAGTCTCTCGTTCCGCCTTCCAAACCATTGTAGCGTGATCCAAGCGGAAATTCTGGCGATCAAAGAGGTCCTATCATGGCTAAGAGAAAACGTTATATACTCAACGAATATCCGCATTTTCTCAGATAGTCAAGCAGCCCTCAAATCACTCGGCGCTGTTTCTACGAACTCAGTAACCGTCCTTAAATGTCGCCTATCTCTTAGGGAGATGGCTGAACAGTTCAATATTCACCTTATTTGGGTGCCGGGGCACAGAGATATCGTGGGTAACTGCAAAGCCGATGAACTCGCCAGAGAAGGAACAGTTCTACCGATCTCAACCAGTAGGTTGAACATTGGTATACCAATCGCTACATGTAAACTTATGCTAAAGCAAGAGGCAATGGATAGAACAAATCATAGGTGGAACAATATCACAACGTGCGTGGCAACAAAACGGATATGGCCAGGACTAGATCCAAAACGCACAAGACATTTGTTATCCATTACCAGACTGCAAGTTAGCTCCGTAATCAATGTCATCACCGGACTTTGTCTGATAGGAAGACACGCCATAAGACTTGGGGTTCCCTCTAATGACATCTGCAGAAGTTGCTTAGATGAGGAGGAGGAGGAGACAATCCCACACCTCCTCTGCTCATGTCCTGCACTCTCTTTTAAAAGAAAGGAAAATATTTTCTCGATGATCCAAGCGATCTGGCGCACACAGATCCCCTACATCTCCTTCGCTTTATTAAAAGCTCCAAATGGTTTTGTTCAGTGCGATACTTCCTCGCATAATTTTATGGCATCACAATGGACCTAGTATTGGTCTAAGTGTGTCAGTTTGTTTTCCTGACAGCCATTTAAAACTAACCTAACCTAATGTACATAACAATTCAATTTCTGGACTTTTAGTTTAGTCAAAACAAAGTAGATCAAAAGGCTTTTAGTTTAGCTAAAACGGAAATAACTTGCTTTTTCCCTATATGTATAGTTCAAAAATTGGTGTAGACTTATTGTTTCAAAACATGTTCAAATAATCATCTCGATATTTTTTTGCGTGAGAAACGTATCCTATAAGAGACTTCCAACCATGGCTACCATTCATTATATTTATACATTCTTCTAACAAAAGAAAACTTGTGGAAAAATAGAGTCTATGTATTTCCTGTAAAATTGAACAAAATGCAATGTACAATTCAGTTCCAGCATTTCAGTTTTGACTTTGAAAATCAAGCTCATTTGAGAAACTGAAAACTCATCTCTGAAATAGTTTTTCTCACCTAAATAGAAAGTTAGTTGTCGATAAACACTTCTTGATGTCGAAGAAGTACCTCGGACTATGCATTGCTGAAATAGCGTCTCATCTATGCGAGCTATGCAGTCGTATAAAGAATCTCTTAACGCAACGACATTGTTAGTTGGTAATGAAATTGCAAAATTATGCGTAACAGCCAGATCGCATCGTACCAGTTTTTGATTGGGCTATAACCATTGTGAAAACAAATCATAAGGATCCGTTTTTGGATGTTTTGGTCTGATCGACTCATTACCTTGACAATGTAGTCCGCACTAGCCTTCAATTTTTTAAAAATATGTGTGGTAACCCAGATTCCACATGCTTGAAAATTCGTTTGAAAAAGTATCTTTGAACGTTTTCTAGTTCTTCTAACTGTTCATATCCATATACTTCATTTCCATGGCAAAGGCAACTATTTACTGTAGCGTTGAAAACTTTAAATTTTGATGCTGGATCAACGGCATGGTTACAAAAAAATTTATTCTACATGCTATTCAAAGCTACTTTAGCAGCTTTTGTTTTTTCTTTAACATGTGCATGCGGATTCAGTTTTCAGGCTATATGTGAGAATATATCCAAGATACTTAAATCTATTCACTATTTCGATGACATCATCCCCAAGAGTCCCGCAACTGGACTCTTGGGGATGATGTCTATAACCCACTATATGACTATAACCTATAGATCTGTTGCGTAATCTAATGACCATAATTTTAGATTTTGAGCTGTTAATTTTCAAATCCCAACTATCACAATATTGCTGTAGCCTATTAATTTGTAGCTGTTGATTAAGTGGGCTATCAGACAGGATAACAAGATCGTCAGCGTAAAGAAGGTCTTTAATATTCACATCACCTATAGTGATACCTCCTGGGATATGATTTTCAACATCATTAATAAAAAGTGAGAATAGTAAAGGGCTTAAGACACAGCCTTGAGGAACACCAGATTGGCATTTAAAATCTCTAGATTTCTTTTGACCATTCTGGACAAAAGCATGATTTTTTTCAAGCATTTTCTCATAGAATTTGATGAACTTGGTTGATAAGCCTATTACAGAAAGTTTGTATATTAATGACTTTCTATCATTCATTTTCATTTTTAATCCATTTTTTATTCATTTTCACTTAGAACTACTTACATGCTAGCAAAAATGTATAAAACTAGCTTATATAATATCTTAACTAACTTATTGACCCTAATCAGGTACTCTAAATTAAACAATATCTTAATTCTAATGCCTTTCGGCCTAGAGATAACTTATTAATTTACAACTTATAGATATGGTTAAGACTAAGAAAAATTGAAAAACTTAGTTTTCTAGATAATTTTTTTTTTTTTTTTTTGTTCTTAAAATTACTTAAATCTAATTAAAACTACTTAAATCTACTTAAAACTAGAGCAGCCACAGCAGCTTTTTTTTTTTTTGTAATAATTTTTTTTTTTTTTTTTTGAGTTTTAGTGTTTTGTATTTTTTTTTTTTTTTTTTGATTTTTTATAATTTTTTTTTTTGGGTTTTAACTTTTTTATATATTTTTTTTTTTTTTTTGTATTTTGTTTCTGATTTTTTATTTTTTTTTTTGTTTGCCACTGTGGCCACCCCCTACCCTAAGACTTACACGCTAAGCCTGTGTAAGCCAGCCATTGGCGACTGACTATCATCATCCATAGCAATTTGTTGCTCGGACAACCACCAGAACATATCTGACATTTTAACAACGTCACGACGATCGCGATCTGAGACCGCCCTACTGAACCGGAGGAGCTCTTCAACTTCTCCGCCTACTGCGGCGACGTCACGGTTGTAAAGGAGCCGTCGTTCCACGGACTTACGGCAGACGTGGTAGATTAACGGAACCGCCAATCTGTCCTGAATCAAACCTATCATGTCAAAATAGAGGAAAGCCTCCGGTAGGACAAATCCGCTGAAACGTGTTCTCTCAATATATTCTATGTTGGGGTAGTAAGCCCCAAATATCAGGCCATTGTTCGAAGACATCGCCCTTGCAGTGTGACCCCGAGTCAGTTTTATCATGAAGTTGTCGATTCTGTTTATTTGAGCCCCGTTGTAAAGGACCCCATTAGGATAATATCTTCTGTACTCCGGCTCTGGTGTTCTGTGCAATCCAAGACAGGTACGCAGACACTGTCTCTCAAACACCCGAATCTTTTCCATCTGAGACGCTGTAACATTGAACCACACAGGGCACCCATAGACAATCATTGGCCTTATGAGGGCCATGTAGCAAATCACCTTCACTCTGCTATCAAGTTGACTGCTGTGAAACAGTCGCCTTGTCAGAGAAAAAGCTCCTCTAGCCCTGGCCAGAGCCGCATCCATATGTTTGTTAAAATATAGATACTGATCTAGCCAGATGCCGAGGTACTTGACTACTACTTTGCTTGGCAGTGGGTGGCCATGTAGATCAACGATCACCAGCTTTCGCCAGTTCTTTCTCGTATCCCATGAGGCCCGAGCCAACGGGGTTCTAAACACAATTGTTTCCGATTTCTGAAAGTTGATTTTCAACTTCCAGTCATCGCAATATTGCTGAATCTTATCGAAGTCACGCTGCAAGAGACTTCTGATGTCTTCGATCTTTGGACCTGTTCTGTACGCAATGAGATCGTCGGCGTACGCAATAGCATGGTGAAGAGAACCAATTAGATCGCCAGTGAAAATGCTAAATAAAATAGGCGAATTCACCGCTCCCTGTTGCAGACCGTTCTGTATTTTAAAAGTTCTGGTAGAAGTTTTATTGCAACAAACGTTCTACCATGAAGCATGTCATTAAGAATATATAGCAGTGGTTTACTCATGCCATATCTGATCAACTTATAGAAAAGACCGTCTAACCAAACGGTATCGAATGCCTTCTCCAAGTCAACCAGACATGCACCCGTACACTGCTTTTTAGCTTTGTTCCATTGAATGTCAGATACTAGCTTAGACGCGGCATGTATGGTATCATGGCCCGCCTTAAAACCAAACTGATTTTCTGGGATAATATGTTTGTCCTCAGCCCATGTGGACAAAGCTCTATTGAGAACTTTCTCGAATACCTTGCTGATACTCGGAAGAAGACTAATTGACCGGAGATTTGCTGGATTGGAACCATCCTTCCCTTTTTTAAGGAGAGGATGGACCACTGCCATCTTCCAACGCACTGGATAATATGCATTATTAAGCGCATTGTTGAACAACGTGGTGTATATGTCCACCGCTTCCGAAGGGAGGTTTCGTAGCACAACATTGGGTATGCCGTCGACTCCTGCTGACTTCTTTTTCATTATTTTGTGAAAGATGTCCTCGAGGTTCATCTTAGACACGAACAAGGTGTTATCCCCGTTTCGCTGGGCGATGACTGCATTTGCAAGTCGGTCGTCATTGAACCTAGTGAAACCAGGATTCTCAGATCGCCAATTTTTGATCTGTGACCTCAGAGTTCTAATTTCCAAATCGTGTCGGTCAGTAAACCTCCTGTGCAAGAGTTTAAGTCTCGACAGATTCCTGTTGCATGGCGGCGCAATACCGTTCAAACGAAGTTCCCTTGAGACGGCACCGGAAAAGCGCGGCCAACGTGTCTTACCGTAGTTGTAAGAGTGGGTCGGCACGTACTCCTCCAGTTCCACAAGGTCGTTCGGAAGTAGTATGACGGCGGCAAGCCCACAGTGGTCACTGTCGTACTCAACCGTCGTTAAACAATCTTTCGTCCTTCGAAGAATGTCGTCGGTCAGTTTCAGTCTTGAGTCTAAAAGCAATAGATCCAAATAAGAGCCACTTCGAGGATATGAAGGCCTGTCAGTAGCCAGCAGATCGACTTTACACTCAATGCTGTGGAGCCCCAGCCAATTGAATAGCTGGGTCCCCCTTGGATTGGCTAATTGATTTCCCCAATCTTGGTGTTTAGCATTGTAATCACCGGCCAGAAGGAAATAGTTTTCTTCTGAGTTCAGTTTCAGACATCGAAAAAGTGTTTCAAGCTCTGTTATAAAACATGAATTTTGAGAAGCTTCCGGCGCATAGATCGCGACCACATACAAGCGCCTCCCCTGTTGGAGAGGAATGCATACGATACACGCTTCAAGCACCTGGAATCGGCGTACTTCACCACTATATATTACCTTATGAGGAATGCCCTTACGTATGACGATCGCAACCCCACCCGCGAAAGTCGAGTTGGGTCGGTCCCTCCTTACGATATTGTAATTATTATTCGTCAAATTGTGATGCTGGTTTAGCCTAGTTTCGCTAACCATACATACATCGGGACGTTGGTCTTTTAACAACTCAGAGAAGTTGGATCGTCGTTCTACCCTAACTAGCGAATTCACATTCACGGCTAGGATCTTGAAAGCGCGCCCGTTAACCCAAAAATTGCGCAAGCGAAGGCACTGCACGGTAGATCAAATCCACCCTACGCGCCTGCTCATTTATTTGCCGTGATAGTTCGCTCATTTGTGCCTGAATGACACGCAGAGCGACCATCACTTCTGACTCCCCAGCAGCAGCCTTAGACACAGATGGCTGTGCGGCTGCCTTCTGGGGAGGTTGTACCGTTTTCCCAGCTCCACCCGCCATTTGGGCGTAGGAAACTTCGGGAACGACGGCCCTTGGAGTTGGTCTGGCTGTTTGCCTTCCCTCATCCTTAGTTACTGTTGGAGCAGCTTTTATTGATTTTTTTATTACCTGGTATCGAGGACAACCCCGATAGTTTGCAGGGTGTCCATCTCCACCACAGAGAACACATTTCAGTAGGGTCTTATCTTCGACCCTTGCCTCACCGAGCTTGCACTCTTTGTCGTTGTGGTTCTCTCCACACTTTTTTTTTTTTTTCTATAATTTGCGCGCACTCAAGGGGTTGTGACTACCCTTAACATGTTAAGTAACACAGTACGAGCGTTAGGAAAAAGGGAGAGAGTTTAAAAGGAGATACCGATGCACATTAGTTTTAAATTTCTGAAGATTGTAATGAGAGGGAAAAATAGAGCTGGGTAATACATTCCACATTCGCGTGGTACGGCTGAAGAAGGAATCTCTGTATTTGACAGTACGTCCGAAATTGGACTCAAGAGTAAACTGATGGGCATTCCTGGAAGCGCGAGTATTACGGTTGAATTGTTTAAGGGGAGGAATGCATCTGGCAATCTCATAAGAGCACTGTCTGTAGAAAAAACGATAAAATAAGGAGAGACAAGAAACATTACGACGATGTTCGAGTGTCGTGAAAGTTTCGATGATGTTCGTATCTCCAATCATTTTAAAGGCTCTTCTCTGAACACTGTCCAAAAGATTGAGGTGGGTTGAAGGAGCACCTGCCCAAATATGGGAGTTATACTCCATCTTAGGACGAATGTACGTTTTGTAGATGACTGCCAGGTCATTGGGTGAAAAAAATTTCTTGCATCGTCGAAGGAAGCCTAAGCACTTTGCTGCGTTTTTGGCGATTTCAAGTATGTGGTTATTCCACAAGAGGTGGTTGGTAATGCACATACCGACGATTGAAAGCTGTTCTGTTTCAACAATGCAAGAGCCACTCATGGATAGTGGCAAGGGAGGTAAGTTTCGCTTCAACGACAAAAGACAGCATTGAGTTTTTGAAGCATTAAATTCTACGCGGTTTTTTATTCCCCGCTGGACAATGCTGTTTAGATCCGAATTTAATGAACTTAACATACGTTGCCGCCCTAATTCCACGTCCGAAGATGAGGGATGTGAACTTAAGAACGAATATGAAAAGCTGAGGGTACTGTCGTCGGCAAAACAATTTAGTGGATTAGTACTTTCAGACAGAAGATCGTTAATGAAAATAAGAAAAAGTGTCATAGACAAAACGGAGCCTTGGGGCACACCAGCATTTATTTTGTGGGTTTCAGATTTATAGCCGTCCAAAACAACTTGTAATGAACGGTTAGAAAGGTAGCTACTAATCCAGCGAAGAAGAGACTCATCGAAACCAAATGCACGCATTTTAGATAAAAGAGCTTGATGCCAAACTCTATCGAATGCTTTTGAAATATCAAGCGCAATAATCTTACTTTCACCAAATCGATGTAAGGACTTGTGCCACTGTTCGGTGAGATATACCATCAAATCACCAGTGGACCTATTGCAACGAAAGCCATACTGTCGGTCATTAAGAAGCTTTTGTTCTTCGAGATATTTCTTAAGCTGATAGTTGATCAGCGTTTCCATGACCTTAGAAAGAAGGGAAGTAAGTGCAATTGGACGGTAGTTCTCGGGTGAGGAAGATTCGCCTTTTTTAGCGACTGGCTGGACAAGTGCTGTTTTCCATCCACTCGGGAAGAGACCTGTAGAATAGGACAGATGGTAAAGCTTACGCAGTGGTTTTGACAGCGTGGAAGAACACCTCTTCAGAACTATAGCAGGGATACTATCCGGGCCAGCGGATTTATGAATGTCGAGATCTTTTAAGACCCTTGCCACTGTACGAGTGCGAAAGTAGATTGGTCCCATGGAATCGTTCACGCGCTCAAGTACTGGAGGAGCCATAACACTTTCTGGAAGCGTTGAATTGGCGGCGAACTGCTTCGCAAAAAGGTTAGCTTTTTCAAGAGAACTAACAAAGGGTGTGTCGTTGGAAACGAGCGTTGGAACCACCGAAGATGTTGTTGTGTTCCGGATGTTCTTAACAAACGACCAAAAATTTTTACTACCTTTGGGATATTGTAGTATTTTTTGCCTTAACACACTTTACGCACCTCGACTGCATTTGGCAGTTGAATTCCGCGTGACCGAACCGTTGGCAACGGAGACATTGTAAAATGTCCCCGTGCCTGTTTATTTTCTCCCATTTTACCACCTGGTAGTCCAGGACGGAGATACTCCTGAGACTTTCCAGACGGCTACTGGGTGACAAGGTGACTAGGAACATCGGCAATAACCGCCTCTCCCGTCTAGCCTTGGCCGTGGTGAACGGCTTGACCCCGATAAACTCGAGATCGTCGCTCGCCAACATGCGGAGTTCAGCTAAGAGCTCCTCTGGGTCAGAGGTAGGCTCTACCCCTTTCAATAGCATGCTTTTAGGCTTCTCCTCTTTGGGAGTATAACTATAATGTTCGGTGGCTGTCACTTTCAACAACTCCCGAATGATCTTGTGGTCACCAATGTTTTCACATTGGATCGCATGTCGATCCTGTCCTAAACGTTTAATAACAAATTTATCGCCTATGGCGGACTTACACAGGCTTTTTGTTGCTTGTAGATCCATTTTGTGGGTATTGATTGGGGGCACCCTGCTCTTCTGTGTCTTCTTTGGCTGCTGCTGTTGTTGTGCTGGCTGTTGTTGTTGGTTTTGCTTCTTCTCGTCTGGATGCTGCTGGCTGGGGATCGATGGCGCGGCTTTTTTAGCCGCGGTCCCACGTTGCTGCTCTTTTGTAGCAGTTTTCTTTCTTTTGTTTTCAACAGCTATTTTACTAGCTGGCGCAGTTTTGATATTTACAGCCTTTGTTGTTGTAGGCTGCTGTTGTTCATTGGCAGTTTTTTCTGTCGCGAGCAATCGTTGTTGTTTGGCCTCGCTTTCCGCTTGCCTGCGGGCCACTTGACTTGCTTTTATCAGAGCTATTTCGGCATGCAGTTTCTCCACTGTTGTTGTCATCTTGTGGAGTCGCTTGCCTTCCTCGTCATCTTCATTATCATCGTCGCCGTCACCGTCTGCTAATGCAGCGAACGAGTTGTTGCTGCCGGTGTAACGGCCCTCACCGTCTTTCGACTCGTAGTCACTTTCGCTGCTGGTCGACATACTCTTGTCGTCAACCTCCTCCTTATCACCCACCGTTTTTTGCTTGCGGAGTATTCGTCTTTGCGGGTATTCGGCTTCGCTTTGCGCCGCCTTCTTTTAGCTGCAGTTGTTGTTGTCGCTGCTGTTGTTGCGGTTGTTGCCACTACTTTATTTGCGGTTGTTGCCGCTGCTGTACTTGTTGTTGTTGTTTAAGCAGTTGTTACCAACGCTTTAGTTGTTGTTGATGGACCGGAGAGGTCCATCGCAGCACTATCACAAACTCCTCTATACGATATTTCGGCAATTTTTCTTAAGAAAAAATATAATTGTTTGGTTCACCGTGGGGGTTGAACCCGCGTATGTCAACACCAGGTACCCGCTGCTTGACACACTAGGCTACTGCCTTAATTAATTTCACTGCTTCTAATTTACTACTAAAGCACTATTTAGATTTAAAAGTCGCTGCTAAAGTCGTCAACAGAACACGTCCACTCACTGTAGCAGTTGCTGAACGACTGGTAATGACTTTCTATTGACCGTGTCAAATGTAGCCTTCAGATCGACAAAAAAGCATGCAGACATTTTTTTCCATCAATAAATCGTTTAGCTACAGTACATAGAACAAAAATTTGATCAATAGTCGACAGATTTGCACGAAAGCCAGCTTAGTAGCAACTGATCTTATTGTTTTGTTCAACCCAATTTGAAAGCCTAAAGTATAGTAGTTGTAAGAACAGTTTTCTCAGTGAATTTAAGACTGCAATACCCTTATTGTTTTCTGGTTGTTCACGATCACCGTTTTTAAAAACGGCTGATATTTTGGAGTACCTAAAATTTTCAGGAACAGTTTCCTCACTATAAAGTTTATTGAAGAAACTTAAAATGTATTCTAAAAACTCAGGAGTGGCATTCTTGAAGAATTCAACTGAAATACCATCGGGCCAGGTGCTTTGTTTTTTTTCATTTTTAACAGAGATGATTTTAATTCCATTATTAGCCGTGTTTTAATTGATCTGATCCGTTTATTAGCTAGCTAGCTTATTAGCGTTACAACAACAAAGCGAAATCCTGCTTTTCAGTTGGATCAATTTTTGTGATCTAAAAATTAGTTCTTCTATTTCACACAACAACTATTTCACATTTTTCACTAAAAAAAAAAAAAAACAAAAAATTAACCATTGAAAAAAAAGTTTGTAGGGCAACTTTGCCACTCCATTGAAATGTCAGTTGAGAGAGCGAGTTTCTCACAGCTTCCAACTGAAAATAATAAAAAAATATGATGATCTAAAACTGCTTTATTATCAAGATCCGATCCGGATTGGATCATAGTGATAATAAAACACGGCTATTGTAAATGAGGAATCTAACTCTGGTACCGTTATATTTGGAATGGCGAAACTGATTATGTTTAAATCTGGATTGGGTAACAATAGTTTTTCAAAGTAAGTTGCAAGAAAGTTTACATCAATTGAAAGTGTATTGGTATTATTCTGACCATTTAAGAAACGTACAGTACACCAAAAAGATTTTGAATCTTTACATATACTGAGTTTTTAAGCTACATTTCGTAGGTGCATATTCTCTTTTAGAGTACACATTCGTTTATATTCTTGGTTAACCCGTAGATATAAAACTTAGGCGCTAGGGTTATTTGTTTTTCTGAAAAGTTTCAAAAATGCAAAAGATTTCTGCCTAGCTTTTCTGCAGTCATTGTCGTACCACTTAGAATGAAATGTGTGCCTGTTGCTATTTTCATTAGTGAAATTTGATGATTGTCTAATCGCAGTAAGAATCGAAGTTGATATTTCTTCTATGCTGTTTGATATTTCTTCAATACATGCTGATTAAGTTTTCTGACATAATTGTTTACATTTTTATCTCTCCATTTCAATCTGAGAGTATTTTCTGTAGATACTGGGTTTATAATGTTGTTTTCAAAACAACAGGAAACGACAATGGGGAGATGCGACGAGAAATTAGCTGGAAGTACTTCAAAGTTTTCTGTAATACTGGACCAATCACCTCTGATAAGACATAAATCTATCACAGCAACCCTGAGAAGAAATAAATGTAAAGTTACCATTTAAGTCGTTAGAAGTTAATTTAATAAAAGAAATCCAAAGTCTTCTATCATTTCCAATAGATATTTACCATTCTGGTTTAGGCAAATATCTAAAGATTTTCTTTTGATTGAAAATCGAGCCAATTGGATTTTGGTAGTCACTTATACAACCATTTAAGTCTCCGATTATCATTAGATTTTCGAAATTGATGTTGTTTAAAAAATTATAAAGTTCATTATACTTGGCATTCCAATCATTATAATTGAAGTATATCGGTATATGTTTTTTCTGATAACTCATCTCTATGATAGTTATATTGTTTTGAAAGCTTTTGAAATCTATGCGAACATTTTTATAAGTGTTTTTTATACCAAGCATAAGACCACCGCTAGCTCTTCCAAGTCTGGAGTTTCTAATTGTTGGGAGACATTTGATGTTAAAATCTCTAAAATATTTAGTGAAATGTAAGTTATTTTCGTTTTCTAAAAAAGTTTCCAACAAAATGAAATATCATATTTAACTACTAGTTTAAAAAAATCGGGCATAATTTATTTTTTTCTTAAAACCTGTAATGTTGTAGCAAAAAATATTAAATTTAAAAGTATTTGGTAAACAATTATTAGATTGGCAGACGGCAACACTTTCCTTTATCTTTGGCTAAGACCTGAACCTTCATCATATACGTATGAACCAACAGGTGGCACTGTCGACACAAGGATATCTTATTCAAGACTCGCGCGAACAAACGCTGTGCAATCACACTGACAATGCTTTCTCCAATCGAGTATTGCTCCAACTATATCCTTGAATCTTATGTCACTAGCATCAAGCATTGAAGGCCAGTGACAGCAATGCCAACAAACAATCAGAACCGCTCCCTCTTAGGTTCAACCTAACGAAACCACGACAAATTATGCAAAAGAAAACATAGTATGTTTTCGACCAGTATAGGGAGATTTACAAGGAGAAAAGAAGGGAAGAACACCGAATTCTCAGGTAAAAAGATCTTAGTAGGGTGGCAAACCCTAAATTCAAGCCTGTTAAGACCAGTTGGGAAACAAAGCAATAGAGTCGCAGTCGCTACTAAGGATCTCAAAAGACCAATTCTGCAGACTGCTTAGCAGCGATGAAGACACTAATTCCGCTGTCAGTCATAATGCCCCATTCAACTTAGACGATGATCAAGAATGCCGTCCTCTAGACCAAGAAGAAGTTTATATGCAAACTTAAATCCAATAAGACTGCAGGTGCATATGGCCTTGATGCTGAACTTTTCAAGGCAGCTGGAAACCAGTAGCATGCATCAGCTGATCTGCATGATTTGGTCGCGAGAAAACATGCCCGATGAAAGGAATCTCAGCATCGTATGCCCGATCCTAAAAAAGGAGGAACATCACAATTGTGCCAATTATAGAGGAATAAGCCTCCCAAACGTCGCTTGTATAATCTTGTCTGCTGTAATATGTGAACGTCTGAAACCCCACGTCAACAACGTCATAGTTCCAATCATCAATGTGTTTTTAGACCGGAAAAGCAAAAAATCGACCAAATAATCAGTACGCGGATCTTGGAAATAACTCCGCTTATGAGCGTATTGTAATGCACACCCAACATTTAATACAAATTCCCTAAACGAAAACGTTCTACCGAAACCACAAAATGGCATCACTATAATGTACATCTAATGGAAGTATTGAAGACGTTGCTTGGGAGTGAGTGTGGGTGTGTGTTCATAAATACATCAGGAACCAGGAGGGGAATACTTTACAGCAAACTACTGGAAAGTTCTTTATATGTATATGGTTTACTATATAAAGAGGATGCTCTGAATTTTGATTTGAAGTGATTGAAAAGTGATTTTGTAAAGGAATGATTTTTATCGAATAAAAGTTGATATCGAATAAAAGCTGTAAAAATTAAAGTGAAAGTAAAGCCTTGCGCAAACCCACGCGATGAGTGCGTGCGATGCGATTGCGTTAACCCTAGGAAGATAATCTACGTCTCACAGACGTGTCGCCCGCAAAAAAAATGAAATATTCTTTTAACTCTAAGCCGCATCGGGTTGACTGCTTAAATATGGACAGCCGGTGGTCGGAGCTCGCCTATAGCGGTCGTGGCACGACGGTAAGAACGTAATGTTACAAGGTATAGCTATGTCATACGTCTGTGAGACGTATTATCTTTTATGTAACTTTTGACAGATATTTCTGTATGCAAAAAGGTCGTTTTCGCCATACAAAAAATGACGTTTTTCATTTTGGCACTTAATGTAATCGTATGCGATTCAAAGCTACTAAGACTTATTAGTAGACTCATTTTCAGTCAAAAAATGCTTATAAAGCAATCTTTAAGTATGAAAGTCAACTTTTGTGTTCCTTTAAAAATTTATTTTTTATTTATATTAGTGTTTAAGTTTTTGGTTTCTATTGTTTGAATACATATTAATTTTTTTGAAATGATGCTTACTTTCTTTTAATATAAAGTACATAAATGAAGAGAAACATTAACATTGAAGAAAAAGGTCATGGGTTTCATTTAATACACTAAAAATGTTACATAAGTCTCTGAGACGTATGTTTATCTTTTACGTCATAAAAAATAAGATTATCTTTCTAGGGTTAAGTCAAACCTCCATGAAGCCTTGCGCAAAGCAACGCGGTGAGTGCGTGCGATGCGATTGCGTTAAGTCAAACCTATATAAGGTTACATGGAACTTTATATAGGCTTGACTTAAGGCAATCGCATCGCACGCACTCACCGCGTTGGTTTGCGCAAGGCCTAAGGTTACATGGAAGTTTGACTTAACGCAATCGCATCGCACGCACTCACCGCGCTGGTTAGCGCACGGCTTAAAGGTTTTATTATTTCAAACTAAGCGCACGTTACATTGTTGTCAGAATAGTAAATAAAACATATTTGATAAAAAACAACGACTTTGACTGGTAAAGTGTACAAAAAACAAAAAAATACAATGAAAATGAGTAAATTGGTGGAAGAGCTCAACTCTGTTGAGCTTGAACGTGAGCTAGGTAAACGAACTCTTTCTAGCTAGAGCCGGATCAGAAAATGAGTTCGTCCAGCGCTTGCGCAATTATTCGGAACAGCAAGGTGAGTACGCAAACACTTTTGTTTTTGAAACAGAAGCTGAGGAAGGAAGTGTAAACGTCGATTTTTTAAGTATTGTAACGCGAACTTAACATTTAATACCAATTTCCTAATCGAAAACCATCAACCGAAAACACAAGCGGCAACACTAGTGTAAGTGTAGAAATATACCAGGAGAGAAAATGTTTGAAAGGAGAGTGGAGACCATGTGGAAATTACTGGAAAGTTCTAGATGAAATGTCATTCGATATAAATAGGCCGCCCGAGGCAACCAGATGTCAGTTTTGATTATAGAGTGATAATGTTAAGACTTAAGAGTGAGTTAATGTGATTATTGGTAGAGTTGAAATCCAATAAAGTAGATACTGAATAAAAGTGGTAGAATTAAATTGAAAGGTAAAGTTTTATTTTTGCGAACTAGGCGCACGTTACATTGGTGTCAGAAGTGTAAATAAAACTTATTTGATAAAAAAAAACAAAGACTAGTAAAGTGTAAAAAAAAAAAAAAGTTAAATACAGTGAAAATGGGTAAGTTGTTGGAAGAGCTCAACTGCATTGAGCTTAAAAGTGAGTTAGGTAAGCAAAATCTTTGTAGAGCGGGATCGAAAAATGAGCTCGTCCTGCGCTTGCGCAACTATTTGGAACAGCAAGGGGAAGACGTAAACACTTTTGTTTTTGAAACAGAAGTGGAGGAAGAGGAAGTAAGTGAAAGTGTAGATTTTTCTAGTATGATGAAGCTTTTATTTTTTTATTTTTTTTTATTAACAAAAGACGGAACAGCAGAAGGTTCTGGAACAACTTGAAGCACAACGAAACGAGCAAAAGAAGCTGGTTGAAGAACAACGAAGCGAACAAAAGAAAGAACAACAGAATATTCTCGAAAGACTTGAGGCGCAACAGAATGTTTTAGAAGGTCAGAAAAACATTCTAGAAGGTAAATTGGGTAACATTAAGAAAAGTGTATGTGCCCTAGACGAACGCGTTGAAGTTGTGAAAAACAGCTTTCTGTTGTAGAGAATCGTTTGGAAAGCCGATGCGATAAACCGTTCTCTGTTCTGACCAAGGAATTAGACCAGATCCGGAAAATCAAAATTCGAGAATCTGCTGGAGAGTTTGCTTCTTCTTGGCCAGTTTACAAGAAACAATTTGAGGCAGCCGCGACAACAAATGGCTGGGATGACGAAGACAAGTACATAGCACTGACTCTTGCTCTTAGAGGACCAGCAGCTGAATTACTTCAAACAGTTCCAGCTGGTAAGAGCGGTGATTTCAGTTCTCTCGTGGCAGCTATAGATAAACGCTTTGGAGATAGCCACTTGAAAGAAGTCTTCCGAGTCCAGCTCAATAACAGAGTCCAGAAAAGGGGTGAAAGTCTACAGCAGCTCCAAGCAGACGTCGAAAGACTGGTTCACCTGGCATACCCGGATGCTGGAAAAGAAATCATCAACCAGCTTGCTGTTGAGTCCTTCGTTCGTGACATTTCCGATATACATCTTCAGAGGTCTGTGCGAACTTTGTCATTCATTTTGTCATTCGCACTGACAATTGAATCAGCAGAATAGGCTTAGTCCATAGTCGAAGAACGCTCGTGCCAAAGAGCTGAAATATAAAAGAACCAGTGGAGCGGACTAGCAAGATGTTGGAACTGCAACAAGACCGGGCACTTACAGCGTCAATGCCGACTACCACCAAATAAAGCCGGTTGTCAACATTGTGGAAGCAAGAGATCCAACCCAGAACTAGGTAACAACAACACCAGCGTTGCGTATCAGCCCGTTTCCCATCAGGGAAACGAGTAAGAACCAACTTCGAGGGGCAGAGGCTGGTTTCTTGTATCGATGGCCTCAGAACCACCATCCAGGTCTCTCAGACCAAACGAGACAACAAAAGTCTGACTGTGGAAACTACTATTAACGGGAACAAACATGTGGCTACCATCGACACCGGGGCCACAGCCTCCATAGTACGTCGAGCTCTGGTTAAAATGACGTGGCTTCATAACACCAATAGCTACCGTCTAAGAACCGCAACGGGAAAAGCAGCAAGAGTATATGGAGAAGTGTGTCTTAAGATCCGACTGGCCGATCTAGTGTTTACTCATCAATTCCTGGTGGCAGATATATGTGACGAGTGCATCATTGGAATTGACTTTATGAAACAGCACGGAGTTATTTTGGATATCGGTAATCAAGTTTTGAAATACCAAAATAAAGAAATTCCAATGACCTATTCGAATGAAAATACGTCAACACTGACTACTGTCATCACGGAAGATCTGATTCTGCCTCCTTCTTCTGAAGTGTTCGTTTGGACAAAACTGGAAGGTGAGTTTAGAAGCTTTCAATACCTTATGGTGGAACCAGGCCCAGAATGTTCCTGCCAAAGCGTCATCATTGGGAAAACTCTGGTAGCACCAAAAAACAAAATGGTCCCCGTACGATTACTTAACACCAGACCGTACGATGTAAGGTTGAAGAAAGGAGAAGTCGTTGGACGTTGCGAATCGGTTACAGCAATTACGAGGATCACAGACGAAGCCCCGAGAAAAACTATAACTCCGGAGGAGCTCAAATCCATCAAGGCTAAAATACTGAATTCATCCATCCTTGATCACCAACAAACAAGGATGGCTGAAAGTCTACTACAAGAGTACACTGATATCTTCGCATCGCAAAAGGGGCAATATGGTAGGACACAGTTGGTGCAGCATCGCATCAACACAGGAGATGCAAGACCGATTCGTCAACCCGCAAGACGCCTTCCACTGGTCAAACAAGGTGAGGTTGAGGAAATGATAACAACAATGAAGAAGGGCGGTCTTATCGAAAGTTCCAAAAGTCCTTGGGCGTCACCAATGGTGCTAGTGAAAAAGAAAGACGGAAGCACTCGTTTTTGTGTGGACTACCGAAGGCTGAATGATGTGACTAAGGGCCGGTTTGTTCAAGCTTGATTATTTCTAATCAATGATTATTTCAGAAGATAATCATGGATTTAGTTTGTTCACGAAATTTTTAATCAAGGAATCTCTGATCAGAGCTCATAATCAATGATTTTGCTAACCAGTACATTTTTCTGGGTTAGGTCCATTTAATCAACGATTAACTGAAATTCGGTTTGTTCAGGCTTAATTTTTGTTCAAATCACAGCTATTCCTTCAAAATAAAAAATTTTCAGGCTGACATATCACATAAAATATTTTTTTGGAAATTAATAAGCATGTTCACTGAAGTTTGAAATGGAGTAAATTCTTTCATAAATTTATTAATGAAGAGATTCTACGAGATGTGCATGAAGAAAACATAGCACTTGTTGAATCAATTGATGTCGCCAGGATGAAATTAAATTCAAATCTCGATAGTTTTAACAACCGAAAAAAAAATGTCTCTATCATGAGAAAATGTATGTATTTTCAATAATTTCCTTGATTAAGTTTTGACATATAGACTATAAAATGGAACGATTTTTGAATAACCCGTGATTTGCTAACCAAGCTATAAAAAAGGTGAACAAACACTCTTTGGTGATCACATATTAAGGATTAAGAAGAATCCTTGATAACCAAATTGCTTATTTAACACGCTCTGAACAAACCGGCCCTGAGAAGGAAAGCTATCCCCTGCCGAGAATCAGTGATACCCTGGATGCCATGGAGGGAGCGCAGTGGTTCTAGACGCTGGACTTGAAGAGCGGATATTGGCAAGTTGACATCCACCCTGATGATCGGGAAAAGACGGCGTTTTCTACAGGTAATGGGCTCTGGCAGTTCAAAGTTATGCCGTTTGGGCTATGCAACGCTCCGGCAACATTCGAGCGTTTGATGGAGTGCGTTCTTCAAGGACTGACGTGGAAAGCTTGCCTTGTCTACTTGGACGATGTCATTGTTTACGGGAAAACATTTGACCAACATTGCAAGAACCTAAAAGCCGTGTTTCAGAGACTTCGAGAGGCTAACCTTAAACTGAATCCGGAAAAATGTGCACTTTTCAAAACCGAAGTTAAGTATTTGGGACACATCATCTCTTCCCAAGGAGTGAAGACTGATCCTGAAAAAGTTGACTCCGTCAAAAATTGGCCAACACCACAGGACAAACATCAACTCCGAAGCTTTCTTAGTCTTGCCACATATTACCGACGATTTGTTAAGAACTTTGCTGAAATTGCAAAGAGTTTGCATCAGCTCACCGAGAAAGGGAAGCAGTTAAAATGGTCAGGTGAGTGTGAGAATTCTTTTCAGTCAAATACCGCCTCTGTAACGCTCCAGTGCTGGCACATCTAACACCTGGCAAAACATTCATCATCGACGCAGATGCAAGCAACGTTGGAATCGGGGCGGTACTATCCCAAGTGCATGATGGCGAAGAGAAAGTGGTGGCTTACTACAGCAAGGTCCTCTCGAAACCCGAAAGAAACTACTGCGTGACCAGAAGGGAACTGCTAGATCTTATCTTGGCAACAAAGCACTTCCATAAGTTCATCTATGGACAGAAATTTCTTCCGCGGGCAGACCATGGTGCTCTGAACTGGCTGTTGAACTTTCAAATTCAGAAGGTCAAGTCGCAAGGTGGATAGAAAGACTGCAGACTTATGAATATTACCGCTCAGCGACTAAGAGCTGACCCAATAAGCGGATGGAGCAATGAGGAAGTGAGGACAGCTCAACAGGAGGATCCAGATATCGAACCCATTCTCGCATGGAAAGAAAATGAAGAGAAACCTGAATGGGGAGATATTTCTGACAGGAGTCCAGTTCTCAAAGCCTATTGGGCACAGTGGGACTCACTATATGTGCAAGAAGGTGTCCTCAGGTGAAGAAGGGAATCCGCTGACGGTAAATCATATGTGATGCAGCTGATCGTACCGCAATCGAAAGTCAGTGAAGTTCTTCGGGAGATGCACGACGGACCTTCTGGAGGCCACCTGGGAGTTAACAAAACACTGGAGAAGGTGTGACATCGGTTCTACTGGTTACATGCTAGAGATGACGTGGAGAAGTGGTGCCGAACATGTGACAAGTATGCTGCAACCAAAGGACCTGGTAGGAAGATTCAAGGTAAGATGCATCAGTACAACGTTGGATCGCCTTTTGAGAGGATTGCAGTAGATGTGGCTGGGCCTTTTCCAGAAACCAACGCTGGAAACAAGTTCATTCTGGTTGTAATGGACTACTTTAGCAAGTGGCCTGAGACGTATGCCATCCCAAATCAAAAAGCCAAAACGTTGGTCGACCAGATTGTGTTTAACTGGGTGATCAGATTTAGCGTACTCATGGAACTCCATTCCGACCAAGGGAGGAACTTCGAGTCAAACATCTTCCAAGGAGTGTGCGGACTACTTGGCATTAAGAAGACAAGAACCACACCACTACATCCACAATCTGATGGGAAAGTTGAAAGATTCAACCGGACCTTGAAAGAATACCTCGCCAAGGTCGTAGGCGACTACCAAAGAGACTGGGATAGGCACGTATCGCTATTCCTGATGTCCTTTAGAAGTGCGGTACATAGCTCGACAGGACAAACACCATCTGAAATCCTGTTCGGGAAAACCATACGGCTGCCCAGCGAACTTAAATTTGGATGCCCGACACAGGACACAAACTAGTATGTGGACGACCTCAAGGAGAGACTCGTTGACATCCATAAAAGAACAAGGGCACGGATAAGACTATAGCGCAGGAGATTGTGTGTGGCTTTATAATCCTCATCGCCAAAAAGGATTGTCAACGAAGCTTCAGCATAACTGGGAAGGTCCTTATACTGTTGTCACGAGGATTAACGACGTGGTTTACCGCATCTAAAGAGGACAAAGAGGCAAGTTAAAAGTAGTTTATTGTGACAGGCTGCATCGATAGAGTCAGAGAAGCGGAGTTAAAAAGTCGATCGCTTGGTTAGAAAATACAGAAAAGTGTTTTATTCGTTGTGAGAAAGTTTTAATAATACATTATTATGAATGAAGTTCAGATGGCGCGTGTTGCGGCACTTTGTTTGGTCGACAGATGGTGCGAGCAATTCGATTAAGACGACGACTTTTCTCAAACATGCACTACGGCAAGTTTTAAAACCTTTTATTTAAAGAATTCATTAACAACAAAATAGGTAAATATTCTTTTATAATTACTTACTTAGTCCTGCTTATGATAATTTAAAGTTTAAGCCGCAACTCGTGCGTTTACAATTCTAGGTTATAAATTAAATCTCAATAAGGCTAGCGGGAAATGTCAGTTGACATTTCACTGTCGTAACCGCCCCCCTACGGTGATACCGCGAAAATCAACACTCTCCCTTGGTACTTTCGCCGGTGGATCGCTGCTTCCTGGGCCTCCGACATCAAGGACTACCAATTTAACCAATGGTCGCTCGTAAAGGCCGAACTTAGTTTGGACGACGGCACTCCTCACTTATTGGTCCTTAGAAAGCTTTATTTTCACTATTCGCCCTTTGGGCCAGTTATTTCTGGGGCTGTTTGGGTCGACGACCAGGACTATGTCGCCAACCTCCGGAGGTTTTGTGGGTGTGGACCATTTAGAGCGTCTGGTAAGGGTGGGAAGATATTCTGCTACCCATCGCTTCCAGAAGCGGTCTGCAAACTGCTGTAAAATAAGCCAACTTTTACGTAGTAATGTGACATCATCGCTAAATTCCGCTTACGGGTTTGAGCCTCATGCTGAGCCAAGTAAAAAATTATTGGGCGTGAGAGCATCCGGATTCTCTAGGTCGATGGGAATGTAGGTTAATGGCCTTGGGCTTAGAATATTTTCTGCTTCTATAAGCATACTCTGCAATAACTCGTCGCTTGGGTTTCGGTTAGGTGTGGTAGCATAGACTACGTTGTTAATAGAGCGTACCAAACGCTCCCAGCTGCCACCCATGTGGGGAGACCCCGGTGGTATAAACTTCCATTGAGTGGTTGTAGTAGTAAAGGTCTCCACTAACCGGTCTTTCTGGATGTTAGTTACCGCTTCGCGTAGCTCGCACTCGGCGCCATGGAAATTAGTGCCATTATCACTGTAGATCTCGATGGGTGTGCCTCTTCTGGCCATAAAATTGCGAAGACAAAGGATACACGAGTCCGTCGTCAAAGAATGAGCCACTTCAATGTGTACAGCCCTTATGTTAAGCAGGTTAGAAGAACTCCCCAGCGCTTTTCAGATCGGCGGCCTAGTGTAATTGTCTACTCCCACGATGCGAGTCTGGTGGGAGGTAGAGGTGCCATTATTGGTGGACGCGGCTGAGCTTTGTTATTTTTACATCTCTGGCAAATTTTTTTGACAGGATTAAGAACAGATCTGATGTGTGATATGTAGAATCTTTGACGTAAGACGTTAACTACTGTTTCATCATTTCGGTGTCCATATTGGTGATGCACGTTCTTTATAATAAGCTGTGTAATATCGTGATATCTGGGTAGAATAATCGGTTTCCTTACATCTTCGGAAACACCTTCTGCTAAACACGTTCTTCCGTTGGCTCGCAGGATGCGGTTCTCGTCTACGAATGGATTCAGGTTAAGTATACGACTGCTTTTCTGGATACGACGATTCATTGACAGATCCGCGATCTCTTCCTCATACTCTCTGGCTTGCGCTTCTCTTAATAGGTTGTTTTCTGCTATTTGCAGCTCTTTTCGTGAGAGGGGTCCGTTGAATTTTGGAAAATTGGTTCTGTTAGTGCTTGTGTTGTGAATAAACCGATGGACGTAAGCCGTGCTTCGGAGCAGCTTGCGCCAGGACGATATTTCTTTAAATCGGTATGTGCTTTCCTGATTGTGCGTATGAATGCCAATAAAGTTAGTTTTTAGCTCTTCTACTGTGCATCCGGTTACCTTTTCTTGTGGCCATGCATCCGGATTGAGTCTCAAGAACTTTGGTCCATTGAACCATCTGCTCGGAGGGTTAAAGGTCCGGTGGTTTCTACCATTTCGTAGCCTCGTCAGCTACATTCAGACTTGTGGGAGTCCATCTCCATTCGGATATTTCGCAGAGGTCCAAAATTTCGCTCACGCGAAATGCGACAATTGTCGATACTTCCGATGGTCCGACCGAAGCCAACACAGGACAGTTTTCGAGTCTGACCAGAAGATACGCTTACTAATGTTTATCTCGTGGGACTTGGCGATACTTTTCATGATTTCTATTCGCCTGCAGCTCGAGGCGGGGAATCGATAGTGATTTAAGGGGGGCCACTCGAGTTTTTGCACCTATTAAGCTCACCTCCGTAACGTCTTTATTTGTATTTCTTAGGTAAGCAACTGCCGCATAGCCGTTTTCGCTGGCATCCACGAATGTATGTAATTGTATCTCGGAACCCCAAAAGGCCGTTACATAACACCTAGGGATCTTAACATTCTCGATTTCAGGTAGATGTTTAGTTCATTTGGTCCATTTAGTATATTCTTCGTCACTTATGGTATCGTCCCACTCAATTTGTGATCGCCAAACGTCTTGAAGAAGTATTTTGATGTACATCAAGAAGCAAGCTATTAGCCCCATCGGATCGAATATAGTCATCATCACGCGAAGAACCTCCCGCTTTGTAGGACGCCGCGATCCAAAAAGAACTTCTCTCTGTTTAGGGTTAGAAGTGATCTTGAAAGTAAGACAGTCTACCGATGTGCACCACCTTTTCTATTCCGTGTTCCGGGTTGATGTTCATACTGACTTGTTCTGTTCTTTCGGTTTGAAGCTCCTGCAGGACCCTCGATGAATTTGAAATCCAGTTCCTGATGTAAAAGACAGCGTTGTTATGTATATGTCGGACCTCTTGAGCTAGTTTGATGGCTTCCTCCTCTGTGGGTACGCTATCCATCAAATCGTCCACATAGTGGTTCTCTTTGATCGATTTGACAGCTCTTGGCATTGGTGTTCTTAATAAATTGTGCAGTACACGGAGAACAAATGGCTCCGAAGGTCATCACCATCATGATGTTGCATTTGCCATCCTGATTGCAACCCCACAAGAATCTTTGATAGTGCTGATCCTCCTTCCGGATTCGGACCTGGTGAAACATCTCTTGGATATCGCCACATATAGCGATCTTGTGGTGCCTAAACTTGTGAATGACCGAAGTAAGAGGGGTAAGCTGGTCGGGACCCTTGAGGAGTACGGAGTTAAGCGAATGCCCGTGAGCTGTGGCGGCAGCGTCCCATACGATTCTGATCTTACCAGGCTTATTATCATTTTCAACTGGAAAGATTGGTAAATACCATGATCGACTTTGATTTTCCTGTATCTCTTGTGATGTTACTTTGCGAGCATACCCCTTTGAGACATGCTCTTTGATTTTATCGTCTTGAATTTTAGCTAAATCTGGGTTACGCTCCATCCTTTTCTGTAAACAGTCGAATCGTCGTTTGGCCATAGAGTAGCTGTCGGGGAGCTGAACATCATCGATCTTCCACAGAAGCGTAGTCTCGAACCTTCCAGTTTTCCAAATAGTATGGGTCTTGAGGAGCTCTAGGGCTCGAGCGTCATCTTCCGACAGCATAGATTTCCGTGACTCTGTCGCTCCGAAATTATCATCGCAGATAAACTTCTTCACTAGGCGTTTTAGTTCCGCGTCATTGCAATCGCAGATGTGAAAGTTGTGACCTTGGGTAAGGTAATCTTTTCCTGTGCGGCAGTTTCCATGCACCACCCATCCAAGACTGGTTTTAGTAGCGATGGGCTCATGCCGACCTCCTTCCTTCGATTTTAGCGGATGTCCGAGGTGAGCGTTGTTAACTCCAATAAGTAGACGGGGAGCAATATTCCCGTATGATTCGAAAGAAAGACCACGCAAATGTTCAAACTTCATTTGTAGCTCGGTTTGATTGAGGGTTTGAGCTGGTAAGCCTAGCTTCTGTACGGTATGTACATTGGTTATTTTAAACTTTTCAGCGTTCTCTTTGGTGCTGGAAATTTGTAAGTTGATCAGTTCGGACCGACTCTCCAGACGAGTGGTGTTCCCGGTCCACTTGAGGCAAAGCGGGTGTTTCACTCCGCGTACGTTCAGCTGACACAGAATGTCCTCATCTAATAGTGTGACAGATGATCCTTCATCTAAAAGCGCGTACACTTTGACCTTTGCTCCTTTTGCATAGAGGAATACTGGTACGATTCGAAAAAGGATGCCATCAGTTTTATTCATTGAGTCAACTTGGGGTTCGGAATGTATCCCTACAGTGGCAGTAGGCGGAGATGATGAGCTCTGTGTTTGGTCTTTGTGAAGGAGCTGGTGGTGTTCGATGTTGCACAGTTGATGCTTCCGGACTTCTGCCCAGCGGGCACCCCGATTTAGTTGCAAAAAGTGCTTACAAACTGCCACCGAAGCGCAATAACTACCACACACACAGCACTTGTTTTCCACTTTTAGAAAATGTTGTTCGCTATCCTTGTAATGCGCATTTACGATGCCTTTATTCTTCCAGCTTTTGTTTCTAATTTTCTTTTCCTCCGCTGTTGAAGATGGAGCTGACGACAAGACTCCATTTGCCGCTTCAGCCATCATGTACATCCAGGTGCTGAATTCGTAAAGAGTGCACATGGGTAGTGAAATCTTGTGAAGTGCCCACTTCAAACGCAAAGCCGGAGGAAGTTTATCGACAAGTTGTTGCAGCAGCGTAGGGTAGTTGAGGTTGTTGAATACTCCAGAGACCTCTAAGGTTGCACAAAGATTCTGCACTGCAATAGCATTGGTGACAAGTGTCTCAAGTTTATCTTCTTTCGGAGAGGGTGTGGCACTGATATTAGAAATCAAGGTGTTGATGATAAGCTCCGGCCGTCCATATAACATTTTCAAAGTCTCTATCACTCGTTGAGCTCCGTTCGGTTGTATGATCATACTTTTCACTGCCTCTAACGCATCCCCTTTTAGTGCTCTTTGTAACCGTAACATATTCTCTTCACAACTAAAACCTCCAAGTTCTGTGCTCCGGTTGAAACTTACTAAGAATAGCGGCCATTCCGAGGGATTCCCATCCTAATCAAATGGCGTGCTGCTAAATGATTTTTCGTTAAAAAATTATTTGAGGACGCACATTGTGGCTGAATGTTGTTTGCCGGCACGAAATGTTTAGGTGCAGTCGGATAGGTGTGAAGGTTAGGATGTTGAGCGGTTTGAAACGGTAGACCGCTATGCGACGACCGACGGTGGCACGAAAAAATTCACATTGTGTTTGTTCTCGTTTGTCCATCGCACGGACGTTGGTTGGGGATGGTGATTCTCCGGGGGTAGTGGTTCATGACACTGCCTGGCAGAAAGAAAATGGTTAGTGCCATATTCAGCAGCTAATCCCTGTTGATCATTCCCAAACGACGTCTTCTTATCGGATCTGTTGATGTTTTCAGGTTGGGAGGCTAGCACAAAGACGTTGGATGGTTTCGCGACGACATTCGTTGTATTGTAATTCAGATCCTTTTTTTTCACTCCTGAGATCCAGTGGTCAACATTCGCGTTAGTGGTTTGTACTTCCTCTACATCTGGATCAACATCATCGTCATCGTCTGACGATTCAAAAACTCGATTCATAATTTGGTACTTTTTTTCAATATATTCGGCATCTCTCTCTTGTCGCAGTTTTAGTTCCTCTTCGATTCTTTGCAGTTCTATTTGAATTTTCTTGCTTGATGAACTCTTGGACGATCTGGAGCTATTGGCTTTCTTAGAGCTTGCCATTCGTGGTGCACAAACTGTGTACAAATTCTGGATGCAACGTCCTTTTCATCGTTGAAGAATGTCCTCTTCGAGCAAATGATGAATTATATACCCCTTATTAGTTGATGCTGATGCAAAGGGATACGACTGGCTTAAGTTCCCGCATGATGAGTTATTGAAAGTTGAAGGTTTACCACACACGGAAGCAACTTCGGCCACACTGTGCGCAGAAACCCCCCGCTGTACATACGTAGCGCATATTGGTGCTGTTGACGACGCGACGGCTGATGGTAAACAGGACGTAAAACTCCGTTTGAAGAAAGTGAAAGGTTTCCACACATGGCAGCAACTTCGGCCGCACTGAACCTTTGAAACACATCAAAAGGTAGCATCGATTGATGCTGTTGATGATTGCAAAGAGTAAGCAGGGCGTACAAGCGTATTTGACGAAATTGAAATGTTGCCACACACGGCGGCAACTTCGGCCGCACTGTGCGCAGAAACATCTGAAGAACCTCGAGTGGCAGCACAGATTGGTGCTGTCGATGATTGCAGAGAGTAAGCAGTACGTAAAGTTGCATTTGAAGGAAATAAAAGGCTTCCACACATGGCGGCAACTTCGGCCGCACTGTGCGCAGAAACCTTTAAAACACCTCGATTGCTAGCACAGATTGGTGCTTGATCATACGCAGCACAGATTGGTGCTTGAGCGTACGTAACACAGATTGGTGCTGTAGACGATGGCTTGGTATAGGCAGGATGCAACAAAGTTTGTTCTTCTGATGTATACTGATGATGCAACAAAGTTTGTTCTTCTGATGTATTCTCACGCACGGTCGTAGATTCGTTGGCGACGTACGCGGGAAACGTGACAACACTTTGGGTTTGTGACAACGGCACTTGAGCAAATTCATTTGAAGTTTCAAAGTTGGTTTGACTCCCTTGGGTAGCAGCAAGATTGGCTGCAGTTGGCGACGGAGTCATTAAATTATTTGGTTCAAACGAAGTGTTAAATGTTGATTGCATTTGCGACATTTGGCTATTCACAGCAGATGCAGAACCCGCCCCTGTAAAGCTATCTACACATGTACTCTTACCTGCACATTCATTGCATATATATGCTTTCTCTTGAATACTTGCATTCACTCCGGCACAGCTGAAATGGTTCCAGGCATTACACAGGTCGCGTTGGACCATATCTTCCACGGAATCTGGCTTATCGCAGCGGCAGCAGTGATATTCTTCTGTTTGTCCACTTCTAGCATTATTCTTTGACCTCTTAGGTGGCATCTTGTGCTAAGATTTCGGTGGATATTTCGCATAAGTTTCAAAAGATGTTGCGGCACTTTGTTGGCTCGACAGATGGTGCGAGCAATTCGATTAAGACGACGACTTTTCTCAAACATGCACTACGGCAAGTTTTAAAACCTTTGATTTAAAGAATTCATTAGGTTAGGTTAGGTTAGGTGGAAGTGGCTGTCAGTCAATGAGTACATTGCCTGACACACTTAGGCCGCAAGGGCCCATTGTGATACCACAGAGATCAGCAAGTTAATCACCTATTGATCTCAGAAACCCGATGTAAGATTAACGAGTTGATCACTTATTAATCTTCCATTACGGGACTAGCCGGTTAATCACCTGCTAGTCAAACCACGTGGAACTTTTAATGTATTTCGAAAGACTTTTAGGGTAAGCTAGGTGTGATGGCAGCAAAGAACACGACGAGAAAAGAAAGCAACCGCACAGTTTAACGTCTTATACATGAATGGCTTTATTAACTGCGTTATGTTACAAGTTACAATGTATTAGTGTATGTGTGTGTTATGTGTGTTCATTATGTATTGCACATCTTGCAAGTTATATGTGTATTGTGACATAAGTGTATTCTGTATTGTGACATCTCACCCTTTTGCAAAATTTTATGAAATATCTGCAAACTAAATACTTCTTGAATTCATTGAAAATAAATACTAGATACTTCAATTATAGTTACATATTATACTAATTTTGATTAGCTTTTGAAAAAAATGTTTAGGTGTAAGATAATATTATAAATGAACATACATATAGATATAAATAATGTAAAAGAAAATATAATGAATTTATATTTGCACTACTATAAGTCCAAGCGTTTCAGTTGTTTAACAATTCTTCCGCTTCGTGTTGTCTGAAGTGGAGACTGTTGTTGTTGGTTGGGTTGGTTAAGTCCAGATAGTGTAGCAGGCTCGTTGACAATTTCAGATTTTGTTGAAACTGGCTCCGCAGGTGTATCATTGGTTGGTGTTTCTTGTTGTTGACATTCGGTTTCTTGCGAAGGCCAAAGAATATTTGGTGATTTAAAATCGGCCTCTGTTTTGTGAAGATGATGAGTGTTCTTCCGATATTTTTTGCCTTCATTTGTCTCAACTCATCTTGGATATTGTGTTTTTTCGACAATTTTTGCGCCAATCCATTCACGATGTCCAGTTTGCAAACGCACTTTATCGCCGGTTTTGAATTCCTCTGATGGTTTAGTACCTCTATCTGCGTAAACTGCTTGTTGAAGACGTAACTTTTTTAATTCCCTATGAACGCCGACAACGACCTTAGGTTTCAATCCATCTTTTGGTATTGGTATAATTGTCCTGGTGGACCGGCTCTATAGACGTTGACACGGTGATTTTAGAATGTCGTTTCTTGGTGTATTTCGAAGTAGTAGTAGTGCGAGAAATATATCTGATTTATCCAGGTGACATCGTCTCAGTAAGTTTTTCGCCTTCTGAACGTTGCGTTCCGCAAATCCATTGGATTTGGGATAGTACGGACTAGAAATTTGATGTTTGAATTGCCAAGTTGATGCAAAATGGGCAAATGTTTTCGATGTATATTGTGGTCCGCCATCAGATTCTAGTATCTCAGGAATTCCATGTACTGAAAATAATTGTCGCATGTAGTCAATTACCTCTTGGGAATTAGATGATTTCAATTTCTTAAAGTCCATGAATCCAGAATAATGGTCGGCCATCAAAATATATTCGTCTCTTTTGAAATTGAATATGTCAGTTGAGACAATTTGAAATGGATAATCTGGGACATGTCGTTCTAGTTGTGGTTCTCTTTGTTTGCTTCTTTGAGTTTGTTGACACACGGAGCATTTCTCAATATAGTCGCGAATGTTGTTTGATTATCCAGGCCAGTATAGTGATTGACGAGCTCTTGCTAACGAACTAGTAACTCCAGAATGTCCTGAATGAAGATCGCGAACAATCTTATTTATTTCACATTTTGGTACAATTACCTTATGTCCTTTGAATAGTAGACCTTTCTCAAACGTTATTTGTTCTTCGAAATGTGAATACTTTTTTACTGCTTCTGGTAGTCTTTCGTCATTTGAAGGCCATCCTCGTAGTACGACTTGTTTCAGTAACTGCAGGTCGAGATCTTCCGATGTTGATTTCACAAATCTGTCCCGTGCCTCATCAGTGAACGAAAGTACTATGTGTACTGAGTACTCTTCATCATTGCCTGCGTCAAGTGGTTTGCAATCACGACTGAGTGTATCTGCTATCGGGATTTGACTACCTTTTTTATATGTGACAATTGGTGAATATTGGATGACATCCCATAGAATGCGTTGTAATCTGAGTGGTGCGTCTTGTAGAGGTTTTTTAAAAATCGTTTCGAGTGGTTTATGATCAGACTCTACTTCGATTCGTTTTCCGTAGACGTACTCATGAAATTTGGTGCATGCGAACTTGATTGCCATCGCCTCCTTCTCAATTTGAGGGTAATTTTGTTGAGTAGGTGTTAATGCTCGTGTAGCGTACGCCACTGGTTGGTCATCTTGCAACAAGCATGCTCCAAGTGCTTTTGAACTTGCGTCTACAGATAGTTTAACGGGTTTATTAACGTCGTAAAACTTTAACACTGGTGTAGAACTTAAGATTTTCTTTATATTTTCAAACGCATTTTTCTGTTCGAAATCCCAGTACCAAGCAGTTTCTTTGTGGAGCAATTTTCTTAATGGTTCGGTGATACTCGACAAATTAGGTATGAACTTGGCCAGATATGTGACCATGCCCAAAATACGTTGAAGTTCTTTAACATTTGTTGGTTCACACAAATTTTTGATTGCTTCAACTTTTTCGGTATCGGCTTCGATACCTTTCTCTGTAAAGATATGACCAAGAAATTTAACTTTTTGCTTTTCATACTCACATTTGGACTTGTTTAGAGTGAACCCAGCTGTTTTCAAACGATCGACTACTTTTTGTGTTGTTGAACGAAGTTCATCTACAGTTTCTGCATACAAAAATATATCATCCATTGCAACTTTGCACTTTGGTATGCCTTCTAGCGTAGCGTTCATAACTTCAGAAAAAATCTCCGGAGCTGATGATATACCAAATGGAAGTCGCAAAAATTGGTATCTGCCCCACGGTGTTGAGAATGTTAGATAGTCCGATGTCTTCTCTGTCACGGGTATTTGCCAGAATCCCTTTTGACAGTCCAATTTGGTGAATACTTTTGCGTTTTGTACACTTGCAGCTATTTCTTCAACTGTTTGAAGTGGATAATGCCGACGTTTTATATTTTTGTTAAGGTCGGTCGGGTCCATGCATATTCTTATTTTGTCCTTTTTTGTTACGATTACTATAGGACTTACTGCTGGGGTTGGATGACTTACTGGGCGTATTACTTTCATTTTGACCTTTTGGTTCAATTCAGCTTTGACTTTGTCACGAAGTGCATGAGCAATACGACGTGGAGGTATAATTTTGAATTTTGGATTATCGATGAGATCGATTTCATATGAGAAATTTTTGCAACATCCAATCTTCTCGTCATTTTTAGATGTGATCTCATTTATGCGTGCGATAAGACCTAGTTTTTCACAAGATGTACGCCCCAGTATTGGTATCACATCTTCGGCAACTATTTTGAACGTCACTAACTCCGAATTATTTTTTGTTGCACAGTTTGCTTTGACTTCACCGACTACTTGAATACTGTGGTTGTTGTACGTTATGATTCGTCTCGTTTTCGATTTTTCGATTGGAAGATTAAGTCTCGAGGCTTCTTTTTTTGGCAGCATATTGCATTCGGCACCGGTATCGAGTTTGACAATTACAGTCTTGTTTCCAATCTTCAATTTTTCAGACCATTTATCAGTTGCTTCAATATAATTTACTCGTTCACTGGTGGTAATCGCACTGATTTTGAATTGTTCTTCATCTGAGTCTATATTGTTGTCCTGCTCTAACGCATTTACTTTTTTGAAAGGTTTCTTCCCTTTGTTTTTTTTGATTTTTCGATGTCGTTGTGTTTTCCTTAGCTCTACACACTGTAGCCCAATGCCCCAAGCCGTTGCATTTCTTGCAGTGTTGTCCATACGCTGGGCACTGCTTTGGACCATGATTTCTTCCGCAACGCCTTCAGTTGAATGTCTTTTCGTTATTTAGTGCATTTACATTTTGATCTAGACCAGTGTGTTGCAACTCATTTATTTGCTTCGATGCTCTCTCTGCGGTTCTGCAAATCTTTTTGGCTTTTTCTAAGGACAAGTCATCTTCGGTCCACAGCTTCTGTCTTGTTGTGTCCGAGTATATTCCAACGACGATTTGGTCCATCACAAATCGGCATTTGCACCATAACTACACTTCTTGACCTGCGTCTGCAGCTTTTGCATGAAATCCTCGTAATTTTCATTGGATTGCTGTTTAATACGGTGGAATTGGCATCTCTCATATGTTTTGTTTTTTGAAGGTGCAAAGTGACTCGTCAGTTTAACTTCAAGGACTGACAAATTTTTCTTTTCTGCTGCAGTGAGGTTCATGTTGTTTATGACTCGTAATACTTCGAGGCCGACACAAGCCTTGAAATTAGCTGTTTGTATTTCTTTTGTTTCTGCAGACAATTTATTTGCGATGCAATAATTTTCGTATAGTTCCAGCCATTCGGTCCATTGCTGTGACATATCTATGTCGCTATTTACCACAAGCGGCTTTGGTGGTTTTATTCCAGACATTTTTGCACGTTTTTTTTTTCACTTATATTTTATATATGAGTCTCTCCACTGAAGGCAGACACGCACAAACTGGATTTTGATTACGATTAAATCAAATCGAATAAAACTCGACCAAAAGGAATTTAATTCAAACAATCGAATATCGAATCGAATAACACAATGCTTTTTGGTAATTAATCATTAATTTTTAAGATTTTATAATTTTTCAGATTTAATCCGCCCACTTCTGACACCATGTGATGGCAGCAAAGAACACGACGAGAAAAGAAAGCAACCGCACAGTTTAACGTCTTATACATGAATGGCTTTATTAACTGCGTTATGTTACAAGTTACAATGTATTAGTGTATATGTGTGTTATGTGTGTTCATTATGTATTGCACATCCTGCAAGTTATATGTGTATTGTGACATAAGTGTATTCTGTATTGTGACACTAGGTCGCTAGTATCATCGAAGAAGAATTCACCGAGATGAGTTTTCCTCCTATGAAGTAGTGCAGGGCATGAGCAGCTTCTGCAGAAATCATTGGAAAACACACCAAGTCTTTTGGTGTGTCTCCCTATTAGACAGTGTCCCGTAAGAACACCTATGCTAGAACCTAGATACAGACGGTTCAGGGCCAACAAACTCTTCGAGCGTTTTGAGTCAACACACGGCCAAACTTTTTTGGTTGCAAGGCAGTTGTTACTCTCAGTCCATCTAGTGTTTGTTATCCTTGAAGCGTCTTGTCTAAGTAGGAGTTTACATGTAGCGATATGTTGTTCCATTCTGAGCGTAGGGAAGTGGTCGTGCCCTTTTTGGCTAGTTCGTCTGCCATACAGTTGCCTGGTATGTCCATGTGCCCTGGCACCCATGAAAGGTGAATGTTAAACTGATTTGACATCTCCCTCAGAGACATCTGACAATTTTGGACTGTGATGGATTTTGTAGAGACAGAGGCAAGAGATTTAAGGGCAGCTTGGCTGTCTGAGAAGATTCGAATATCCGTGGAGGATATGACGTTTTCTTTGAGCCAAGACAGCACCTCCTTAATCGCCAGAATTTTCGCTTGGAACACACTACAATGATCGGGTAGGCGGAAGAAAAGACTGAGATTCAGTTTTTCTGGGTAGATTCCACTTCCCACACCTTCGCTGGTTTTTGAACCATCGGTGTAGAAGTGTATAGCTTCATTTTCCAAAAGAGCGCCATTTTCCCAAGCTTCTCTTGAAGGTATTGTAACGTGCGCTTAGTTCGCAAAAATAAAACTTCACTTTTATTTCTTTATTTCTACCACTTTATTCAGTATTTATCTTTATTCGAACTCAACTCGACTATTGGACTATCACTGGTTAACAACACTTCACTCTTAACTTTATCACTCTATAATCAAAACTGACTGCTCGTTGCGTCAGCGGCCTATTTATATAGAACAATACTTATCTAGAGCGTTCCAGTTTCTTCTCCATGGTTTCCACATTTGCTATCAAGAATCTCTACACTCACACACACTGGCTTACAAACAATGCCTGTCATTTTATACCATTCCATTATAGTGTTGCCAGTTGTGTTTTCGGTTAAACGTTTTCGATTAGGAAATTGGTATAAATGTTGGGTGTTCATTACACTGCCCCCTCCTTAAGATTGTTCGTCCCGAATAATTCCATCTGCAGCCTCGCCACTATATCGATGCAGCCGGTCACAATGAACTACTTTTAACTTGCCTCTTAATCCTCTTTGGATGCGGTAAACCACGTCGTTAATCCTCGTGACAACAGTATAAGGACCTTCCCAGTTCTGCTGAAGTTTCGGTGACAATCCCTTTTGACGATGAGGATTATAAAGCCACACACGATCTCCTGCTTGGAATCCTGCCGTTGTCGCTTTTGTGTCGTACCGTGTCTTCATCCGGTCGCTGTAGGTTTTCATCCGTTCCCTTGTTCTTTTATGGATGTCAGCGAGTCTCTCCTTGAGGTCATCCACATACTCGTTCGTGTCCTGTGGCTCCTCTGTGGGGCATCCAAATTTAAGTTCGCTGGGCAGCCGCATGGTTTTCCCGAACAGGATGTCAGATGGTGTTTGTCCTGTCGAGCTATGTACTGCACTTCTATAGGCCATCAGGAATAGCGGTACGTGCCTATCCCAGTCTCTTTGGTAGTCGCCTACGACCTTGGTGAGGTGTTCTTTCAAGGTCCGGTTGAATCTTTCAACCATCCCATCAGATTGTGGATGAAGCGGTGTGGTTCTCGTCTTCTTGATGCCAAGTAGTCCGCACACTCCTTGGAAGATGTTTGACTCGAAGTTCCTCCCTTGGTCGGAATGAAGTTCCATAGGCACGCCAAACCTACTTACCCAGTTAAACACAATCTGGTCGACCACCGTTTTGGCTTCTTGATTTGGGATGGCATACGCCTCAGGCCATTAGCTAAAATAGTCCATTACAACCAGAATGTACTTGTTTCCAGCATTGGTCTCTGGAAAAGGCCCAGCCACATCTACTGCAATCCTCTCAAAAGGCGATCCAACGTTGTACTGATGCATCTTACCTTGAATCTTCCTACCAGGTCCTTTGGTTGCAGCACACTTGTCACAAGTTCGGCACCACTTCTCCACGTCATCTCTAGCATGTAACCAGTAGAACCGATGTCGCACCTTCTCCAGTGTTTTGTTAACTCCCAGGTGACCTCCAGAAGGCCCGTCGTGCATCTCCCGAAGAACTTCACTGACTTTCGATTGCGGTACGATCAGCTGCATCACATATGATTTACCGTCAGCGGACTCCCATCTTCGCCTGAGGACACCTTCTTGCACATATAGTGAGTCCCACTGTGCCCAATAGGCTTTGAGAACTGGAATCCTGTCAGAAATGTCTCCCCATTCAGGTTTCTCTTCATTTTCTTTCCATGCGAGAATGGGTTCGATATCTGGATCCTCCTGTTGAGCGGTCCTCACTTCCTCATTGCTCCATCCGCATATGGGGTCAGCTCTTAGTCGCTGAGCGGTAATATTTTCTTTGTTTTCTTGTCGCCTACAATGCTTGCAATCCTCTTTGCAAGGTCTTCGGGACAATGCGTCGGCGTTTGAGTGCAGCTTTCCTCTGCGGTGTTGAATCTGGTAATCATAAGTCTGCAGTCTTTCTATCCACCTTGCGACTTGACCTTCTGGATTTTTGAAGTTCAACAGCCAGTTCAGAGCACCATGGTCTGTCCGCAGAAGGAATTTCTGTCCATAGATGTACTTATGGAAGTGCTTTGTGGCCAAGATAAGAGCTAGAAGTTCCCTTCTGGTCACGCAGTAGTTTCTTTCGGGCTTCGAGAGCACCTTGCTGTAATATGCCACCACTTTCTCTTCGCCATCATGCACTTGGGATAGTACCGCCCCGATTCCAACGTTGCTTGCATCAGCATCGATGATGAATGTTCTCCCAGGTGTTGGATGTGCCAGCACTGGGGCGTTACAGAGGCGGTATTTGAGTTCCTGAAAAGATTTCTCACACTCACCTGACCATTTAAACTGCTTCCCTTTCTCGGTGAGCTGATGCAAACTCTTTGCAACTCCAGCAAAGTTCTTAACAAATCGTCGGTAATATGTGGCAAGACCAAGAAAGCTTCGGAGTTGATGTTTGTCCTGTGGTGTTGGCCAATTTTTGACGGAGTCAACTTTTTCAGGATCAGTCTTCACTCCTTGGGAAGAGATGATGTGTCCCAAATACTTAACTTCGGTTTTGAAAAGTGCACATTTTCTGGATTCAGTTTAAGGTTAGCCTCTCGAAGTCTCTGAAACACGGCTTTTAGATTCTTGCAATGTTGGTCAAATGTTTTCCCGTAAACAATGACATCGTCCAAGTAGACAAGGCACGCTTTCCACGTCAGTCCTTGAAGAACGCACTCCATCAAACGCTCGAATGTCGCCGGAGCGTTGCATAGCCCAAACGGCATAACTTTAAACTGCCAGAGCCCATTACCTGTAGAAAACGCCGTCTTTTCCCGATCATCAGGGTGGATGTCAACTTGCCAATATCCACTCTTCAAGTCCAGCGTCGAAAACCACTGGGCTCCCTCCATAGCATCCAGGGTATCACTGATTCTCGGCAGGGGATAGCTGTCCTTTTTAGTCACATCATTCAGCCTTCGGTAGTCCACACAAAAACGAGTGCTTCCGTCTTTCTTTTTCACTAGCACCACTGGTGAAGCCCAAGGACTTTTGGAATTTTCAATAAGACCGTCCTTCTTCATTGCTGTTATCATTTCCTCAACCTCGCCTTGTTTGGCCAGTGGAAGGCGTCTTGCGGGTTGACGAATCGGTCTTGCATCTCCTGTGTTGATGCGATGCTGCACCAACTGTGTCCTACCATATTGTCCCTTTTGCGATGCGAAGATGTCAGTGTACTCTTGTAGGAGATTTTCAGCCATCCTTGTTTGTTGGTGATCAAGGTTGGATGAATTCAGTATTTTAGCTCTGATGGTTTTGAGCTCCTCCGGAGTTATAGTTTTTCTCGGGGTTTCGTCTGTGATCTTCGTAATTGCTGCAACCGATTCGCAACGTCCAACGACTTCTCCTTTCTTCAACCTTACATCGTACGGTCTGGTGTTTAGTAATCGTACGGGGACCATTTTGTTTTTCGGTGCTACTAGTGTTTTCCCAATGATGACGCTTTGGGAGGAACACTCTGGGTCTGGTTCCACCATTAGGTATCGAAGGCTTCCAAACTCACCTTCCAGTTTTGTCCAAACGAACACTTCAGAAGAAGGAGGCAGAATCAGATCTTCCGTGATGACAGTCCTCAGTGTCGACGTACTTTCGTTCGAATAGGTCATTGGAAGTTCCTTATTTTGGTACTTCAAAACCCGGTTACCGATGTCCAAAATAACTCCGTGCTGTTTCATAAAGTCGATTCCAATGATGCACTCGTCACATATATCTGCCACCAGGAATTGATGAGTAAACATTAGATCGGCCAGTCGGATCTTAAGACACACTTCTCCATATACTCTTGCTGCTTCTCCCGTTGCGGTTCTTAGACGGTAGCTATTGGTGTTATGAAGCCACGTCGTCTTTACCAGGTCTCGACGTACTATGGAGGCTGTGGCACCGGTGTCGATGGTAGCCACATGTTTGTTCCCGTTAATAGTAGTTTCCACAGTCAGACTTTTGTTGTCTCGTTTGGTCTGAGAGACCTGGATGGTGGTTCTGGGGCCATCGATACAAGAAACCAGCCTCTGCCCCTCGAAGTTGGTTCTTACTCGTTTCCCTGATGGGAAACGGGCTGATACGTAACGCTGGTGTTGTTGTTACCTTGTTCTGGGTTGAATCTCTTGCTTCCACAATGTTGACAACCGGCTTTATTTGGTGCAGGTCGGCATTGACGCTGTAAGTGCCCGGTCTTGTTGCAGTTCCAACATCTTGCTAGTCCGCTCCGCTGGTTCTTTTGTATTTCAGCTCTATGGCACGAGCACTCTTCGACTATGGCTTCTCTAAGTCGATGTACTCCCTGAGAAGCCTGTTCTGCTGCTTCAATTGTCAATGCGAATGCTAAAGTTTCAGAAAGAGTACGTGTTCTAGCAGTTCGCACAGACCTCTGAAGATGTATATCGGAAATGGCACGAACGAAGGACTCAACAGCAAGCTGGTTGATGATTTCTTCTCCAGCATCCGGGTATGCCAGGTGAACCAGTCTTTCGACGTCTGCTTGGAGCTGCTGTAGACTTTCACCCCTTTTCTGGACTCTGTTATTGAGTTGGACTCGGAAGACTTCTTTCAAGTGGCTATCTCCAAAGCGTTTATCTATAGCTGCCACGAGAGAACTGAAATCGCCGCTCTTACCAGCTGGAACTGTTTGAAGTAATTCAGCTGCTGGTCCTCTAAGAGCAAGAGTCAGTGCAATGTACTTGTCTTCGTCATCCCAGCCATTTGTTGTCGCGGCTGCCTCAAATTGTCTCTTGTAGACTGGCCAAGAAGACTGTCCATCAAATGTTGGGGGTTTCATCTCCTTTTTCTTTGTAAACTCCCCAGCAGACTCTCGAATTTTTATTTTTCGAATCTGGTCCAATTCCTTGGTCAGAACAGAGAACTGTTTATCGCATCGGCTTTCCAAACGATTCTCTACAACAGAAAGCTGTTTTTCCACACCTTCAACGCGTTCGTCTAGGGCACATACATTTTTCTCAATGTTACCCAATTTGCCTTCTAGAATGTTTTTCTGACCTTCCAAAACATTCTGTTGCGCCTCAAGTCTTTCGAGAATATTCTGTTGTTCCACCTTTTGCTCGTTTCGTTGTTCTTCAATCAGCTTCTTTTGTTCGTTTCTTTGTGTTTCAAGTTGTTCGAGAACATTCTGCTGTTCCTTCTTTTGCTCGTTTCGTTGTGCTTCCAGTTGTTCGAGAACATTCTGCTGTTCCTTCTTTTGCTCGTTTCGCTGTTCTAACAAAAGTTTCATCATACTAGAAAAATCTACACTTTCACTTACTTCCTCTTCTTCCACTTCTATTTCAAAAACAAAAGTGTTTACGTCTTCCCCTTGCTGTTCCAAATAGTTGCGCAAGCGCGGGACGAGCTCATTTTTCGATCCCGCTCTAGAAAGATTTTGCTTACCTAACTCACTTTTAAGCTCAATGCAGTTGAGCTCTTCTAACAACTTACCCATTTTCACTGTATATAATTATTATTTTTCTTTTTACTTTTACTTTTTTTTTTTTTTTACACTTTATTAGTCAAATAAGTTTTATTTACACTTCTGACACCAATGTAACGTGCGCTTAGTTCGCAAAAATAAAACTTCACTTTTATTTCTTTATTTCTACCACTTTATTCAGTATTTATCTTTATTCGAGCTCAACTCGACTATTGGACTATCACTGGTTAACAACACTTCACTCTTAACTTTATCACTCTATAATCAAAACTGACTGCTCGTTGCGTCAGCAGCCTATTTATATAGAACAATACTTATCTAGAGCGTTCCAGTTTCTTCTCCATGGTTTCCACATTTGCTGTCAAGAATCTCTACACTCACACACACTGGCTTACAAACAATGCCTGTCATTTTATACCATTCCATTATAGTGTTGCCAGTTGTGTTTTCGGTTAAACGTTTTCGATTAGGAAATTGGTATAAATGTTGGGTGTTCATTACAGTATGGTCACTTGGAAATTATTATCAAACACCAACTTGGGGGTGGTGTAGTCGGATCGATTCGGTAAGAATCTAAAGTTATCTAGAATGGTAGTGTGGCCGATTTGATTATTGGTCCACTGTGATGTAGCTCTGAGTCGAGTAGCTGAGCTAGCTGCGACTTGTTTGCTGAAGATATCTAGGGGTGTGAGATCTAGTAGTACATTGAGGGCGTCCGATGGGGTTGTCCTCAGTGCGCCACTAATACACAGACTAGCCGTTCTTTGAACTTTGGCCAGCTTGTTGTAGTTGATCATCTTGTCTAGTGCTGTCCACCAGACTATCACCCCGTATGTGAGTATCGGTCTAATTACCGAGATAAACAGCCAATGGGTGATTTGGGGGGAGAAACCCCATTTGCCGCCAATGGCTTTTTTACAGGAGAAGAGTGCAACGTTGGCTTTATTTACTCTTTCCTCAATATTGGTTTTCCAGGTCAGTTTTTTTTCAAAAATGAGACCTAGATATTTAGCCTGATTTGACAGTGTGAGAGTTACCCCGTTAATAGTTGGGGGTCTGAAGTCCGGAATTTTGTATTTCCTCGTAAAGAGAACTAGTTCCGTTTTGTGTGGATTGATGTTCAGACCACAATCTGCAGCCCAATTGTTAAGCTTGTTAAGTGCTGTTTGTAGCAGCTCAGATAGGGTTTGTGGGTGCTTGCCTGAAACGGCAATTGCTACATCATCGGCATAGGCTATAGTTTTAAAACCTTCGTTCTCTAGGTCGATTAACAATTTGTTAACGACCAGGTTCCACAGTTGGGGAGATAAAACTCCTCCCTGCGGGGTTCCTCTATTGGCCATTCTGCTTGTTTTGTAGTTCCCCATTTCGGAACTAATGATTCTGCTGCTGAGCATTGTTGTTATCATGTTTTTGATGTGTTCCTCTATGAGCAGCCCATCAAGAGCATTAGTGATTGCTGAATTGTTCACATTGTTAAATGCACCCTCTATGTCTAGGAATGCGACGAGAGAGTATTCTTTGTAGTGCAGGGATTTTTCAATGGTGCAAACCAGAGAGTGGAGTGGAGTTTCCACTGATTTACCTTTTGCATAGGCATGTTGCGCCGTTGAGATCAGAATAGGTTTAATTTCTTGTCTTAAATGTATGTCAATCATTCTTTCCAGTGTTTTAAGGAGGAAGGATGATAGACTAATAGGTCTTAAATCTTTTGGATTTACATGGGAGCTTTTGCCGGCTTTAGGTATAAAGACGACCCTAGCTTCTCTCCAGGCCTTGGGAATATAGGCATAGCTGATGCATCCTTTCATGATCATCTCTAAGTTATAGATGATGATGTCTGAAACCTGCTGCAGCTCCGCAGGGATGATTCCGTAAGGCCCTGGTGATTTATAAGGGTCAAAGCTGTTTATTGCCCATAACAGTATATCTCTAGAGATAAGACCTTTACCTGATTGGTTTGCGAGTCGAGGCAAGTGCTTCTCGTCTGTTATTGTCAACGAGCTACCAGGGAAATGAGTATCCAGTAGCAAGTTTAATGTTTCTTCATATGAGTTGGTCCATTTGCCGTTTTCATCTTTTATAGAACTTGGCATGTTTGGACTCGTTGATAGGATTTTCTTAAGTCTAGATGCCTCTGAGGAGTCTTCAATTTTATTGCAGAATTCTTTCCAAGAGGATCTTTTGCTTATTCGTAACCTCTTTTTGTAGATCCTAAGGGATTCCTTATATAGATCCCAGTCTATGGGATTTCTGGAAGATTTGGCTCGATTGAAAAGCTTCGCACAACTTTTCTTGAGCGGTTCTAGCTCTTTGGTCCACCAGTGTGGTTTCTTCTTCCCTCTTACTACGGTAAGAGGACATGAGTTACACAAGGCATGGTTAAGAGCACAAGTTAGATCGTCGACTTTGCTGTCAAGATCCTTGGGGTTTGAAGGGAAGCTATTGTCATTGTAGTTGTAACCATGTTTGAAGATTTCCCTGAATTTTACCCAGTCAGTTTTCCTATAATTACGGAAGCCTATGGGTTTTGGTGTGTCATCTGTTAGACTAAATTGGATGTATCTGTGATCAGAGAAGGAGTGATCCTTAGATACAGCCCAATTTTTAATCTTGTTATAGATTGATTGAGATACAAAGGTAACATCTAAAACCTCTTGTCTGTTTTTTGTAACAAATGTTGGTTCGTTACAGATATTGCAGATAAGAAGGTTAGTACTAAGTATAAAATTAAAAAGAGACTCACCCCTTTCATTTACGTCCGTACTCTCCCATACTGCGTGATGTGCGTTGACGTCACTTCCTATTATAAGATCCGCTTTGAGCTTTGTTGCGCTTTTTATTACGCGCTCGAGCGTCTCTCCTGGTAGCGGCCCCGTTTGGTCATGGCCTAGATAGGCGGACGTGAGCCAGTAAGTCCCACTGTTGGTCTTCAGTTTTACTGTTGTGGTGTCGCAATTGATGTAATTAGGTAGTAAAAATACGTTAAGTGTTTTCTTTGCCAGTATGCAGGATCTTGGTTCACCTTTGTCCGTCACATACAGCAGAGAATAATCTTTCGTCCTGAGTCCTTTTACTTCGGATTTATTAATCCATGGTTCCTGGATTAGGACTATATCCTCGCCGGACTTGCTTAGTCAGAGAAGGAGTCCGGACGAGGCTTTGATGGAGTGTTGGAGATTAATCTGGAGTATCTGCAGCATTGCTACAATCATCCAGCTTAATCTCCCACACTAGCATTAAGGTCCTCCATATCTGAGGCGGAGTCTAGCAACTCATCCTCAGAAAGGAGAACCCCAAGCATTTCATCGTCGGAGTCTAAGACTCCACCTTTGTTGTTGTCGTCCTTATCGGACGATTTGTTATCAGTTGCGTCTTGATCAGACACTATTATTGTAGTCTTTTCGACCAGTTTCGAGCAAGACAGCTGTTCCAAAGAATCAGAGCAACTTGCCGCGTCTGTCTCCATGATGGAAGATTCGACGCTCGCAGTGGACTCCTTGGCTTCGGATTCAGCCGCTTGCTTTGGAAGCTTTGCAGCGTCCTCATCTTTTATGTATATTTTCAGCACTAGGCTGTCAAAGCCGTACTGAATAACACTCCCGCGTGCCGCCAGGGGTTCTAATGACTCCTTATTCAGGATGACAAGAGCCGACCGATAACGACCCACCGACTCTTTTTCAATCACCGGAACCGTCCAATCGTGAGTGGGCAGATCCGGGTTGCTGTATTTAATCAACTGGAGAACCATCTCCCGCGATTCATGTAGGGCCGGTACCAAAGCACGAGCTCTCGGTCTGCTTGGGATATCCTCCCTTGCCACAACCTCTAGCTTAGCACCTGGCCAGATCTCACCTAAACCGCTGACAGCAAGTTTATATAGGTGAAGCGATTTCTGGTCTTGGCAGGCAATCAGCTTGACGCGGTTTTGATGCCAGCCAGTGTCGCTAATTCTTGGGAGGGGTCCCGGATTCGCCTCGATAACAGGTATAAACCTGAAAGCGAGGTGAGCCTTGACGTCCGCCCATCTGTCGGCAGAGATGTTTCCATCCATATTGCTCCCGTCGATGACCGCGACAACAATCTGTCGTTTTACCACGTCACCAAAGGATTGCCCCGGCACCAGTGTCGATGGAACGCTAACCCCGACTCTTGGCTTTTTTGGTTGAGGTTTTTCAACCTCAAACGACCTGTTTCGCTTCGACGTTGAGTCTTGGCTGGTCTCTTCTGCAATTTTACTAGCCCACTTCAATTTATCAACCTCACCCGGGGTTCTCTCCACTGCGGGTTTACCACCCACTGTTTCAATTACCCTTCTGGCTTGGCAACGTATCTGAGCGGGCGTTTTTTTGATCTAAGTCCCCCCTTGGCCGTGCTGGAGTTGTTAATCACCTCTCCCGCTCCACCAATTGGAGTATTCATTGTACTCGACGGGGGTACGCACCGACCCGCAGAGGTAGGGTTGCTAATCGCCTCTCCAACCCTGCCAGTCTGAACGGCCCTCCCCGTTTCCTTCATTTTAAGGGCATTCGAGGTGGAGACGGAGTCGTTGATCACCCCTCCATTTCCCCTCTTTGTAAGTTTCATCTCGTCCTGTCTTTATGATAGCACCAAAGCAGGCGAATTGTTTTCAAAGCTAATATTGGGGACTTCATCTCCTCTATTAGCAGTGGCGGTCCGTTTGCCCTACGATTCACTGGCTAGAACTAGCTTTGCAGCATGCTCTTGACCAGTTTCCAGCGGGCTGTGCTGCTCGCCAGAGTCGGGATTCTTGGTTCCCACTGCACAAACCTGAACTGACTTTGCAGCTGGTTCAGAGCCTGTGTGCGAACCTTGTATCCCACTGTTGAAGGTATATTCCTGCTTCGACTTTTCAGCCAAATCGGAGAATGTGTACAACTTTCGTTGCCTCCCCCTAGTTTTCTTTTTTGTCTTTTTGTTCGTTTTTTTTGTCTGTTTGTTTGTTTGTTTGTTTGTTAGTTTTTAAAAGTTCCATAGAAAGTCCCACGAGTAACTACGGAATGAAAAGGTCAGCCCCGGCAGAGCCGTGTACCGGGGTAAGGCTAGTCTATTCTGGACCCTGCCAAGCATCCAGAAGAGCTCGTTATTGATTGGTTTATCCCCCAACCTTTAATTCTTCGGCACGGATTATAAATGCTCACACCACCACTGAAACTAGGAACCTCGTATCTATGGTGAGATTGGATTTCTAAGGATTGTGCTATTGAGAAGTCACAACCACCCAGCGATCCAACTTAACCTTGGCTGTCACCGTCTGACATCGTACAGGCACTGATAAGTATATGTAGTGAACATCGCCCGCCCGGCACCCATTTGGAGGGTTCGATCGAGGATTTTTGCCAGGCAGGAATTCATTAACAACAAAATAGATAAATATTCTTTTATAATTACTTACTTAGTCTTGCTTATGATAATTTAAAGTTTAAGCCGCAACTCGTGCATTACAATTCTAGGTTATAAATTAAATCTCAATAAGGTTAGCCGGAAATGTCAGTTGACATTTCACTGTCGTTACCGCCCCCCTACGGTGATACCGCGAAATTACCGCGTGCCTTCTTGGTTTCAATAGCGCGCTTTGCGCTTTGTAGATTTCCATCGGAGGTAATGGAATTGCCAGAATTGCCCTATCAATTCGGTGTCCGAAGATGCCGAAGCCCAAGTCCAAGGAGGCATCTCTCGTGATTTGGTTTCGTCAATGGCTTCGTCAGAATGGGTGCGTTCGAAAAAAAATGGGTAGCATAACTAGGATACCTTTGTATCCGGGTAAGTTTTCGAACGACTAAGATTAGGTATCTGTCAAATCAGAAACAGCTGATAAATCGAAGTGAAAACAAACCAAACCAAATGTGTTTTAAAAATTGCAAACAACACGTACCACTTATTATTCGATTGCAAACTTCTTCACAATCGTTTACTTCGTAAACAACGTCGTTTAGATTAATTAGGGCACCATATTTTAAATTTTATGTTTACAAAAAACAATTTTGCAACAAAGCACTATGACAGAAAGCAAAACAAAAATGAATCCAAGTCAGCTGTTCTCAAATTTCAAATTGGGTAGCTTGCTATACCATGATTTTTAAGGTACCTTTGGATCGCTTTCCCCTCAAAAGATGTTTTGCAGTCAGCTGCTTTTTAACATGGGATTACACTAACAACAAATGTCAAGAAAGGTATCTAGTTCGTCTTAGGTAAGAATCCGAACGCAGCCAATGGGCCCATTCAAAAATGTAGTCACTACGTAGTGAACTCTTCTGATTGGTTAAAATCGACTACAAAACGAGTGGAAATTTCCCCTTCAACGTAGTTGAAAATTTTCAGCTACAAAGTTAGTCTGACGTTTGAGAATCAGCTGTTGGGTAAACACACGAAAAATTACAAAGTGCAAAGTGAAATTTTTTCGACAATTTTTATCAAATTGAAAGCAGTGAAGAGATATGGAATTAAAGTTACTCAATATAAAAGATAAGATTGTTTAAAGTTCCCGAAACGCAATTGTTTCGTGTTTTTGTGTGCTTATTTTGACAGTTTAGGGTTGACTACATTTTTAGTGCATTTTGCATTCAGAAAGCTAGTCGACTTTCCACTACGTAGTGACTACATTTTTGAATGGGCCCAATGTCGGCAACCATGGGGTGCTTTCAAAAATGCATAGTTGCGTTAGTCTGACCAATGCATAACTTTCATAAATGCAAATGACAAATGTAATAGTTTCATTAAAGCAAAACGCAAATATTTGCAGCGCAAATGTGCAAATGCTTTAATTCGTTTGCTTTTCGGTTTTCATCTTCAGAGAAAGAGACAGACATTACAAAACACAACAATTTTTTTTTTTCTTTATCTAAGTCAAATGTCAGATATCGAGAAGACTATTAACTACCGTGGAAAAAATACAAAACAAGGTAAAAGTACAAAAAAATGGATGAAAACTCTTCAGGCTCCAAGTGAGATATTAACAAAAAAGTACTGAATTAAATAAATAAACTGTTTTTTTGGATGGAAAAAGAAAGAAAAGTATTTTATGGAACTGTGTACACAGAAAAATTCTTTCAATTCTTTGACAGGTGACGCAAATCCGAAAAAGTGTACATAAATGCATTGTAAAATGCATGCGCAAATATTTAGAATGACGTTAGTCTGATTGCAAATGATCGCATGTAAACAGAGCAACCGTGCAATAATGAAAGCACCCATGTTCTCCGTAGGTAAATGGTCGAGTGAAATGGACGAGTTCTTGATAACGTCACGAACGAAGTGGTATCTGATGTCGATGTACTTGGATCGTGAATGGAAGACAGGATTTTCAGCTAGCTTCCCAGCACCTTGGTTGTCGTTCTACATTTTAATTTGGCATAGGTGTTTGAATCCTAACTCCTTCAGAAATTTTGATAGAAAGATGGCTTCTCTGCTAGCATCGCTGATGGCCATGTACTCCGCCTCAGTCGAGGATAGCGCAACCGTGCGTTGCTTGCGGGATTCCCAACATATGGAAGCTTGTCCAAAAACAAAAGCGGAACCAGTATACGATCGACGATCAAGAGTACAGTTCCCCAATCGTCATCTACGAAGCAAATCGGTGTCTTGTCGTCGTTTCGGAATTTCAGCCCCAATAAAGTTGTGCCTCAATTACGTAGTACTCGTTTTGCAGCAATCCAGTGTTCCTGGCTGTAACAATTGTTAAATTGACTAAGAGCACTTACCGAATAGGCGATATCTGGGCGGGTGGCTAGGGCAAGATACATCAGAGCACCCACTAACTCTCGATACGGTTTTTCATATTTTTCCACTTCAATTTTTTGTCGTTTTTCAAAAGTTTGCGATCAGCTATCATGGGTGTAGTTACTGGCTTACTGTTCTCCATTGCAAACCTCTTCAGAACATCTTCGATGTAGCCACTCTGAGACGTTCAACTGTGTGATGTGATCTTTTGATCTGGATGCCCAGGCAGCATTCAGCTTCTCCTAGATCCCGCACAGTGAAATGTAGAAACCGAAGCTTCTGCTTCGGCTTCGGCCACATTCGGCTAAAAAATCTACAATCGGCTAAACCTTCGGCTTCGGCCAAAATATGCCGAAGTTTTGGACGAAGCCGAAGGTTTAGTTTTTGGCTGTTGTGCGTTGTGGTAGGGGGGGGGCTGAAAAAAAATTCCGTTTTTCGTAGAACGTAGAACAGTGTTGAGTTATTTGTTGTTCTTTTCCTTAATTTCAATAAAATATTAATACTAGTTCAAATTGTTATTATTTTTGAAACGTTAATTTAATTTATCCCGTTAATTTGGTTACTGCATGCTCACATTAGATTCGTTTTGAGCTTTACCCAGAGTTGACCCAGGTTTCCTTGAGAACTCTATGATTCCTCAAAAAACACTAAACCACAAAATCACCACAAATCCCTGTCATTTGAATAAAAATACATGCCATTTAACAGCCCTCAACTCGAAGAAACCAAGGGCGAATCTTTTTGTACCAAACCCAGGTCAACCCCAAGGCTCAAACAACACTCAGTTTGACTTTCAGGGCAAACTTAGGTTTTTCAAAAAACGCTTTGTGGCGACCACAGAGTAACCTCAGGGCTTCAACTAACGAACCTATTCTAGAAAAAAATCATAATTTTTTTCATTTTTAGTCAATCTGGAACGAAAATTCTTCAAGTTATTGAAGCTTCGGCTTCGGCTTCGGCTTCGGCCGAAGGTTAATGTCAAGCCGAATAATCGGCTTCGGCTTCGGCTTCGGCTACAAATCGACCTTCGGTCGGACACTAGTGAAATGCTTGGATATAGTTTGCTTGATGTGAGCTTCCATAGCTCGGTCATTATACGTCGTCGACGTATACGAGCAGAAAAGTTTTCTTCAGTCAATAATGGTCAGAGTCCGTTGGAACTAGTCCCATGTTCTTCAGCACCTTGTTAATCTCGAAGTTCCACTGGCGTCTGTCTTGACGTAGTCCGTATAAGGCCTTCTCAAGTTTGCAAACCTTATTGCTATCGCCTCGAAGATCTTTTAACACCTTATCTGCATTGCACTTAAGTTTTCTGTCGCTTTCGCCAGTCGACATTCTTTGTAGCATGGCTTCTAAGAACTGCGGCTTGTCCATGTAGATATCTTCGTCTATTCTGCCGTTCAGATAAGCCGAGGTGATGTCCAGTTGAGATATCCTTAGATTTTCTCTTGCAGATAGAGCAACCAACAATCTCAATGAGCTCAGTCTAGCCACTGGAGCAAACGTATCGTTAAAATCCACACCAGGTTTCTGTGAGAATCTTTTCACCACTAATCTAGCTTTCCGTCTCTCCAACACACCATCAACAGTCCATTTGTTCCTCAGCACTATCCTACAGCCAATCGTTCTTGTATGTTCGGGTTTGTTCACAATTTTCCATGTGTTGTTTCCCACTAAATTTCTAAATTCCGAGTAAATTGCTTCTTCCCAGTCAGCTTTGTGATCTCCTGATATAGCTTGTGAAATAGGAACTTCAGAAGAATTCTTTGCCAAGTCCACATTTTCGTGTTGAGATTCGTTGTTCTCAGGTGTTCGATCCTTGACACTATTTTCGAATTCCTCAACATCATCAAAGATTTTGCGCGGACGTGCTCGAAGACCTGGTCTTAATTTCGTTGTCTCTGGAGTATATTTATACGTTTTCACTGTACTTTGTATGCCTTGTTTTGTTTTGAACACTTTGCCTTTTTAAGTTTTTTAAAAAACCAACCAGCCCATATAATCCGGAAGCCAAAACGCCCAGTCACTTCTGTTGTGCTCTACCTATGGGTCAAGGCTTGCAGTAGAATTTGACGACGATCTCCTTTTACTTCGAAAGGATGTCTCTCAACAGTTTTCTGACCGTTTTTGTAGACGGTGTGTTAGAATACTTGCCTACTCTTACGTGAAGGCCCAAGTGGCTGACACCGGTAAAACCTCTTAAGGCAGTTGATGTAGTACTGATAGTCGACACCAATAACCCCAGAAATATCTGTCCAAAAGGCCAGATCATAAAAATGAATCCTCCAAATAATGGACAAGCGAGAAAAGCTACGTTCAAACAAAGGACGGGCACAGAATCTTGAAACCCTAAAAATTTTACTACTCCAAGGCCAGTTATCAAATATTTTTTCTTGATGTATTACATTTATCGACACGCTGGGAAGCTCGGAATGCAAGTGGCATTACGCTCATAATGAAAGTTTAGATTTTTAGCATTTGCGACTTAGGCTAGTTTTGCGTTTTAGCGACAATGTATTCATTTGTTTTTGTCTTCAATGTATTTTGGTTAGCCACCATTGTCAGACGCTTTTCTTTTAAACGATTTTACTTAAAGAAGACTTTAAAAAAAACGTATTGTAAATTATAGTCATTAAATCTTCTGAAACAAAAATTATTTACACAAACGTTTAGAATCATTCTTTTGTCGCCACCAATTCGCGGCAACAATAATCTTTCTAGAGAAGGAAACTGTTGCACAAACTTTAATGAGTTTAAATTGAATTTAATAGAGCAGATGCTCAAATTTTTATAAGAACCAATATTTTTTAAAATTAATATAACTTACACATACTATACTTATATTATACTTATATTTATAGCTCATATACTAAGTGTAAGTGTAAAACCAAAAACTAAATGGCTTTTCAAAGCTAAATAAAGAACATTCATTCATTCATTAAAAAAGCAATGTATGTATGTTTTGTAAGGTTATTCATATCCATGATTTACATGATTTTGGATTGCATCTTTTGCTTTCTTGGCTTCTGTTTCGAATGTGACGTAGGCGACTTACGACCAGGCAATTGGCTTTCAATAAATTTTTTTATTATTTGATTTCCGAATACCTAGCACAAAAAAAATTAGAGTACCTAACTTTGTTGAACACTGTTTTAGCAGGTTTTGTTTTCACCCATTGCCATTCAACGATCTTGGAACGCCAGCTTGTTCAGTTTCAAACGCATCTTTAAAAGTTACTAACTAAATTGATTGTTAAAGGAACAAAACTTTTATTTATAAGAAAAAATTTAAACATAACTCCATACCTACTTATTTTCAAAAATTTCCGAATTATTTTACAAATTATCAGGGCCCGTAATGTTAAACTTTTAAGAGACTTTTCAAAATCTAGGTACATAGTTACATAGGTAGAAAGAAATCCCAAAAAAGTTACTAAAATCAATAGCACGGTAATAAAGTAGCTATCGTTAAATATGTAGCTGTTGGATAGCAATTGAAAGATAGCCGTTGAGAAGTTCATGCAACCGTTGGTCACTTCCCAGTAAGTTTAATAAATTATTCTTAATTACTTTCAATAGACTATAACAAGCCCAAGTCACAAAGTTTAACACAGTAATTCAACCAAATTATATATTTTAGTTGCAATTCATTTCTAGTTTTAACAGATCAATTGATTTTGCCAAGATTGCCATTTGTATTTCAATATTGTTGCGGTTTTTGCTGAGTGTCTCTTCTCTGGATTCAACGGATTTAATGACAGTATTATGGTGTTCCTGTATTTCGTTTATCAATTCGAGTAGCTCAAAGAGTTTAGGAACGTCCTCCTGTTCCTCGCAGAATAAACTTTCAAGCTCGCTAAGTCGGTTGTAAAGAGATTGTACCTTTTTTGTTGCCAATGTGCACTTAAAAAGATGATGATAGAAACCGATCAATTACACACATTTGTTCTTAATCAAAGCTCATTGCTTGTACAACTGATAACAAAACTTACCCATAGCGTGTGTTCTTCTAAACCTGTCGAAGACATTTTTGGGAATCTAGAAAAACAGAGATTGCAATTGCATTAAAGTTTTATAAAAATTGTATTTTCAAATAAATCTTAACCATTTAAAAGCGTAAGCGTAGGAACACAAAAGTTTTTTGTCTGAAGCGGCTGACACTTCTTGTCATTTTTTTAGACTACTATTACACGGTGAAATTTGTTTCACGCAATGGTGGCGTTCATGACAGCGGAACAACTTCGAAAAACTTAACTTAAGATTCTGTCACCTTTCTTGGTTCTGATTGGTCAAAAGTTCAAGATTTTCATATGACAATTCAGTTGATATTTAAATTTTCAGATTTTGGAACATAGATGTTCAGACTGGAAAAACTGGCTGAAAATCTTAAGGCTAGGTGGGCTTTTTTAGCGAACTCAGAAGTCAGAACTCATGTTAAAGTGTTTGCTTGGATTAGTAAATCATTTTACTCTCTTAAAAGTGATCCCTCTTACCATCGTCGCGTCTGATTTCAAATTCTCCCTCTTTTCTCTCTCTTTTTGGTCTCGGGTCTCGGCAACAGCCAGAAACTACAAAAGAGTTAAAGCCAACACACAATAGAGCGTCGCGGCGCGTCGACCTCACGTAGGCTTCACGATACATGAGAAATCCTCAAAGCGCCCTACTGTCATTCATTCGTCTAAGCTTGTGCGAAATTAAGAAAATATCGATTGAAATATCGAACGACCATCGTCGTTATCAGTAACTATCGATAGCAAAAATCGATTTTTTCTTTTGTATTAAGTACGTGGAAAACTAAATCGATTGCTAATTCAATAATTATTTCTGATAAAGATATGAATGAGGAGCTTAGTGAAATGTGTAGTGTAGTCTAGTTTGTGAAAACATTTGCTGTTTAAAATGAAAACCTTGTCGATTTTTCAACATAATCGCCTTTATATTCATACAAATATCAAAAATGTGATCGCAATATACGGTATGAAATTATCGCATAAGTTATAGGTCGAGCACCTTAACAAAAATAAAATGATTTAAATGCTTCAATATCGCCCATATTCACTGACTTTATATTCGCCCATGCGGTCATGCATCAAAAATTAATCGAAATCTACGGTATGATAAATATTTTTAAGAACATCTGTTCAGAATTATAGTAGTTTAAGTGATTAAACATCACCTACGTTGAACAACCTGGCAGAAGTCAAGTTTAATACAGGTTTAACAACGAGAATTGAAATACTATCTATTTACTAGTTACATCGATAAAGTTCTGCTAAAACACACTAAAATTCAGCTTAAGCATACTTCATGCACAAATATGAAGTACAATTTGATTGATTTGTTAACCACAAAAATCTATAATCGACTATATACGCAATCATAAATCGAAATTCATCGAAATCCTCGATATGAAAAATATTACATAAAGTATAAGTCGATTTTTCAAAACATTATGGCAAATTCATAGTAGTGTAATGAACACCCAACATTTATACCAATTTCCTAATCGAAAAGGTTCAACCGAAAACACAACTGGCAACACTATAATGGAATGGTATAAAATGACAGGCATTGCTTGTAAGCCAGTGTGTGTGAGTGTAGAGATTTTTGACAGCAAATGTGGAAACCATGGAGAAGAAACTGGAACGCTCTAGATGAGTGTTATTCTATATAAATAGGACCGCTGACGCAACGAGCAGTCAGTTTTTGATTATAGAGTGATAAAGTTAAGAGTGAATTGTTGTTAACAAGTGATAGTCCAAAAGTCGAGTTGAGATCGAATAAAGTATAGATACTGAATAAAAGTGGTAGAATTAAATTGAAAGATAGAGTTTTATTTTGTGAACTAAGCGCACGTTACATTGGTGTCAGAAGTGTAAATAAAACTTATTTGACTAGTAAAGTGTAAAAAAAAAAAAAAATTTAAATACAGTGAAAATGGGTAAGTTGTTGGAAGAGCTCAACTGCATTGAGCTTAAAAGTGAGTTAGGTAAGCGAAATCTTTCTAGAGCGGGATCGAAAAATGAGCTCGTCCCGCGCTTGCGTAACTATTTGGAACAGCAAGGGGAAGACGTAAACACTTTTGTTTTTGAAATAGAAGTGGAAGAAGAGGAAGTAAGTGAAAGTGTACATTTTTCTAGTATGATGAAACTTTTGTTAGAACAGCGAAACGAGCAAAAGAAGGAACAGCAGAATGTTCTCGAACAACTGGAAGCACAACGAAACGAACAAAAGAAGCTGATTGAAGAGCAACGAAACGAGCAAAAGAAGGAACAACAGAATATTCTCGAAAGACTTGAGGCGCAACAGAATGTTTTGGAAGGTCAGAAAACATTCTAGAAAGCAAATTGGGTAACATTGAGAAAAATGTTTGTGGCCTAGAAAAACGCATTGAATGTGTTGAGAAACGATTTTCCAAGCTTGAGAGTCAATGCGAAAGTCAGCTTGCCACTTTGGAGAAACGAATCGAAAACATGGCTAAGGAACTAGACCAGATGCGGAAAATGGAGCTACGGAAAACTTGTGGAGATTGTCTAAAGCAAAGAAAAGTACAACCACCAACATTCGATGGACAGTCGTCTTGGTCAGTTTACAGGAGACAATTCGAGGCAGCTGCGACAGCAAATGGCTGGGTTGACGAAGACAAATACACAGCACTGACTCTTGCTCTTAGAGGACCAGCAGCTGAATTACTTCAAACTGTTCCAGCTGGTAAGAACAACGATTTCAGTTCTCTCGTGGCAGCTATAGATAAACGCTTTGGTGATAGCCACTTGAAAGAAGTCTTCCGAGTCCAACTCAATAACAGAGTCCAGAAAAGGGGTGAAAGTCTACAGCAGCTCCAAGCAGACGTCGAAAGACTGGTTCACCTGGCATACCCGGATGCTGGAGAAGAAATCATCAACCATCTGGCTGTTGAGTCCTTCGTTCGTGCCATTTCTGACAAACATCTTCAGAGATCTGTGCGAACTGCTAGAACACGAACTCTTTCTGAAACTCTAGAGTTTGCATTAATGATGGAAGCATCTGAGCAAGCTTCTCAAATGGTACATTGTCAAAGAGAAGCCATATTCGAGGCTGGATCATGCCCAGGAGTTAAGCTACAAAGGAACCAGCGGAACGGACTTGCCAGATGTTGGAATTGTAATAAGACGGGGCACTTACAGCGACAATGCCGGTTTCCACCAATTAAAACTGAAACTTCTTGTCGACGTTGTGAAGTCCAAGAAAATCAATCCGTGAGCTATAGAGTAAGACCGCAGACTTATCAATACCGAATTGGACATCAGGTAGAAAACCCCCAATGGAATTGCTGGGGGAAAGTAGAGACCAAGACTCAGCGGATGAGAATGGAACCCATATTCGGATGGAACAAGGAAGAATTGAGGTCTGCTCAAACGAAGGATCCAGACATCGGACCGATTCTCAAATGGAAAGAGAACAACACGAAACCTGACTGGGACGACATTTCTGACCAAAGCCCTGTTGTCAAAGCCTATTGGGCACAGTGGGATTCGCTTCGCGTGCAAGAAGGAGTACTCCAGCGCAAATGGGAATCTCCTGACGGTAAATCTTTTGTAATGCAGCTTATTGTTCCTCAATCGAAAATCAAGGAGGTTTTACAAAAGATGCATAGAAGCCCTACAGGAAGCCACCTGGGAGTCAACAAGACGCTGGAGAACGTGCGAAAACGCTTTTACTGGCTGCATGTTAGAGGTGACGTGGAGAAGTGGTTCCGAAATTGTTATGTCTGTGATTCAAACATAGAGGTGGGTAGGCTTACAGATAGACCTAACAGAACAGGGACATGGGTCACAGTGTATGGCGACCGGATGAAGACCCGGTACGACACAAAAGCGACAACGGCAGGATTCCAAGCAGGAGATCGTGTGTGGCTTTATAATCCTCATCGTCAAAAGGGATTGTCACCGAAACTTCAGCAGAACTGGGAAGGTCCTTATACTGTTGTCACGAGGATTAACGACGTGGTTTACCGCATCCAAAGAGGATTAAGAGGCAAGTTAAAAGTAGTTCATTGTGACCGGCTGCATCGATATAGTGGCGAGGCTGCAGATGGAATTATTCGGGACGAACAATCTTAAGGAGGGGGCAGTGTAATGAACACCCAACATTTATACCAATTTCCTAATCGAAAAGGTTCAACCGAAAACACAACTGGCAACACTATAATGGAATGGTATAAAATGACAGGCATTGCTTGTAAGCCAGTGTGTGTGAGTGTAGAGATTTTTGACAGCAAATGTGGAAACCATGGAGAAGAAACTGGAACGCTCTAGATGAGTGTTGTTCTATATAAATAGGACCGCTGACGCAACGAGCAGTCAGTTTTTGATTATAGAGTGATAAAGTTAAGAGTGAATTGTTGTTAACAAGTGATAGTCCAAAAGTCGAGTTGAGATCGAATAAAGTATAGATACTGAATAAAAGTGGTAGAATTAAATTGAAAGATAGAGTTTTATTTTGCGAACTAAGCGCACGTTACAGTAGTTTAAATGCTTCAACTACACCTACATTGAATAATCCAACAAAAATTAAATTTAATACAGCTGTAACAACAGGTGCGTTTTTTTGCACGCGCATATACGCTTGTTAAAATTTTTGCATGCTAAAAACAACAACAAAATAAGCGAATAGCGAGGATAAACATCTACGTTTATTTCTGAAGCGAATATAAACTGCAAGTGCTACCAAGATGGTGTAGATGAATTTTTGGAAATGTCAAAAAATTCATTCAAAATTCATCCGTTTGACAAAGCAAATAAAAACAAATTCGGATGTTTTTTTTTCTCATTTACCAATGCTTGAATCCTGAAATGCTGAAACTTAAGGACTACCTCAGCGGTGTTGGAGACTTCCTGGACGTGCTAGTAGTTAGCGGCTAAATTGGCAAAGGAAAGCGAACTGGGATCTACGGAGGCTTTCTATTGGCCTGCTACGACGCCGACAACGAGGAGTACCAGAGCATTTGCAAAATTGGAACAGGTAAGATTGCCACAGTGTCTCTATTTCAAGAAACTTCTAAACCGCTCTTAAAGGTTTCAGTGACGAAGACCTTCAAACGCATGCTGAGTTCTTCAAAAAGCACGTGATCAAGACGCCCAAGTCATACTACCGCTACGACAGCTCCCACGAGCCGGACGAGTGGTTTGACGCCGTGCATTGTGATCCCGAAAAGGGCATCCCACTGCGTTTTCCGCGATTCATTCGGATACGAGATGACAAATCACCCGAAGATGCCACCTCTGCATCCCAAGTGGCTGACATGTACTCCAACCAAGACCTAGACCAAATCAAAAACCAGCAACACAAATCTAAAGACCCCGAGGAAGATTTCTATTAAAAGTCGAGTTTATTTTTAATCGTTTGTTAAGCGTATGTATGATTGTGGTAGAAACTAATAAATTCAATGAAAAACTAAACATCGACTGTTTCCTTCTGGTTTTTGTTACGCTCCACTTCACGCATGCTTGTCCAGATGTAACCACCGGGCTTGGTGTCGTAGTCCATCGAGTCTGGCGGTGGAAATGGTGTCGTTTTGTCATGGTAGTAGCTGCTGGGAGCATGCATCACAAACTCGAGACATGAGATCTTTCGTAACTGTTCTTCGTCGAGGCCTAAGAACACAAGAAACCATCACTTTGAATCCTTGAGATTGTTTCACAGAGTACTTACTGATCAGGTACGTGCTTTGGTCAAAACAATCGTTGGGATTTAGACTCGACCAATGGTGTATTTAAATGCTTTTGTGTAAGGACACAGCCATCCACTTGAAGGCTAAAAAGCATTAATGGAATCCCTACTCCCTCACATCTGCATCACATCTGTTTAAGTTATGTTCTGGTGGTGTTGCAGGGTTAGGTGCGATTTCTGTTAGCACGGTCGTCGATTCTGGAGTTTTAATAGAATCTATGCAGTCTAGGACATGCGATGTTGAAGTCAAAGTAGATGCGGTATTTGTGGATTGCTTATCAGATTCTGGATTCCCCGAAGCCTGTGGTGATTGTCGATTGACAGAAGGATTTTCCAACTGATTTGGAACTGGTTGAATCTGTGGTAATGCATTTGTTGGCTTGGTACTTCCTACTTTTGACATACCAGCATTTGTTGTCTGAACACTCAGTTTATCTGGGACTCCTGGATTCACTATTTGAGCTTCTGGTACCTCAGCATTGCTTATCTGGGAAGAAGGTAAACAGGGTAGTTCCACATTTGCTGTTTGGACAGTTTCTGTAGGTATCCTCGACAAAAATTGTATGATTATACCTTCTTGCTGTTTTCCACAACCGCCATCGTAGTCTACAGTTTAGTACAAACAGCTGTTAAATAAAAAAATTTTATTTATGTCAAATTGCAGTGCTGCCAAATATTTGAATAATTTGAGGAAGCCGTTTTTTTGGGCGAAGCTTATATCCGCGTGCAAAAAAACACGCCTATTGTTTCTAAGAGTACTTACTGATCAGGTACGTGCTGGGGTCAAAACAATCGTTGGGATTTGGACTCGACCAATGGTGTATTTAAATGCTTTTGTGTAAGGACACAGCCATCCACTTGAAGGCTAAAAAGCATTAATGGAATCCCTACTCCCTCACATCTGCATCACATCTGTTTAAGTTATGTTCTGGTGGTGTTGCAGGGTTAGGTGCGATTTCTGTTAGCACGGTCGTCGATTCTGGAGTTTTAATAGAATCTATGCAGTCTAGGACATGCGATGTTGAAGTCAAAGTAGATGCGGTATTTGTGGATTGCTTATCAGATTCTGGATTCCCCGAAGCCTGTGGTGATTGTCGATTGACATAAGGATTTTCCAACTGATTTGGAACTGGTTGAATCTGTGGTAATGCATTTGTTGGCTTGGTACTTCCTACTTTTGACATACCAGCATTTGTTGTCTGAACACTCAGTTTATCTGGGGCTCCTGGATTCACTATTTGAGCTTCTGGTACCTCAGCATTGCTTATCTGGGAAGAAGGTAAACAGGGTAGTTCCACATTTGCTGTTTGGACAGTTTCTGTAGGTATCCTCGACAAAAATTGTATGATTATACCTTCTTGCTGTTTTCCACAACCGCCATCGTAGTCTACAGTTTAGTACAAACAGCTGTTAAATAAAATTTTTTCATTTATGTCAAATTGCAGTGCTGCCAAATATTTGAATAATTTGGGGAAGCCGTTTTTTTGGGCGAAGCTTATATCCGCGTGCGAAAAAACACGCCTAATGTGAACTTAAATATTTGTTTAGTATTTACATCGATAAATTTCAGCTAAAACACATTTCAACATCGATACCGACATATCGATAATTTGATTCGTAAATCGATGTTTTGCTTAGATCGATTTTATTACTCTTCCCTATTAGCTGCGTTCCTTTGGGAACATTTATCTACTGCTTAGTACTTCTGGCTGCTTTGAACTACTTTTCCCTTGTGGTCAAAGTAGTTCTTCGAAGTAGTTACGATACTAGTCTACGCCAGATGGCGTCAGTAAAAAGAAATAGAAATTGTTGTTGTTTGATTTGACGTTTCTCAAAAACAATAATTTTGCGAATGTTTTCGGGTGTGAAATTTCTTTCTTTTCAAAGTTTTAAGATTTCTTGCAATGGATTTATTCAATGTGAGTTGTAAAATTGTAATTTATTAAATCTATTTGAATCACTTGGAGGTTAGATTTTACTTTTTGAAAAATTAACGCGTTCCATTCAACGTCTACTGCGAAGTACTAAAAAGTAGTTTAAAAGTCCCAAAGGAACGCGCCTATTGTAATACTGAAAAGGAGAGATAATGTCAGAAAGCGAGCAAAAGTTCAACATAGCGAACTTTTTTTGAAGGTTGGTCGCTTTGTTACGTTTGCTTACGTTTGTCAAACGACGCGTTTGAGGACAGTCTTTCTATCCACCTTGCGACTTGACCTTCTGGATTTTTGAAGTTCAACAGCCAGTTCAGAGCACCATGGTCTGTCCGCAGAAGGAATTTCTGTCCATAGATGTACTTATGGAAGTGCTTTGTTGCCAAGATAAGAGCTAGCAGTTCCCTTCAGGTCACGCAGTAGTTTCTTTCAGGCTTCGAGAGGACCTTACTGTAATATGCCACCACTTTCTCTTCGCCATCATGCACTTGGGATAGTACCGCCCCGATTCCAACGTTGCTTGCATCTGCGTCGATGATGAATGTTTTGCCAGGTGTTGGATGTGCCAGCACTGGAGAAAAAAGATTTTTCACACTCACCTGACCATTTGAACTGCTTCCCTTTTTCGGTGAGCTGATGCAAACTTTTTGCAACTCCAGCAAAGTTCTTAACAAAACGTCGGTAATATGTGGCAAGACCAAGAAAGCTTCGGAGTTGATGTTTGTCCTGTGGTGTTGGCCAATTTTTGACGGAGACAACTTTTTCAGGATCAGTCTTCACTCCTTGGGAAGAGATGATGTGTCCCAAATACTTAACTTCGGTTTTGAAAAGTGCACATTTTTCTGAATTCAGTTTAAGGTTAGCCTCTCGAAGTCTCTGAAACACGGCTTTTAGGTACTTGCAATGTTGGTCAAATGTTTTCTCGTAAACAATGACATCGTCCAAGTAGACAAGGCACGCTTTCCACGTCAGTCCTTGAAGAACGCACTCCATCAAACGCTCGAATGTTGCCGGAGCGTTGCATAGCCCAAACGGCATAACTTTAAACTGCCAGAGCCCATTACCTGTAGAAAACGCCGTCTTTTCCCGATCATCTGGGTGGATGTCAACTTGCCAGTATCCACTTTTCAATTCCAGCGTCGAGAACCACTGGGCTCCCTCCATGGCATCCAGGGTATCACTGATTCTTGGCAGGGGATAGCTGTCCTTCTTAGTCACATCATTCAGCCTTCGGTAGTCCACACAAAAACGAGTGCTTCCGTCTTTCTTTTTCACTAGCACCACTGGTGAAGCCCAAGGACTTTTGGAATTTTCAATAAGACCGTCCTTCTTCATTGCTGCACCAACTGTGTCCTACCATATTGTCCCTTTTGCGATGCGAAGATGTCAGTGTACTCTTGTAGGAGATTTTCAGCCATCCTTGTTTGTTGGTGATCAAGGTTGGATGAATACAGTATTTTAGCTCTGATGGTTTTGAGCTCCTCCGGAGTAAAAGTTTTTCTCGGGGCTTCGTCTGTGATCTTCGTAATTGCTGCAACCGATTCGCAACGTCCAACGACTTCTCCTTTCTTCAACCTTACATCGTACGGTCTGATGTTTAGTAATCGTACGGGGACCATTTTGTTTTTCGGTGTTTTCCCAATGATGACGCTTTGGGAGGAACACTCTGGGTCTCGTTCCACCATTAGGTATCGAAGGCTTCCAAACTCACCTTCCAGTTTTGTCCAAACGAACACTTCAGAAGAAGGAGGCAGAATCAGATCATCCGTGATGACAGTCCTCAGTGTCGACGTACTCTCGTTCGAATAAGTCATTGGAAGTTCCTTATTTTGGTACTTCAACCTGATTACCGATGTCCAAAATAACTCCGTGCTGTTTCATAAAGTCGATTCCAATGATGCACTCGTCACATATATCTGCCACCAGGAATTGATGAGAAAACACTAGTACAGAAAGTCTGTATGTAATACGGCTCTTAGAGGAAAAAGAACAAGAGGGAAAACCACACTAACACATTGATACCTCCCCACAAGCTGGTACACGCACTCATTCACAAAATTTCACTAGCCCCACTTTATATTCGGATCTCAACACCGGGCTTACACAAAATTTCACTAGCCCCACTTTATATTCGGATCTCAACACTAGGCTTAGACAAAATCGTACCAATACTACTTTATTCTCGTCTTGGAACCGGTTTTTTTTCTATTTTTTTTACTTTTAGTTTCCTTAACGGCCATATTATTCACCCAATAAACCCGGGTTTAAATTTACATCCGGATGTAAAATCGCATAAGCCCGATTGGCAAATCCATATTATTCACTCCAAATAAACCCATTGGATTTAAACCGCATTGCGTTGTCGGGTTTCATTATTTACATCCGGATGTATTTTTGGTTCGTTCGCATACTCTAGGGAAATTTCAAATATTGTCATACAATCCAAGGAAAGGCAGTAGGATTTTGACAATTGCAGGTAAAAAGTGTGTTCATGCGAACCACCCCATTTTCAGTTGTCTCTATTCAAGTCAAACTGTGAAATAAAAGTAAACAATTGAAATTGAAAGCATTTTACTTCTGAGTTTTGGACTGGATACTTTCATATAACGTAAGTTGTTTTAATTTAATTATATTATTAATAATGTTTTAGTTTCAGCAGAGTTACTCGACATGTTTGGAAACATTGGGATGGTCGTCGTGGGGCAGATATTGCTCAGGTGCTATGGAATAGTACGTAAACGCTGCTGATTCTAATAAATCATATTGTAATAAACACCCAACATTTATACCAATTTCCTAATCGAAAACGTTTAACCGAAAACACAACTGGCAACACTATAATGGAATGGTATAAATGAGAGGCATTGCTTGTAAGCCAGTGTGTGTGAGTGTAGAGATGCTTGACAGCAATGATGAGTTCAATCAATGACGAAGAGGCAATACCCTTTTACGAGGTAGCAGCCTCAGCTTATCACCGTATCTAGAGGCCACACAAACCCCCTTCAACATAAAGACAACCGGATCTGAACAACCCGAGATTTTTTTAATAACCTTATAAATACATATTTCTTTTCTTATCATAGGCAATAATTATAATTATTTTAGCAAACAACACATTGTTGTTTTGTAGCGAAAGGACGTTAGTTCTTATATATCACCTTTTGGTCACGTAAATAAATAAAAAGAAAAATCAAATTTTGATTATTTGTTTTATTTTAACAAAGGTTTTTCGGACAATTGTTTCGGTATCGGCACGATACCATCATCAGCGATATGATTCGACTAATTATTGAATTTGGATGTAAAGCAAAATGCAAAAATCAAGTATAATGTACATGTGTGTGTAAGTGCAAATTGAAGCTAGACAAAGAAAGTACATGAACAAAAGTTTTTAAGCATAATGTCAAAGAGAAAAGAAAATAATGTTAAGTTGTTGACAATTTATGAAAAAGAAAAGGAAAATTATGTGAGTGCACGAAAGAGAGGTGAATAAGCTGGACCAGCATCTCTGTTGACGTTTTCTTTTTGCATATGGATATGCATCGACTCTAATACATTTAAGCGACGTCTATTGGATTCGTGTTCTATCAATTTAAAGTTTTCAGCATTAATTGTGTGTGCGTTTTCAATAATATGTTCAGCTATCCCACTTGCGTAAGGCTCGTTTTTGTGTATGTTACGTAGGTGTTCGTTAGTTCGAGTTTTTAGCCGACGAATGGTTTGGCCGATGTAAACTTTTTTGCAATCGGTTGAGGCACATTCTGCAACATAAATTCCACATTTATCTTCATTATTGATTGGGTCCTTAGTTGAGCGGAGCAAATTTTTTATTTTTGTAGAACTTTTGGGAACGACATCGATGTTGAACTTTTTATATATGGCACTCAATTTGTTAAAGATGTTCGAGTCAAATTCGATAGCTAAGCGTTTGTTTGGTGTTTTTAATGGTAAAAGAGATGTTGCTTCTGCTTTAGTTTTTGTTTTCCTGTGTTTATTAATTATGTTTAGAATTTCTTTTTCGCTATATCCATTTGTGTCTCCAATTTTCAAAATGTGCTGCAATTCTGCGTTAAATTCTTTTGGTTTTAAAGGAACATTACAAAGTCTATAGGCCATGGAGTTGAATGCCGCTCGTTTATGTGAATGGTGGTGGTTTGAATCACTAGTTATATAACGTTCGGTGCTACTCGGCTTTCTAAAGATTTCGTATGTGATTTTTTTGTTTTCTGTTTTTAAAATAAGGTCCAAGAAAGGAAGTTTTTTGTCTTTTTCAATGTCTACGGTGAATTGAATAGACTTACTTACACCGTTTATTGTTTTTAAAGTTTTTTCGATTTCGTTTCTTTTTACGATGGCTATTACATCGTCCACGTACCTATGCCATAATCTTGGTAAATTGTTTGTTGTTAACAATTGTTCTTCCAAACTGTTTACATATAAATTACACTTAAATCCTGATAAGGGACTGCCCATGGCTAGGCCTTCTGTTTGTTGGTAGTATGTCCCTCGAAATTGGAAAAACGTTTGTTCTACACATGTACTTGTGAGATCGTAAAGGGCGCTCTTTTCAATTGGGTTCAGGTTTTGTTTATCCAGAAAAATATTTAGAGAATCGAGAGCAGCTTTTACAGGAACATTTGTGTAATATGATGTTATATCGAAAGAAACAATGCATTCATCTTCTTCTATGATTACGTCTTTAAGTTTTTTGGTAAGTTCAATAGAATTTTTAATTGAAATTTTATCAAAGTTTTTAAGTGTGTTAAATCTATTTATAAGCCATTTCTGTATATAAGAACTAACGTCCTTTCGCTACAAAACAACATTTATAGTCACGTAGCATTCCAAAATTAACAATAAAATAAAACTATGTCTTCCAAACTAAGTGAATGCAAACGATTTCGACGGATTAAAGAAAATATATGTCGCATAAAATCAGACATTTTCTTCCTATCAAAATGCAAACAATTAAAACTTACTCCGGGTTTCATTAACATCAAAGGTAAATTTGAAAGCAAAAGCAGTCAAAAAGCACTCCATGTGGCAAAAAGAGTATGGCTGATTGGTGAGTTACGAAGCCATTACGCTTCTTTAGCTAAAGCTGAATTGGATGCATACTACCTTCAACAAAATTTTTGTAAAAAATTACATCCTTTGGAATACGATGAATTCCTTTTAAAAACTCATGAATCATGTAACACACTCATCATAAAATATTGTAAAACGAAACGAAATAAGCTAAGAAACATTAAAAACCAGAAAACACTAAAATCTAATCAGAAACCAAAAGTAAAATACATAGAAAATTTCGTAATAAATAAATCTTCGGCCATACTTAATCCTAATGAAATAAACTTGTTAAATAAGGGTCTCAATTTTGCAATCACACGAGAGACGATTCCCAAAAAGGAAATAATTATAGATGTGGAATCAAATATACATTTAATCAATATAGATGATAGACCAATTCTACGAAAAGAAATATCTGATCTCATATCAAATAATAAAGTAAATAATAAAATTAAAATGCAAAATGTTCTAAAATCCATTAATAAAAAAGAATTATTTGTCACCAAAGCTGACAAAGGCAATGCAGTAGTAGTGATGGATAAAACAAATTATAACAACGGAATACAAACATTAATAGATAAGGGTCCATACACACGCGTTAAAAATCCACTAAACAAAATGACTAAACGTACTCATGAGACCATTGAAAAATACGTTGACCTATTTGGTTTTAATTGGAAACGAAACGTAAAAACATCTTCAAATTATGTGCCTCGCATCTACGGTTTGCTAAAACTACATAAACCTGAAAATGAAAGCTTCCGACCAATAGTTTCAAATATCAATTCACCATGTTATCTACTATCGAAATGGCTTATAAATAGATTTAACACACTCAAAAACTTTGATAAAATTTCAATTAAAAATTCTATTGAACTTACCAAAAAACTTAAAGACGTAATCATAGAAGAAGATGAATGCATTGTTTCTTTCGATATAACATCATATTACACAAATGTTCCTGTAAAAGCTGCTCTCGATTCTCTAAATATTTTTCTGGATAAACAAAACCTGAACCCAATTGAAAAGAGCGCCCTTTACGATCTCACAAGTACATGTGTAGAACAAACGTTTTTCCAATTTCGAGGGACATACTACCAACAAACAGAAGGCCTAGCCATGGGCAGTCCCTTATCAGGATTTATGTGTAATTTATATGTAAACAGTTTGGAAGAACAATTGTTAACAACAAACAATTTACCAAGATTATGGCATAGGTACGTGGACGATGTAATAGCCATCGTAAAAAGAAACGAAATCGAAAAAACTTTAAAAACAATAAACGGTGTAAGTAAGTCTATTCAATTCACCGTAGACATTGAAAAAGACAAAAAACTTCCTTTCTTGGACCTTATTTTAAAAACAGAAAACAAAAAAATCACATACGAAATCTTTAGAAAGCCGAGTAGCACCGAACGTTATATAACTAGTGATTCAAACCACCACCATTCACATAAACGAGCGGCATTCAACTCCATGGCCTATAGACTTTGTAATGTTCCTTTAAAACCAAAAGAATTTAACGCAGAATTGCAGCACATTTTGAAAATTGGAGACACAAATGGATATAGCGAAAAAGAAATTCTAAACATAATTAATAAACACAGGAAAACAAAAACTAAAGCAGAAGCAACATCTCTTTTACCATTAAAAACACCAAACAAACGCTTAGCTATCGAATTTGACTCGAACATCTTTAACAAATTGAGTGCCATATATAAAAAGTTCAACATCGATGTCGTTCCCAAAAGTTCTACAAAAATAAAAAATTTGCTCCGCTCAACTAAGGACCCAATCAATAATGAAGATAAATGTGGAATTTATGTTGCAGAATGTGCCTCAACCGATTGCAAAAAAGTTTACATCGGCCAAACCATTCGTCGGCTAAAAACTCGAACTAACGAACACCTACGTAACATACACAAAAACGAGCCTTACGCAAGTGGGATAGCTGAACATATTATTGAAAACGCACACACAATTAATGCTGAAAACTTTAAATTGATAGATCACGAATCCAATAGACGTCGCTTAAATGTATTAGAGTCGATGCATATCCATATGCAAAAAGAAAACGTCAACAGAGATGCTGGTCCAGCTTATTCACCTCTCTTTCGTGCACTCACATAATTTTCCTTTTCTTTTTCATAAATTGTCAACAACTTAACATTATTTTCTTTTCTCTTTGACATTATGCTTAAAAACTTTTGTTCATGTACTTTCTTTGTCTAGCTTCAATTTGCACTTACACACACATGTACATTATACTTGATTTTTGCATTTTGCTTTACATCCAAATTCAATAATTAGTCGAATCATATCGCTGATGATGGTATCGTGCCGATACCGAAACAATTGTCCGAAAAACCTTTGTTAAAATAAAACAAATAATCAAAATTTGATTTTTCTTTTTATTTATTTACGTGACCAAAAGGTGATATATAAGAACTAACGTCCTTTCGCTACAAAACAACATTTATAGTCACGTAGCATTCCAAAATTAACAATAAAATAAAACAACACATTATTTAAAGTTTGGCCCCTTCTGTGCCAACAAAACAAAATATATCTAAATGTAATGTAATCTTAGAATTAAGAACCAATTGTATATATACCTGTTCAATAAAAATAGTTAAACAGTTAAACGAGCAGTCAGTTTTGATTATAGAGTGATAAAGTTAAGAGTGAAATGCTGTTAACCAGTGATAGTCCAATAGTCGAGTTGAGTTCGAATAAAGTATAGATACTGAATAAAGTGGTAGAAATAAATTAAAAAGTGAAGTTTTATTTTGCGAACTAAGCGCACGTTACATTGGTGTCAGAAGTGTAAATAAAACTTATTTGACTAATAAAGTGTAAAAAAAAAAAAAAAATTAAAAAGAAAAATAATAATTATATGCAGTGAAAATGGGTAAGTTGTTAGAAGAGCTCAACTGCATTGAGCTTAAAAGTGAGTTAGGTAAGCGAAATCTTTCTAGAGCGGGATCGAAAAATGAGCTCGTCCCGCGCTTGCGCAACTATTTGGAACAGCAAGGGGAAGACGTAAACACTTTTGTTTTTGAAACAGAAGTGGAGGAAGAGGAAGTAAGTGAAACTGTAGATTTTTCTAGTATGATGAAACTTTTGTTAGAATAGCGAAACGAGCAAAAGAAGGAACAGCAGAATGTTCTCGAACAACTTGAAACACAAAGAAACGAACAAAAGAAGCTGATTGAAGAACAACGAAACGAGCAAAAGAAAGAACAACAGAATATTCTCGAACAACTTGAAGCACAACGAAACGAGCAAAAGAAGGAACAGCAGAATGTTCTCGAACAACTTGAAACACAAAGAAACGAACAAAAGAAGCTGATTGAAGAACAACGAAACGAGCAAAAGAAAGAACAACAGAATATTCTCGAACAACTTGAAGCACAACGAAACGAGCAAAAGAAGGAACAGCAGAATGTTCTCGAACAACTTGAAACACAAAGAAATGAACAAAAGAAGCTGATTGAAGAACAACGAAACGAGCAAAAGGTGGAACAACAGAATATTCTCGAAAGACTTGAGGCGCAACAGAATGTTTTGGAAAGTAAGAAAAACATTCTAGAAGGCAAACTGGGTAACATTGAGAAAAATGTATGTGCCCTAGACGAACGCGTTGAAGGTGTGGAAAAACAGCTTTCTGTTGTAGAGAATCGTTTGGAAAGCCGATGCGATAAACAGTTCTCTATTCTGACCAAGGAATTTGACCAGATCCGGAAAATCAAATTTCGAGAATCTGCTGGAGAGTTTGCAAGGAAAAAGGAGATGAAACCGCCAACATTTGATGGACAGTCGTCTTGGCCAGTTTACAAGAGACAATTTGAGGCAGCCGCGACAACAAAGGGCTGGGATGACGAAGACAAGTACATTGCACTGACTCTTGCTCTTAGACTACCAGCAGCTGAATTACTTCAAACAGTTTCTAGATTTCAGTTCTCTCGTGGCAGCTATAGATAAACGCTTTGGCGATAGCCACTTGAAAGAAGTCTTCCGAGTCCAACTCAATAACAGAGTCCAGAAAAGGGGTGAAAGTCTACAGCAGCTCCAAGCAGACGTCGAAAGACTGGTTCACCTGGCATACCCGGATGCTGGAGAAGAAATCATCAACCAGCTTGCTGTTGAGTCCTTCGTTCGTGCCATTTCGGATATAAATCTTCAGAGGTCTGTGCGAACTGCTAGAACACGTACTCTTTCTGAAACTTTAGCATTCGCATTGACAATTGAAGCAGCAGAACAAGCTTCTCATGGAGTACATCGACTTAGAGAAGCCATAGTCGAAGAGTGCTCGTGCCAAAGAGCTGAAATACAAAAGAACCAGCGGAGCGGACTAGCAAGATGTTGGAACTGCAACAAGACCGGGCACTTACAGCGTCAATGCCGACTACCACCAAATAAAGCCGGTTGTCAACATTGTGGAAGCAAGAGATCCAACCCAGAACAAGGTAACAACAACACCAGCGTTACGTATCAGCCCGTTTCCCATCAGGGAAACGAGTAAGAACCAACTTCGAGGGGCAGAGGCTGGTTTCTTGTATCGATGGCCCCAGAACCACCATCCAGGTCTCTCAGACCAAACGAGACAACAAAAGTCTGACTGTGGAAACTACTATTAACGGGAACAAATATGTGGCTACCATCGACACCGGTGCCACAGTCTACAAAGTACGTCGAGACCTGGTAAAGACGACGTGGCTTCATAACACCAATAGCTACCGTCTAAGAACCGCAACGGGAGAAGCAGCAAGAGTATATGGAGAAGTGTGTTTTAAGATCCGACTGGCCGATCTAGTGTTTACTCATCAATTCCTGGTGGCAGATATATGTGACGAGTGCATCATTGGAATCGACTTTATGAAACAGCACGGAGTTATTTTGGACATCGGTTATCAGGTTTTGAAGTACCAAAATAAGGAACTTCCAATGACCTATTCGAACGAAAGTACGTCGACACTGAGGACTGTCATCACGGAAGATCTGATTCTGCCTCCTTCTTCTGAAGTGTTCGTTTGGACAAAACTGGGAGGTGAGTTTGGAAGCCTTCGATACCTAATGGTGGAACGGACCCAGAGTGTTCCTCCCAAAGCGTCATCATTGGGAAAACACTAGTAGCACCGAAAAACAAAATGGTCCCCGTACGATTACTAAACACCAGACCAGACCGTACGATGTAAGGTTGAAGAAAGGAGAAGTCGTTGGACGTTGCGAATCGGTTGCAGCAATTACGAAGATCACAGACGAAGCCCCGAGAAAAACTATAACTCCGGAGGAGCTCAAAACCATCAGAGCTAAACTGTATTCATCCAACCTTGATCACCAACAAACAAGGATGGCTGAAAATCTTCTACAAGAGTACACTGACATCTTCGCATCGCAAAAGGGACAATATGGTAGGACACAGTTGGTGCAGCATCGCATTAACACAGGAGATGCAAGACCGACTCGTCAACCCCCAAGACGCCTTCCACTGGCCAAACAAGGTGAGGTTGAGGAAATGATAACAGCAATGAAGAAGGACGGTCTTATTGAAAATTCCAAAAGTCCTTGGGCTTCACCAGTGGTGCTAGTGAAAAAGAAAGACGGAAGCACTCGTTTTTGTGTGGACTACCGAAGGCTGAATGATGTGACTAAGAAGGACAGCTATCACCTGCCCAGAATCAGTGATACCCTGGATGCCATGGAGGGAGCCCAGTGGTTCTCGACGCTGGAATTGAAAAGTGGATACTGGCAAGTTGACATCCACCCAGATGATCGGGAAAAGACGGCGTTTTCTACAGGTAATGGGCTCTGGCAGTTTAAAGTTATGCCGTTTGGGCTATGCAACGCTCCGGCAACATTCGAGCGTTTGATGGAGTGCGTTCTTCAAGGACTGACGTGGAAAGCGTGCCTTGTCTACTTGGACGATGTCATTGTTTACGAGAAAACATTTGACCAACATTGCAAGTACCTAAAAGCCGTGTTTCAGAGACTTCGAGAGGCTAACCTTAAACTGAATTCAGAAAAATGTGCACTTTTCAAAACCGAAGTTAAGTATTTGGGACACATCATATCTTCCCAAGGAGTGAAGACTGATCCTGAAAAAGTTGTCTCCGTCAAAAATTGGCCAACACCACAGGACAAACATCAACTCCGAAGCTTTCTTGGTCTTGCCACATATTACCGACGTTTTGTTAAGAACTTTGCTGGAGTTGCAAAAAGTTTGCATCAGCTCACCGAAAAAGGGAAGCAGTTCAAATGGTCAGGTGAGTGTGAAAAATCTTTTTTCTCCAGTGCTGGCACATCCAACACCTGGCAAAACATTCATCATCGACGCAGATGCAAGCAACGTTGGAATCGGGGCGGTATTATCCCAAGTGCATGATGGCGAAGAGAAAGTGGTGGCATATTACAGTAAGGTCCTCTCGAAGCCTGAAAGAAACTACTGCGTGACCTGAAGGGAACTGCTAGCTCTTATCTTGGCAACAAAGCACTTCCATAAGTACATCTATGGACAGAAATTCCTTCTGCGGACAGACCATGGTGCTCTGAACTGGCTGTTGAACTTCAAAAATCCAGAAGGTCAAGTCGCAAGGTGGATAGAAAGACTGCAGACTTATGATTACCAGATTCAACACCGCAGAGGAAAGCTGCACTCAAACGCTGACGCATTGTCCCGAAGACCTTGCAAAGAGGATTGCAAGCATTGTAGGCGACAAGAAAACAAAGAAAATATTACCGCTCAGTGACTAAGAGCTGACCCCATATGCGGATGGAGCAATGAGGAAGTGAGGACCGCTCAACAGGAGGATCCAGATATCGAACCCATTCTCGCATGGAAAGAAAATGAAGAGAAACCTGAATGGGGAGACATTTCTGACAGGATTCCAGTTCTCAAAGCCTATTGGGCACAGTGGGACTCACTATATGTGCAAGAAGGTGTCCTCAGGCGAAGATGGGAGTCCGCTGACGGTAAATCATATGTGATGCAGCTGATCGTACCGCAATCGAAAGTCAGTGAAGTTCTTCGGGAGATGCACGACGGACCTTCTGGAGGCCACCTGGGAGTTAACAAAACACTGGAGAAGGTGCGACATCGGTTCTACTGGTTACATGCTAGAGATGACGTAGAGAAGTGGTGCCGAACATGTGACAAGTGTGCTGCAACCAAAGGACCTGGTCGGAAGATTCAAGGTAAGATGCATCAGTACAACGTTGGATCGCCTTTTGAGAGGATTGCAGTAGATGTGGCTGGGCCTTTTCCAGAGACCAACGCTGGAAACAAGTACATTCTGGTTGTAATGGACTATTTTAGCAAATGGCCTGAGGATGAGGATGGCATACGCATCCCAAATCAAGAAGCCAAAACGGTGGTCGACCAGATTGTGTTTAACTGGGTAAGTAGGCTTGGCGTACCTATGGAACTCCATTCCGACCAAGGGAGGAACTTCGAGTCAAACATCTTCCAAGGAGTGTGCGGACTACTTGGCATCAAGAAGACCAGAACCACACCGCTTCATCCACAATCTGATGGGATGGTTGAAAGATTCAACCGGACCTTGAAAGAACACCTCACCAAGGTCGTAGGCGACTACCAAAGAGACTGGGATAGGCACGTACCGTTATTCCTGATGGCCTATAGAAGTGCAGTACATAGATCGACAGGACAAACACCATCTGACATCCTGTTCGGGAAAACCATGCGGCTGCCCAGCGAACTTAAATTTGGATGCCCCACAGAGGAGCCACAGGACACGAACGAGTATGTGGATGACCTCAAGGAGAAACTCGCTGACATCCATAAAAGAACTAGGGAACGGATGAAAACCTACAGCGACCGGATGAAGACACGGTACGACACAAAAGCGACAACGGCAGGATTCCAAGCAGGAGATCGTGTGTGGCTTTATAATCCTCATCAACAATGGCTGTGTGGCTTTATAATCCTCATGACAATCTTAAGGAGGGGGCAGTGTAATGAACACCCAACATTTATACCAATTTCCTAATCGAAAACGTTTAACCGAAAACACAACTGGCAACACTATAATTAAATGGTATAAATGACAAGTGTGTGTGAGTGTAGAGATGCTTGACTGCAAATGTGGAAACCATGGAGAAGAAACTGGAACGCTCTAGCTGAGTGTTGTTCTATATAAATAGGCCGCTGACGCAACGAGCATTCAGTTTTGATTATAGAGTGATAAAGTTAAGAGTGAATTGTTGTTAACAAGTGATAGTCCAAAAGTCGAGTTGAGATCGAATAAAGTATAGATACCGAATAAAAGTGGTAGAAATAAATTGAAAGTGAAGTTTTATTTTGCGAACTAAGCGCACGTTACAATACATACAATCAAGAAGGAGAAAATGAAATAGAGAAAAAAGACGAAGATACTATTTGTTTTGTTCTTGTTTTAATTAATTCAAAGACTAATGAATTATCATAGGTACATGTAATTGTTTCAAGAAGATTTAGAAAAAATTGTTATGAAAAAGTGCCGGCACTTTTTTACATTCTCAAAACAATTTTTATTTTTCAGCCTAATTACAGCAATTTTAAATACAGTATTTGAAGATACAGTATTTTGAGATACAGAATTTTGAGATACAGCAATTTGACTTACAGTACTTTGACCATACAGTATTTTGTACATACAGTATTTTGAAATACAGTATTTTGAGATACAGTATTTTAAATACAGTATTATGACCCATACAGTATTTTGACCCTAACCCGAAATTTTTACTAATTTTTGTCTTTTTCAGTGAAATACTGGCCAAAATGGAAAAAAAATGTTAGTTCCTGCAAATTAAACTCATTTTTCTAAGTTCTAGTCTGTATGAAAATTAAAAGTTATCGATTTTTTTGCAACCAAAAAAAAATTTTTTTACTTTATAAACTCAACTGGAGTTTGAAATTTTATTCTCTAATAACCGCCGTATTAATAAACGCGGAATAACTGGGAAATACTTATTCCATGGATTAAGTTACCATTATAAAATTTTCCATTTAATTAAAGCCACCATTATAAAATTTTCCACTTAATCCATGGAATAAGGCTTAGCCCAGCTATTCCGCGTTTATTAATACGGCGGTAAAAAATCAATGGCGGCCAATGGCGGCTGTGGTAAACGTAGATTCCCGGTCGTGGTAAACGCGGGTTCCCGATTTGATTTAGCTTGTAGGCAAAAACGCTCTAACTTGCTGAAGTGGACTCTCTGGTTATACTCTGTGCTTTTAGGTGTGTTTTTTTGCACGCGGATATAAGCTTCGCCCAAAAAAACGTCTTCCCTAAGTTATTCAAATGTTTGGCAGCACTTCAATTTGACATGACAATTTTTTATTTAACAGCTGTTTGTACTAGACTGTAAATACTAGACTGTAGATAATTTTATGGTCGGAAGTTTTACCGGAGAAGACAAAGGTGTGTAATAACAAAGTTGCCTGTGAAATGTGCAGACCTTTAATGTTATTTTCAGCTAATGGAGTTGATGGATGGGTGAGCAGTAATTTTGTGGATAATCTATGGCAAAAGTACGATGACGGCGTTGTCGTTGCTGGTATAAAGATCATATTCATTATGGTCGGTGATATTATTTTCCTTGCTCCCATCTTAAATATGCCTTTTCTAATGACCTATGCTTGCATTGACTACTCATACTTTGCTATGGCGCAAGCCTGACATTCAAGAGCAACGTGAGGAGAGATTCCGTTTTCAGGCATCTAGTCCATCGTATGAAACACGCCGCTATGGTGCTGTCCAGGGTGAAAATGATCTTCTGTTCCCCGATCGGGTCCATCATAAGAACTTGCAAGTAAGTTTATGAACCTTTGTCACTTCCATTGTTATTTGACAAGAAAATTAATTGTTTTGTAGAGTCCTTCGGCATCGCAACAAAATTCACCGCATCATGTGCCTTTTACAACTGCAACAGCAACATCAACAAACAATGAGACTGATAGAAACAATACAAATCAAGTGGATTTAGGCAGTAGCGCAAATCACAGCCCCGGCAGCAGCACCGATGAAGTTATTTTCCGCAATGGTGGAACGAACAGTACAAGCATATCTAGTCTTGATGGAGTCGACATTGAAGGAGACGAAGAACCAATTGCACCTATTTATTCAAAAACGAAAAACTGGTACTCGGGGTATTGCAATAGATGGTCATCTGTTGGGAGTGAATAAAATAACCGTAAAATTAATTGAGTTCCGTCTGATGCAATGTGTTGTATTTCTAGGCTTTGACAAAACTGATTGTGATGCTTCTTGTTAACTAGTACTATGCATTCACATGCTTTGTCGTTGTCCAGCTGTCAAGCCAGGCCTAACAGTTTTGGGAATGCAATGCGTTGCATTTGTGAAAAAGTTTTTACGATGACAACTACTTCGAAGCAAAATTGAATCTCCGAAAAAGGATGCGCTGCGGAGAAAACTCCGGGCCGACGATTACCTCGAATAAGGTTTAATTCATTGATTCGTTAATAAAATGTAGACTTCACGGTGGTACTTGAAAAGATCAGATATTTTGCCCAGAACTGGCATTGACAAATGAGAAAAAAACCGGGATTTGTTTTTGTTTGCTTTGTCAAACGGATGAATTTTGAATGAATTTTTTGACATTTCCGAAAATTCATCTAAACAATTTTGGTAGCACTTGCAGTTTATATTCGCTTCAGAAATAAACGTAGATGTTATCCTCGCTATTCGCTTATTTTGTTGTTGTTTTTAACATGCAAAAATTTAAACAAGCATATATCCGCGTGCAAAAAAGCGCACCTTTTGACTTGACTTTGATTGTCACTTTTTCTAAACCGCTGATTATACTATACTCTACACAAATATTTTCCACTGAGTGTTTGTTCACGATTCCGTCGTGCTCGTGGAGATCAACGAAAAATTCCATTTCGCATCAGCAGCGTACTAGGCTTAAATGTATGCGTAAATCAGCTTGTTGGCAGGTTTCAATGTGTGTGTGAAGTTGGGCATCTAATTAATTTCTCATCTGTGGTTGCAGGGCAAGAGAAGTAAGTAATAGTTTTCCCTCTTGTTCTTTATCCTCTATGCAATTGAGTCAATTAATACAAATCTATTACATTTTGCTTGCTCAGAAAAAAGCGGAGTAAAGTGGAACTGAACGACAATGTACATAATTTTTCGAAATAAGTGCACCAGTCTTATTGGAGAATAAACAAGCAAAATCAAAAATGTGGTTTCTTTTTAAATAAAATGTTTGCTACTCGCAGCTTAAAGTGAAATTTACGTTAAATATATGTCGGTTAAGTTACGCCACTTTAAACTATTGAAATCTTAACAAGAATACCTGCTAAAATCGACCAAATTTACCCAACAATATACGTAAGCTTGTTGTTTGATAAAATTTAAGGTTGCTGCCAAGCACACAAATATCTTGTACATAATCTGTTCGCCAAAATCTTTTTTCATATCAAACTTGAAATTTAAACTGTGCACTTCGATATTGGTTATTCTCATTTAGATATTGATTATTTTCATAAAATACCTGCTACGAGAAAACTACTAATTCATCGGTGATTTTTTTTTTTTGCACATTTTGCCTTTCATAAAGACGCGATAACAACGAAACTGCATTGATGTTTGATGCCGAGCTCATCGAAAGCATTTCATTCCCCGTCCAGGTGCCGGTGTACGTGACTTTTCAGTTTGTGTAAAGGTGTTTATGTTGGTTAATTTTTTTCAAGACTGCATAAATACAAACACAATTTTAGTCCTTTATTTTATTAAAAAGTGAATCATATCATACACCAAAAGTGCTTTTCGTTTTTTTTACCACTTCCACATTCTAAATTCTAAATGACAGCAAATCCATTTGTTTATGAAGCAAACCAACTTGATCCATTTTGTTTTCTAGATTTTAGGAAATCACAAGTCGAAAATCAGTTCACATTTGAAATTTATTAGAAGTTAAAATAACTCCTTTCTTTATTTACAGTTCTGACATTCTTATCAAAAAGGATTTAAAGAAAAAGTACATTATTATATTGGTCTACTTATTCGATTGCGACATCCATTGGTTGGCTATACCTGATCAGATTTCAGTAAATAATATTGTAGACATACTGCTATTTTCGCTAATTGCAGTATGGCGCAAAGCCTAAACTTTTTTTTGAAATTCTCCTCTTCTCCTGAACCTTTGGTTATTTGCTGCATTATTGAAGGACTTAAGTGTTTTTCATTATCACCTTGATGACTCTGCCAACGAAGAGAATTTTAGTTTGACAAACAGGTGGTTGTTCTCGAATTTAAACGATCCTTCCTTTCTGGGCATTAACCATATTTTTACGTATATATCCGTATCTTTGGTTGCATTTGTCTATACCTGCCAGTTAATTATCATAATAAGAAAAAGAAATATTGTTCGGACAAACTAACTGTAAAATAACGACAGGAATAAAAAATCAAAAGAAAAACGTGAATATAAAATTCGGATAAATAAACACATAAAGCTGCACTTATCGAGGTTGCTTTTTTGAAAAGTTGCACTTATAGAGTCAACCCGTGTTACGATTTTAGTGTTGCAAAAATCGAGGAGTTGCACGAATCGCAAACCGATACCGTATCCGTACTGTATCTACCAACTTAGACAGTCGTAGTAAATTTTTTATAAGATTTTTTGTTTTTATTATTTATAATTGACGCGCACAGCAATAGGTTATCAACACCCTTATAATGTTATAGAACACAGTTTAACAATTTAAAAAAATAGGAGAGGATTTAATGGGAGACACGTTGCACGTTGCTTTTAAAACATTGTGAATCGTAAAAACAGTGTCTAAATTTCTACACTTGATTTTACGTCCAGAGTTGGGCTCAGGTAATATATTAGCGTTGCGGCAAAATAGTTTCAGTGGGGAATACAACTGACATTATCGCTGGAGCATTGTTTACAAAAAAAGCGATTAAAGAGAGTGAGGCAAGTAATGTTTCGACGATGTCCAAGAGAATCAATCGATTCTTCAATTACCTATTACATTGTATATCTAAACTATAGTAATTTTACTGGACACCTTTTTTCATCTCCTTCATTGATCGTTAGGTGGCGCAACATCGCGTGGGGAAGCGCGAATCAGCTGATGTGGAATGTTTATTTTTAGCGTGCGTAAGAATGAAAAAAATATATATTTATATATATTTGTTTCCTGCTCTTACGCATATAATTCTCCTCCTCTTCAAATACAGTCTTGTGGAATGCATTAAAGCTTTTGTGGTGTCCATTCAATTTCCATTTTGTCACCGGAACGGGTCAAAGTAATAATACTATGGAATATACCTATATACAATGCCTATTAGTCTTAAAACTGGTATTTTTACGTGAAGAATTCCAATTCTAATACAAACATTCAAATTTTGTTACTTCTGCTGTCATATGAAGCATCCTTTGTAAATATATTCCATAGTATTATTACTTTGACCCGTTCCGGTGACAAAATGGAAATTGAATGGACACCACAAAAGCTTTAATGCATTCCACAAGACTGTATTTGAAGAGGAGGAGAATTATATGCGTAAGAGCAGGAAACAAATATATATAAATATATATTTTTTTCATTCTTACGCACGCTAAAAATAAACATTCCACATCAGCTGATTCGCGCTTCCCCACGCGATGTTGCGCCACCTAACGATCAATGAAGGAGATGAAAAAAGGTGTCCAGTAAAATTACTATAGTTTAGATATACAATGAAGCATCTTCATCTGAGCTGCAATCAACCTACTCACTGACTTTTTCTACATAATAATAATGTAATTAATCTACACATGTTTAACATAAATAATTATACGCTTCGTTGTAACTTGCAGTGCTTTGGTGACTCCAGCTGGAAATCTCACCTTCGTCACCGCTCCTTTATACATATCCTCAATCATCCGCACATCTCTGCATTTTGGAATGTGTTGGTTGTGTTTCACGCATGCCCTTTTCCTTTTTTAATGTATAAATAAATAGGATGTATAAATAAATAGGAGGGTATATAAATATAAATAGGGTGGCGCAACAGAGCGAGGAGCCCCTGGGCCTAGCGCATTTCTCACAACCATGCCTTGTGAGGGAATGGAGGGGACCTACAATTGTCTGCCGGTTCCGAACGGCTAATTGAGAAAGCGCTTTTCATGGCAATGAATTTACTAACGGAGGACTTGCCAATTCCTCGCGAAAGGCGATACCCGTAGAAAAACATTTTTGCCTCTGCTGGGACTCGAACTCGAATCTCTGGGTTAGCAGGTGGACATGCTAACCATTACGCCACGGGTACCATATGAGGGTATAGAAGGATCAAAATTTTCTGCCGGTTCCGAACGGCTAATGGTGTAGCGCTTTACATGGCAATAAATTTAGTAACGGAGGACTTGCCAATTCATCGCGATAGCCTTTCATTTTTGGCTTCTGTTGGAATTCGATCCACGAACCTCCCGCGTAATAGGCAAACATGCTAACCATCGCCCCGAGTACCACTCTCCACTTTGTAGCTCTTGTAAATATGTAAATATGTAAATATGTCTGCCAGTAATAATTTGAATGTTTAATATAAAGCGGTCTATTGGGTAAATTCTAAATTCAGAATTTAGAGGCGAAAACCCTCCGGAACATATACAAACTTATGAGTTTCACGTGAACAGCTTTTCGCAAGGAACATTACCAACATCAAAAGTGCTTTCAATTTGAATCATATATATAAAATTCTCGTATTAATATAATTTTAGATTGTTTTGATACAATAGGTCCTACTATAGGGAAAATTGTAAATAAATCTTTTATAAATGGTGAATTCCCAAATAACTTAAAAGAATCTATCGTTATACCCATCCCAAAAGAATCAAAAACAAATGTCTGTGAAATGTTTAGACCAATAAACATGTTACCCATTTTAGAAAAAATAATTGAAAAATGTGCATATGAACAGTTCTACAAATATGTTTGTGATAATAAAATATTAATTGAAAACCAATCAGGATTTCGACACATACATTCATGCGAAACGGCTCTTAACTGGCTCATATTGAACATGAAAGAAGAAAGACATTGTGAAATTTGAAAAAATACGGTGTTAGTGACAATGAACTTAAATGGTTTGAATGTTGAATCGTATCTATCCGGACGAACTCAAAAGACTTGTGTTAATAACTCAACATAAAGTTCCGTGGAAACGCGGTACTAAGTACTGTTTTAAAAAACTCAAAGATAGCGTTATTTGCTGATGATGCACTAGTGTTTGTGAGCGGTAAAGATGTAAATGAACTTGTAACAAAGGTAACAGAAGATTTGAATAAGATCTGTGTTTGGTTAAAAGTAAATAAACTTAAAATAAATGTTAATAAGACGAAATGCATGCTTCTAAATAGTGATGAACTGATTAATATATCAATTGATGGTGAACAAATTGATCAGTTATACGAAATAAAATATTTGGGGGTTATATTGGACAATAAACTTTCATTTAAAAGTCACTTCACTTATATAGCTCAAAAAGTATCTAAAAAAATATCTTTCCTTAGGAGAATACGTAAAAACATAACGTTATTATGTGCAATAAATGTATATCACACAATAATTAAGCCTCATTTCGATTTTTGCTCAACAACATTGTTTCTAGGTAATAATGAACAAATTAACCGATTTCAGTTGCAACAAAACAGGGCTATGCGCATCATTCTCAAATGTATCTAAATGTATGTCGTGTCTCAAATGGATGAATATTAAACAGAGAGTAACATTCAACACATTACTCTTTGTTTACAAAATGAAACATAAATTGTTACAGGAATATTTAACGTCAAATACCAACTATATAAGAGATGTGCAACCATACAATCTCAGATCTAATGATGACTTCAGACTTCAACTGTATAGAGACGTGCGATCCCAAAATACAATATTTTATCGTGGACTTAAGTTATTTAATGAATTACCACAATCGATTAAAAGTGAAGTTAACTTTAATAGCTTTAAAAAGAAATTAACAATTCACATAAAAAAACCAAACATTGTAAATATACATACATCAAGGCTAATAATTAATATTGTATACAAAAAATAATTTTAATTGTAATATAATAGTTAAATTCAACTAAATAAATTATACATACCTACGTACATTTTTGTTCGCCCGGAATTTTAAATGCTATTATGAGTTTCCCCTGTACAAAATTCCACTTTACATTTTTTCCGCTTTTGTTGTTCACTTGTTCGCCTCACAAAAAAAAAGTAAAATAAATTGCTCTCAACGTTCTCACATTACACGGTGAAAAATATCTCATAATAAGGGAATTTTTTCGAACATGGAAAATTTTTCTCCCCAAACTCATAATAAGGGAAAAGTGAAATGGGATCTTTTTCGAGGAGAATGCTGTTCTAGGTAAAAAAAAAAATGCGAGTTCTGTAAATTTTATCATTTGTGTATTTGTAGTTTTAGTTAAATAAGTAAACAAAATAAAATAAATTTGCTGGTGAAAAGCGATACTCGTGAAAAAACATTAAGTGTTTTTGATATTCTTACCGCGCTCCCACGCAATAAACACATACTAACCTGTACTGGCTATTAATCGGACCATTCTATTTTGTCTTCGTCTTCTTTGCTGTCACCCAACCTTAAATTAATTTCAAGTAAACATATCATTTGTTATTTAAGTTTTTACTACCTTGTAATTGATAAGCTTTTTATTTCTTTTCTCTTTGTGTATACAGATTGGACTAAGGAACCATAATGGACATATTTTTTCCAACGACTGATCTTGAGCGTTCCAAATTCAAGGAAACCGCAATTGAATGCGGTTTTGATGAGGTAGCGGCTGTAAGTCTAAAAGAACTTTTTCTCATATACTTTATAAAAAAATAATAATTGAAAACATTAGGATTCCACGGCAAATATAGAGTCAATGCCAGCCCATGAAAGACTTTCCATACTTTTGACGGCATGGACAAAAATTGGAGACTATCTAACCAAAAACCAATATAACTCTCAAGTTGGAAATACAGTAAGTTTTGTGGGTCGTAGCACATTAACACTGTGGTTTGGACGAGAATGGATAGCATGTTCGGCAGAAAATAAGGCTTCCTTAATCGATCAAATGATGAAAGTATTTCCAACTGCATACATAACTATGCATCCCTATTCGTGGCCTTATATGTTCTCTGTATATCGCGATCCGTGGATGGTTGAGTATCTCAATATAAATTTTCAACGTATGAGCGGACCCGATCTGACACCCACGTTAGAATCAACAGGTAAGTGTTTTTTTATATAAAAAAAAAATAAAAATATCTCAGGTTTTATTTTTTATGTTCATTTGATTTGCAGATTCAGAATTTATGCAACAGGAAGGAGTACCGTTGTTAATACTTCGAATGGTTAACATGTTTGATTTTAGTATGGTGAAACTTGTCAAATTTATGTGCCTGCGGTTATTACTAACCTGGGAAAATGAAACTTCAACAGCAAGTAGATCACTTCGTGCTTGTCACCATTCGGACCAGTACATAGACTATGCAAGGCATATATATTTGATGGCAGTATTTGAGATTAACGGGTTCAAAGACTTGCACTATACGGTACAAGCAATACATTAATTTATAATTGTTTTATAAAAAACTATTCATCTTTTTTCTCAGCTTGAAACTATTCAGAGAAATGTAAACTGTGAAAGCGTTCAAAATGGATGTCTGGAAATAGGTGCTCGAACTATTGCTAAAGGACTTCAAGAATCCAATAAGACACTTACAGAACTTTTAATGTCATTCTTACTTAAAGTTCCTCGAGTGCAACTCAATAACATATTTGGCGGTGTTCTAAGCAAATACACCAGCTTTCTTACCGAGTATCAACTGAGAAAGCTTAGCAGCGTCAGAGCTTTAAAATTGTCAAGGCCGTTTGAAGAAGTTTACTCAAAGCTAATTGAAATGTTTATATGGCATAGAGAGTCATCTGATCAGTTACTGAAAGACACACCAAAAATATCGGAGGAGCTGTTTTCTAAAGTTCACAACCTTACCGCCTCCAAATGTGCCTACAAAATTTTTAAACTTAAGGTAAATATGGTCTATGAATATGATTACAATAATATAAGTTTTTTTTTTTTTTAATAGAATCGTTCCGAGTGGTATACCACAAAAGTCACTCTTCTACTTGCTATTATAAGCGAAGAAATTAATGTAGTTCAGGACTATAAATATAACGATATTCAGTCAACAGATGAACTAATTGAGAAAGAAAAAGAGCTAGCTATTTATTATCAAGACCTGGCGAAAATTTTTAGCAAGACTCCATATTTAGAACAGGAAGCGTGGCTAACAACATTTTCTCTACATCCCTGCAAAGAGTTTTTGGAAGCAGTTACCAGGTGTGGATCCAGAAACTTGCGTGCGATCAAAAAACAAGCGCATAAACTGAAAGTAATAGAATCCCCAGAATCCAAAGTGGTCGCGAAAAAAGAAAATGGTGATGAAAGCTTAAACACCACCAAAGAAGAATATGAACTGATTGCTACTTCGACCGAAACAAAAACTACACATGATCCTCCCAATCTTCCTAGTACAAGTTCCGCGTTCATAGCGGCAATCCAGATGGCTACAAATGTGATAGGCCCTGATTCACCGAAAGTCAATGTTAAACCAAAGCCAAAAAGGCCACCTCGTAAGCGGCCTGAAAAAAGTTCCCTGAAGTCAGTTCAAGCCAAAACCGTAGACAGTATATCGACTAAAGGTGCAGTCACTGAAGAAAAACCTACTGAAAACCTTGCTTGTAAAGATGAAAATTTAACTGAAGCGGATAAACTATGGACGACTGAACTCTCTGGAATTGAAAAACCTCCGGAAATAAAAAAACGAGGGCGACCAATTGGAGCGCTTGGAAAAACTCCAAAAAGTGAGAAGCCTTCTGGTCAAAAAACTACAAAGCTTAGACAAAAATTTGATGAGAAACCGGATCTTGCCGAAGAAATATTTGCTGCTGCCGCAGGAGCGGCTGAAAACATTCACAGCCAAACTGTGGAATCAATTAAATATCCAGCATTTGCTTTAATGAATTCCGTAACGGATACCGAAGATCTTATGAAATTTACAAACTATGATAAAGAATTTGAGCAATACGATGAACTGAACCGAATATTAATGAGTATTTCGTTGAATCACACAAAGCATGAAGATATACTTGCATTGATCATAGCCCCACGTTACAAACGTCTAACATGGGCAGTAAGTTGGAAGAAATTGAAGAAACGTTGCCGAATTATTATCACTAAAGTAAACAGAAAAAGAGAACTAGTCGAACAAAGTATGGCTGATGCAAATGATCGACTTACCCATCTTAATATTGACTACGATAAATACAAAGACAAACCGCAAATAGATTATGGTACAATCGAAGGCGGCTACGAGTGTTTTGATACAGACTCAGATGATGATAAACCGAACACTGTAGAAGTACAAGCTAAAAAACCGGCTAGGAAACCCGTAGTCGGTAGAGCAAGAAAGAAGAAACTCATGGATGTTGTAGACGAAGTAGATTTGGAAGATAAGCCAATACTTAAAATAGAAAACCTGGATACTTCACAGTCGAACCTCTTAAACTCAATCGAACCTACACAGCTGTCAAAACCGCTTTATCTTAATAAACCAGTTTATATCGTTCGCAATCCACTTAGTAGTCCGCCATCTGAGACAGCTATTTCCTTCGAAACCAGCTCAAATATTAAAGCGGAGAGCAGAACATCTTCCAGGCGTTCAACGGGCGAGACCACTTTAACATCTGACTCTTTTGAAGAACATCATTGGCAAGTAACAACAGTGCCGGTTATAAACAGTTATGATAGACGTAAATCACTTGAGCAAGCTCTCAGCAGCAGTCAGTATAGACCCAATATTTTGAATTCAAGATCTGCAGCTAAAACTGAACCTACTTTTAACATTCCAGCTTCCATTAAACAACAACTCGAACATCCAACCATGTTTTTTAAACCACAATTTGAAGAAAATTTGAATGTGCAGACTGCTGTCCCAAATAATGACCTCCAAAATACAAACTCGAATTTTTCAGAGGAAACGACGAAACCGACCGAGTTGCCGGCACTTATATATTTTTCACCAGAAAAAATACAAAATCAACAAATTACTGGAGCTGGTAACGATGTCAACACAAAAGTAGAAGGCATAGCAAGACTTTCACCCAAACTTTTTGAAGATATGCCAGAGGATCTTACAATGCCGAAAACATCAAATGCGAAGGTTATAAGTGACAAAGTAAATTTACTTCAAGTTCAACCTCTCAACTTAGTGGACGAAATGTCGGAGCAAACCTTAACTATTACGAAAAAGGCGCCCAGAAAAAGAGCACCAAAGGTAAAGGTGGAAGGAGCTGATCCGCCAAAAAAACCAAGAAAAAGGGTGCCCAAGCAACAAGTAACTACTCTTAAAGTTCCCAAAGTCACAAAACGCCAGCCGAAAGCCGGTGGAAAATCTCGCGGAAAAAAAAAAACTGATTTAAAAACGGATAGTACAGTAACATTAGCCCCTTGCAGTCTTTCATCTGTCAGGATTACGCCACCAAGTAAACAAGCAAATGGGACAAGAATTAATCCAACAGCTGCAGTTGCTATTTCATCAGCTGCGGCATCGTACCATAGGACACCATTTTTAAACAATGAACAAGAAGTTGGGCCGAATATACTTCAACAACTTCTATCCGGCGAAAACAATACCAGCGGTAATAGCGGGATGTTTGATGTAGCGCCAGTTACAAATATACAGTATTTGCAATCAAAAGTGGATTTTCAAGACGGAGCAAATGCAACTGCTGCAGTAACAGAACCACAACAGGCAACAAACACAACATTTCCTGGTAGTCAATTAGAAGTTAGTTTCAAATAATGCTTGCTCATATTTTTCACATTTTTTCTATTAGGTGAGGCTGTGAATTCTGTTGTTTGTTCGTTTCGATCTTGGAATACGTTCAAATTGAGTTCGTATTAATAACATGAATGTTTGATCATTAAATGAGATCAAATGCGAAGTTAAGCGAAGTTTGCTAGAAGAGTGAAATCAGCAGAACGTGCAATGAGTATACTCTTAAAGTATGCAGCAATTTTTCGCAAGCAGTAAATTTCTAAAACAAGCACGTAAGAAGTATTTCTAGCAAAGACTTCTTTTTCTGACTTCTAATAGAGCTGTTAGGCCTGAATGAACATTGCGAATAGTGAAGTTTTTTATTGCGTCAAGCATAACTACTACTTTTATTTATTTACACAAGAAGTGCTGATATCGAGACCATTGATATTTAAAGGTCACACATAAAGCCCTTGTTTAAGTTGGAGTTATGCATTTCTTTGCTCTTTGATATTCCTAAGCGCAGAGGCAGATGAATCCTAGACGAAACAACTGTTTGTTTGGCATGTACTTTTTCTGGAATTTAAAACTGCCTTTGCTTTTGGTGCCTTTTATTCACCCTTGCGATAGACGTTCATAAAAATTCATTTTCATAAAAATATAAGTTCAGCCCTCTATCTGTTCCTCATTGCTCTTACAATTCCCTCAAAAGTTATTTTTTTTAAACAGCAATTGTGGCACCTAGAGATAAGTCATCATATTGGCGTTTTATTAAATCGCCATTCGTAATAAATGTGATTATTGGTATAAAAAGTGTCACTCAGATTATTGGATTTCAAAAAAAGAACGTTATTTGTACCTGTATACTGTGGATTGTATGTGAGAGCTGGACGCACAACCGCGGGGTGTTTCAACTTAGGTGACCTTTTTCTATCACAGTAGCTGAACCCTGCGTTTACTAGATGACATGTCGTCACCACAAGTGGCTTCACTATTCATCCAGATATACAAGAAAATAGGCAACACAAGTTTTCAGCCTTTTTTGGACTACTACAGTACTCACTACCTTCTAAAACGTTTAACCATACGTTAAGTGCTTCTTGTAAAAGTTGTAAAATCCTCACTTATGAGGGCTTCATCATCAGCAAATAATAGTTAATGTACTTTGATGTTCGGCATTTCATTTCCCATTAGGTAGTCAAGGACTGTAACATAGAGAGAGCAGAAGACTCAAGACGCTTCTATGATGTACATCTATTGTCACTTGGAATGTTTCGGTGACTCCAGTTGGACATCTTGCCTTCGTCACTGTTTCTTTATAAATATCCTTGATCATCTGCATTTATAGGCCTTTGGAGCACCTAGTTGTTTGAGGGCCATCCATATTGTATTTTGTGGTTGTTGATTATGCTTTTTCAAAGTCAACCAGCACAGCAGGCAATCCTCTAAGAAATTACTATCTTTTTCCATCAGGGCATTAATACTTTGGAAATTGCATCAGTTGTTGGCCTACCTGATATAAATCCGCATTGGTTATCAGATATCCCCACGAAAGACGATACCCATGATTTTGCACGGGTATCGCCTTTCGTGAGGACTTCACAAGCCCTCCGTTAGTAAATTCATTGACATGAAAATCGCTTTCTCAATTAGCCGTTCGGAACCGACAGAAAAATGTAGGTCCCTTCCACTCCCTCACAGGGCATGGTGTGAGAAATGCGCTAGGCCCTGGGGCTCCTCGCTCTGTTTACCATATTTATTTATTTGTTGGTTATCAGATAGCTTTACCTGGCGTCTACCCAATACCCGAAAGATCTTTAAAGTGTGGAACATCAGCTTGATGCAACTGATTGATAGAAAGTAAAATTTTCTTGCATTGCTTAGGCAGACTATCACCCACTATAAGCTTGGAGACGAGATGTCTCACATTTTTTACCAAAACTCATATGGTATTCCGTCTGGCCCAGCACTCTCGCCTTTTTCTTAACTGCCTCACAAACTTCCTCGACTGTGATGTCAGGTATTTCCGTTAAGATGATTGCTCTCTTATTGAAGTTGTTTTGCTCTACTTCTTGAGTTTGCCTCAGGAGCCAGGGCAGAAATTCTGCGCTTTGAAAGTAACTTTTTTATCACTGCTTTAGCTTTATCATTTCACTACTGCTTCTTTGGCTTGTTGGTAGTGTCCTTTTGAAACTAATGATGATTTGGCTTCCTTTAGGCAAGTTTGTGGCATGCAGCCCCACATACCATGTGATGTGCTCCCTGCATTTTGAACTGTGTTGATGATGTTGTACAGATATCTTTGCATATTCAAAATGAATTGGTTTCCTTTTCTTTTTTCCAAATTACACCACTTGATTCTCTTTGTAGCCCTTTCATGTTTGTTTTGCTTCACCGCCTCCATAAAAAATTCTGTCTGCAGAAGACGGTGTTGCTGCGTGACATCTTCACGCAGTATCCTGGGTTGCATAGCTTTGGCTACCAAATGATAGTCAACTTGGGTTTCATTTCCACTACTGCTGTAAGTGACAAGTTTTTGGCCTTGTTTGATGAACATGATATTTGATACGATAAAACATGTGACTTGTATACGCTTAAAATATCTCACCAGGTAGGTCCCTGGTACCGTATCGCGTACTTCCGTGGCAGTCCTCATAATACTGGTTTTTCTTCCCAACATTTCCATTCAAATCTCCGCCCACTAACAAAATCTCTTCTTTTGACATATCCTTAAGTGTTTTTTCCACCTGCTCGCATCCAATTTGGGGAGCATATACACTAAAAATATTCCGTCAAAATTAAATAAGTGTGTAATACCTTGTAGAAAACTTGGCTCGGAAAATGATTTTTTACAAAATCAGAATTTAACGAATCGTTAAAATGAGTTTTAACATTGAAAGAATAACAATTTAATTCATATTTATAAATACTGTAAATAAGTAATGTAAAAATGAAATTGTTGTAAAGGACAATTTAGGGAATAATATGTTTAAAGAAATAAAACAAAATACTGAAATGAAGACTCAGGTTTCAAATCTTTTCAAGAAAAAAAGGCAAAGATCACCCCATAAAGAGCTTAAGTAAACTTAGAAAAGTTGGGAAAGCATATCAATATGATAAGTATCATTATGATTTTGGGAACACAGCCAGAACCAGACAAGATTATAAGCTCGTCAATATCAATTAGGCTACACATGCGTTCACATAAAAACTGTAAAAGCTACTAAGTTGTTGCTTATGCGAAAATAAAATTCAATTGGCTGTACTGTGTGGCTAAATGCGGATGAAGAACGAGCCTTCTCCGGGAATTTTATTGTTAAAATATCTAAACTTTCGTAAAGAGCCAACACTTTATTAAACATGAAGTAAAACGTAAAAAGGAGAGGAAACATGTAACGTTAGATAACAGAAGAACCCATGTAGGAGCCTGAAACTTTGAGAAAACTAAAAAGGACGAAAACTTTCAAAAACTTACTTGCTTGGTCTAGCGTCAAAAACCATACAAAAACAAAAGAAAATTTTAACTTCGAAAAAGCACTTTAATTTGTCGTCTTAACAGAAAATTTAACGAAGATAACTTATCATCCACAGATAACTTCGAAAAACACCCTGATTTGTCGACGTAAACGAAAATTGGACGAAGAAAGCTGCTCGCATATTTTTAATGATCAATGCTACCTACGCAGATATATCCCTTGATTGGCTATAGCTACAATAAATATTATTAGCTAGCTCTATCTTGCGGAAACAATTAGGTAGATAGTATCGTAAAATGAAATAAGAACGTGTATCAACAAGTTTAGGCTTTTGGGGCTTCGCATAGAAGCATATTTGAGAACAAGCTAAAGTCGAAATAAGTGAATGAATCAAACCAAAAAGATTGAAATTTTACGTGCACTCATCAATTTTTTTAATTCGGAGAAAAGCTATAAATTGTACATAGACCTGAATGAATACAAGAATGTTTCCTAAATTTTGAATTTATGTAGATACTTACGATTAACTTAACCAACTTAAATTAGCTTTAGGAACAATGATAAATAAAGATTTTTCATTTTTGATAAAATTACGAAAAATTTGCAGTCTATTTTTATGGATTCTATGTACATTCATAGGCAGTCTTTCAGCACAAAAGATTTTGGTTTGTTGTAAAATGCAATTGAAAGTGACAACTACTACCGAGCGTATTTATTTATTGATTTATTTGATTCCCTATTTGTTCTCAAATATTATTACTTACTTTACTTTTAAATATTGATTTTCTCTTTATTCCCAAAAGTATGGTACCATATCAATATTTCTATTTTAACACTATTATAAGTTTACTTAAGTTGTTTCTTGTTTCATCTTTGCTTTTCTTAGAAAAAGTTACGTTTGAGTCTTCATTAACGTATTCTTTTATTATTATTTGAAAATATTTCCTAAAATAATTGGAATTCCTCCAAACACATAGTATTTTTTCAATGAATAATTATTCTATGGGGGTAAATGTCAATCATCGTTATTGAGGTATCAAACAGAATGAATTAATTGCGTTACATAAATTCAATAATAATTTTCGCTATCGGACTAAATAGTAGGTTTGTTTGTTAAAATCATGCGTTTGGCCTGTGATAGCAACAAAGCGTTGTTTGAAAAACCTCAATTCACCTTGAATGTCGAAGACCCTGGCTAGACGTGTGGAAAAGTAATCATTTTCGTGGATACGCACATAAAATAAATTATTTGAATTTTCTTTGTGCATCCCTCTTCTACTTTTTCAAAATAGTCCCTTTTTTACACAATAAACACATGTCAGAAAATGAGAGCAATGACGAAACTTTTTTCATTGCTGCCTTGGGCTCTCGGAGGACTTGCAAATTCCTTTCGAAAGGTAATACCCATAAAAAAAAACTTTTATTCGGTGTTTCAAGGATTCCAGCCTCAAACCTCTTACGTAACAAGTAGACATACTAACCGTTACGCCACGGGCACTAGAAGTGGTTCGAAATTGCATGTATTTTTCTTAAACTGCCTGCCAGGGATGTGTAGTGATTTTGTGGCTAAGAGTTTTTTTGAGAACCGAAAGTCCAGGTTTTTTTTTTTGACAAATCATTGGGTTGGTAAGGAAACCTGGAAAAACACTAGGTTAAGTTCAGCGAACATTTGAAAAAAAAAGTCAGGAGAGGGCAAAAGCATACTTCTAAATTGTCAAATGCTAGTAGCAATCGAATTTTACTGATATCATAAGACTTTATAAATTTTTTAACTAAAAATAACTAATAACAGGAAAATAAAACAATATCGTATTTTAAAGGTTTCAACATGCAATTCAACAGATTATTCCTTGATTGCTGAATCGAAGCATATAACGAATTTGTCAACAACGCCTAACAGTTCAGCAATCGACTTACTTGGAAACCGAATATCAACAGACGTGTTTCCAGGAGAAAAACATTCATCATCCATTGGCATGACTTTCACAACAGAAGATAGTCTTTCTTTGCTTCCTTCAAATTATTCTGAAGAAAGTATTACACTTAAATCTGTAGCAGATGCTGTGACAAGAGAAGAAAGTCTAGTTGCAGATCCGGCTCAATTTGCAACTATTAGCTCAGAGAAACTTCCAGTTATCGATAAACGTTCAACACATGTTTCAACCGAGCAGTGGGGAAACGCGTTTGACGGTGAATCGTTGAAAGCTTTGTTACCAAATAAAATGGAAAATGATGCCAATGTTGAGGATGCATTATTTGGAGTCTCTGGATTGATCGCTACAGTGGTTGACGAAAGCAAAAAAGGTACTTTTTAGTTTTAGAGCCATGTTTATTTCAAGCACACAAATTTTCAACTATCACTCAAATAAATTTTCTTCTAGACACCACAAAATTTTAAACCTTGAATATTCAACTTTGATTTCAGCAGATTTCTTGACGAAGGTTACTGCCGAAAAGAAAACTTTAGATGATTTTGTATTTAAAGTCCCAGCCCCAGTTCCAAAGCCATGTTTTTTTAAACAATTGAAAAAAGCGAGAGTTGCAATTACAATACCTAGTTGGGCAGAAACGATCTTTAAAAATTCAATTATTGAATCAACGCCTTTGACATCTTCACAAAACCAAACGGATGATATTCTTTATGATAATCGTTAGTATACATTAAGTCATTTATTAACGAAAATTAAAATTATTCATCCTTTTCAGAAAAAGTTTTTAATCCAAAACTTCTTGATCCACATTTGAAGACTTACAAAAACATAAAGTCTTCTATTAAAGCTCCGGATGGAAAAAAGTCTGATGAATTTTCTCAGGAAATGGATATGGTAATATTGTCTTTTTAAACCTTGTTTTAGAGTAAAAACATGCAGCAGATAAAAAAATACTTACAATGTTGGCCTGGTTTGATTGAAACCTTTATCTACTGCTAAGCATGTGTGGTCTTGCATTTTGATGTTTTCATATTGTTAGAAAAGCATAAAAGCTTGAATCTGATATAAGGTGTTCCTTACTTATCGTCAGCGGAAAGCTCAATTGGTCTAAATCACAAAAACAATATTTTACAGGGGACATTTTGTCTTTAAATTGAATTATAGTCATATTTTTTAGCTCATTTCTTGCTCATGTAATTTTTTTGTTCTCTTCCCATTTTTTTTTTCTAAAACTAATAATAAAATCCCTATAAATCCTTTTCCAATATTTTTAAATAATCTTGAAAGCAAATAACCAAAAAATGGACATAAACAAGCAACCTGTACAAGTATGCATTCTCCTGAAAAAAAAAACGTGGACTTAGAACAAAAATATGAATTTAGAACGATTGCTCATAAAGCTCTTGCATTAAATCTATGGGCGAATTCCTAAACGCAAGTCTTGCACAAATTATGCAAAACAAGAAATTCCTAAATAAAATAAATAAATAAATAGGGTGGCGCAACAGAAATGGCAATGAATTAACTAACGGAGGACTTGCCAATTCCTCGCGAAAGGCGATACCCGTGAAAAAACATTTTTGCCTCTACTGGGATTCGAACCTTGAACCTCTGGGTTAGCAGGTGGACATGCTAACCATCACGCCACGGATACCACCCGTAAATGCCGACAAAATCCCTTCAAAGCAGAATGTCCCAAAACGTAGTATATTGCTTTTTTCCGCAATTGTAAGTGATTTTGTGGAGCTATCAATAAACACTTGCATACTTTTAATTGCATTGCAAATTTTATTTGGGACTATTTTTGCTTAGCACTAGACTTGCTTAGCAAAGCTTGCGTTTTGGAATTCGCCCTAAGTTACGATTTTCTTCATGTATTTTTATAAGTCCAATAATCCATAAAGAATTCTTTGGCGCTTAGAACAAAATGACTTTCTGAATGTGTATACAATATTATTCTCTTTCACACAATTATGTCTTAGATCAATTTGGATTTTAGAAAAAATTGTGTATACATTATCTGAAAAACTGTATGAGATAGACCAAAATATATTTCAGACTCGGAAAGAGCATACCCAAATTAGTAAAACTGCATCATTAGTTCATGTTTGAAAAAAGTGGACATAGACAAATTAAGCTTAATTATAGGAGGTCCTTACATACTTAGGTGGGATTACAGTTCGGGGTGAACCGACAATTTCGATTTCGGATGAGCCCTTCCAATTTTGCACTCTAATTCGGTTAAGGTCTTCTTCCACTTGATTGCGCCACCTAAGGAGAGGTCTTTCCCTTCCGCGATTTCCCTGAAATGTGCTTTCGAAAACCAGTCGACCCGCAAGTTGATTTCCATCCGCTCTACATGGCCCAACCATCGTAGCCTCACGATGCTCTTTTAGCTTTGTCCATGTCGCGATACAGCTCATACAGCTCGTTGTTGTTTCTTCTTCTCCAAACATTGTCTTTGCATACGGAACCAAAGATAATTCGAAAACTTTTCTTTCGAAACTCGCAAGATGGGTTTCCTCATGCGCTTTCGATGAGGTCCACGCTTCCGCGCCGTAAAGCAGGACTGGGATGATAAAGGTCCTACAAAGGGCTACCTTGGTTTTTCAATGGATGGTATTGTTTCTCAATTACCTCCTCGACGTTATGTCTGTCTATTGTGACGTTTTGTCCAATTCGTCGATGTTCAGTGTCCTTGTTGGATGACAAAATATACCTCGTGTTACCCTCATTAACCATCAAACACATTTTTCCGCTTTTGTATCAATGCTCACAAAAGAACCTATGACATCACGCTTCCGATACTGAGGTTCCATTCATCGGGCATACTTTCCTCTGAACATGTCATGCAGATCAGCTGGTGCATGCTCCTTGCCAAATCGTCTTTTGCTGCCTTGAAGAGTCATCTGCACCAGCAGTCTTGTTTGATTTACATTTGTATATGGCAAGCTTAATTTCTTCTAGGTCGGGAGGACAACATTCTTTATCCTCCAAGTTGAATGGGGCATTCTCCCAGACAGCGGAATTCGTATCTTCATTGCCATTAAACAGTCTGCAGAAGTGGTCTTCCAGATCCTCAGTAGCGACTGCGTCTCCATTACTATGATTATCGGCTGGTCTTTACATGCTTGAGTTCGGGTTTGAGGGATGGAGAACCTGGTCCTCAACGAACATCTTTCGCTAACAATTTGGATTTCGGACGAGCGCTCTCCAGTTTTGAATTCTAAGTCGGTCATTTGATCCCGGCACCTAGGATGAGGTCTTCCCCTTCTTCGATTTCTTTGCAATGTGCTGTCGAAAAACCCACCGAGCTGGAGCGTTTGTGTCCATCCGCTCTGCATGTCCCAGCCATCGTTATTTCGTGATCCGTACTGTTCTACCTATGTCCATATCGCGGTATAGCTCGCACAAATTGTTGTTAAATCTTCGTATATACACATTGTCTTCATATATGGGACCGAAGATCAACTGGAGTATTTTTCTTTAACAACTAAGTGCTTCTTAATCCGCTATAGCAGGACTGGGATATTTTTTTTTTATTCTATATGAGGACTTGAGAGCAGAAGAGGCGTAACAGCAACTTCATAGAATTGAGATATGTGCGATTAAAGATTTCAAGGAAAAACAAAAGTATTCTATTTGTTTCCTTGAAAAGACAAAATAGAAAAAACCCTATGTACGTTAAAGTATCGTCATGTTTTATACTTATTATACAAAAGCATTAATTAAAGGATTTTTGAAGTGAAACTTCTTTACGCACGCTTGACTTGGGGCACAGAGGAGATACAACAAAAGGGCAAACCACACACACACAACGGCATCTGTCCTCAAATTGATTTTACTAGAACCACTTTATTTTCAGACTTCGAAACCAGTTTGAAATCCGAAAATAAAGTGGTGTTAGTAATTTCACTAACACAACTTTATATTCAGCTAAACACGTATATCACAGATAGATCTCGTGTTACAAAAGCAACTATGTAAAAAAAGTTGCGGGGCAGGAGAAGTAATGGATTTCCCTCTTGTTCTTTATTCCTCTTAAACTTGGAGTTAAAACTTATCACTTAAAATCATAAAATCATTCATGAAATTAGTTGCTCTACAAAAATGTTTCTTATCATTTTTCTACAAATTCACTCCTTCAAAAGTTATTCAAGGTTAAAGCTTAATTTAGAGTAAATTAAAGTTTTTTTTTCTTGATTTCTGACAAAACTTTAACCTTGAATAACTTTTGAAGGAGTGAATTTGTCGAAAAATGTTAAGAAACCGTTTTTGTAGAGCAACTAATTTCACGAATGATTTTATGATTTTAAGTGATAAGTTTTAACATTTTGTCAGAAATCAAGAAAAAAAACTTAAATTTACTCTAAATTAAAGTTTAACCTTGAATAACTTTTGAAGGAGTGAATTTGTCATTTGAAGAAAAAAGTGGGTTACTCGGTTTCTGTTTTAGAAAAAGATCCGTGTAGAAAAAAAGTTTGTCATTTTTACTTATAAAGGAAGAAATAACAGTTTCTTTTTTGTTTAGGTAAAATACCATTTATTTTTTTTATGGCAGTGCAATAAACCCTAAGTAAACAAATTTACAGTTCTCCACTCCAGCTCTCAAGGCCTCATTTTATGCTTTTTTTTGTTTGCCACTGCGCCCAGTCCCTATACCATAAGTCTTACACGCTAATACTGTTCAAGCCAGCCATTGGTAACTCGCTACCAATATTAAGGTCTTTTCTTTCGAAGCTGTTAGTCTAACAAAACCACCAGAACTCATTTGGCATTTTTGCATTAGCTCTTCAACTTTTTGGTTATAGAACAGCTGCCACTGCACAGGCTTACGGCAGACATGGTAGATTAGCGAAATCGCCAATCTGTCTTGAATCAATCCTTCCGTATCAAAATAAAGGTAATCCACAGTAACGCGTTTTCCCCAAGTATTTAATTTTGGGGTAATAAGGCCCAAATATCAGGCCATTCATCGCTCTTTTAATGTGTCCACCAGTCAATTTTATAATGAAGTTGTTAATTTTTTTATTTGAGCCCCGTTGTAAAGGACCCCATTAGGATAACATATTTTCACTCCGTCTCTGGTGTCCTGTGTAATCCAAGCCATATACGCCTACACTGTTTTTCAAACACCCGAATCTTTTCCATTTGAGACGCTGTTACGGTGAACCATACAGGACATAGACAATCATAGTCCTTATGAGGGCCATGTGGCAAATCACTTTCACTCAGCTATCAAGGTGTCTGCTATAAATTATTGGCCTTTTTATATCAAAAGCTCCTCTAGCCTTGGTAACGAAATTCGTTTCTTCATCGCCTTTAAACAGTCTGTAGAAGTGATCTCAAAGTGAAACTCAAACGTCAACACCAGAGGAACAATCTCTCAAAATTCTGTACGATTACTCGCCTATGCAGACGATATTGACGTAATGGGAAGAAATAAGCGTGATGTCATAGGTGCTTTTGCGAGTATTGAAACAGAAGCGGCAAAAATGGGTTTGATGGTTAATGAGGGCAAAACGAAGTATATGTTGTCATCAAACAAGGAAACATAACATAGACGAATTGGACAAAACGTCACAATAGACAGACATAACCTCGAGGTAGTACAGGACTTCGTCTACCTAGGATCCGCTATAGACACGGAAAACAACATCAGTGCGGAGATCAAACGGAGAATAACTCTTGCCAACCGTTGCTTCTTTGGGTTAAGAAGGCAATTGAGAAACAAAACCCTCTCCAGGAAAACCAAGGTAACCTTGTATAAAACCTTGATCATCCCAGTCCTGCTTTACGGCGCGGAAGCATGGACCTTATCGAAACCCCAACCTGGAGGGACATGCCCTTTTGAATTCCCCTTGCACAAAAAGGCCCGGATAATCTGGTATCTGGTATCAGGTTTTGCAAGCTGCTGTGGCTCACCAGGAACTCATTCCCCACCATTATTTATCATTTAGAGGTTACTACTTTTTGACAACTAAAGTCCACCGTTGAGTCCGTAAGTCGAATTCATCCGCTATGACATTCCCCAGAAGCTCTGGGAAACCACTAAGATTGTATCAGTTATACTCGCAGAACATTATAGTGTTGCTCTATTGTTATTTGTCAACCCCTGGACTTACTAGTACCTCCGGTTGGGCGAGACCAGTACTAAGTGGAGTTAGAAGTTTCTTATGTCGATTTACTCTTGCCAATTTGCAGTCGACTGAAGTCGCTACTAAATTCGATTCTTTTTTGGCTGGTAGAAAATTAAAGAAGTAGCTACTTTTTTATGATTGTGAGTGTGTCCAACTGACAAATAAAAAAAAGCCAAAAAACACATCAATTTATGTTGTTAGGCACATAATTTTTATATTTTTTTTTGTAGGTTCGTCTCAAATAAGAGATCAACTGCAGTCGACTTTATATAAATTTCAATTTTATTACTATTTAAACAAAATCACTGCAAGTCGAAAAATTATTAAAACACAATTTTATTCTCAGTTCCTTTCAGATAACTCATCAGCAAGGGAAGCTATGAGTACAGATTCATTGTTTAAGCAATCAAATGCATCATCTGACGATCGTTATTCGCCGCCACCTATTGCTTCCACTTCAAAACAATTTGTGCACACTGCACGGAAATTTTCAGAATCCGAGGAACAGGACAACAGCAAACAAGAGTCTGAAGCTCCTTTGGTGAACATAGCTAAGAGAAAGCGTATCAAGCGCCCAATGCCTTCTAAAAGATTAGCGAAAATGGATAAGCGGATCGAAACAATAATTAAAGCCAGTAAAGCGCCATTGAATGATTTTGAAGATCCCTCATCTAAACTTGTTAACATATTTGGTGCTCAAGTCATGAATCAAGCTAAGTGTATTCACTTTAATTACGCTTACCTTAAAGAAGTGGAATGCCTGAAACTCAATGCATCTAAAGATGATAAAGTAGACTGCGAAGCTTCTATACTGATTGCATACCCTGAGCCTTCAGCAGATGCTACAAAATTAGTGAAAGCTTTTCAAAAAAGTAACATGTTTAAAGGCTTAAATGTGGGTGGAGGAGAAGTTTCACTAACCAGTGCTCTAGCAAAAGAAGTTCTGGGAACCGTTGTGAAAGTGACATTAAACAAAAGTGATATTAACGAATTTGATCCGTCTGATGTGCTGGACAATTTTACACGTTGGAGACGAGATATGAACTCGCCGACATTCTATTCGCCAACCCTATCAGATAAACATTTAAAAAACGGTACTTTAGCTGCAGCAACAGGGTATCTGGATGTTACTACCAAAGAAAAAACACCTCAACGAAGCCAGAAGAGATCGTCATTGAAGATAAATTCAGCTACTTCTCCTGTAAGACCCAAAGTACTTAAGGAACAAAAAAATGGGAAAGGTATAACAAGCGAGAGTGAGTTAAACTCATCGGACGATGAAAATCAACCATCTATGGGAGACAACTCTTCAATCTCTGCAGTACACTCAGAATCAGATTCTTTTGCAGTATCGAAAGAATTGACATCAGAAAAAGAATTATCTGCAATTGTTCAGGCAAAACCAGTTGCACTAGAAGACAGAACCGCTTTGGTAAGAGAAGGCCTGGAAAATATTATTAATGATACTGAAGTACATAAGGAGAAAGAAAGTTCGCAGACTCAGTGTCAAAAAGAACTTTCAAATGAAGAAATTTCAAATGAAGAAAATCACCCAATCGGAGAAACAAACTTCGATATCAGACAACATGCGGAAATTTTTTCTGAAGTATTAAATGAGCAAACCGTAGAAGATATCCCCACGAGCGTTCTAGAAAACAATTATTCAGACGTAGGAAAAGAAGAACCCACAAAAGAGAATTCAGAGACCAGTGAGCAACAACCATGCTCTACTCCTCATAATCAGGATCTCGTCGTAGAACAAGAAATCCCATCCCAGAACAAAAGATTTCATTTGAGGAGAAACTCATCTTTCAAAAAGTATTTGAATATTCAACCGGTGATAGAAAGAAAAAGAAGAAAGAGAAAGCAATCTTTTGTTGTAACTCGTACGCTACCGGAAGAAGAAAACGTGACCATGGAACTTCAAGACATGGAGCCTCAACAAGAGATAAAAGATCAACAGTCTGTGAATCAAAACGTAGTTAGCGACAATGCGACATCGCAATCTTTGGCAAAAAAAGAAAGCGTCTACGACTTATCGGCATTAAAACCTTCGTCTCAAGATGAAAATTTTGAGAGTGACCTTTCGGTTGGGCAATTTTCATCTCAAAAAACGCAGAAACTTTTAGGCCTGCACGAAGAATCAATGGCAGCCCTAAATGAACAGACTATTTCGGAAAGCCCAATAAAAATTAGTTCATCTGATCATGAAAATCCTGATAAAGGTCAACACCTTCAATCCCAACTAAAAATGCCTAGTTTAAAACCATTTTTTGAGGAAGATGATAAAGTTTTTGTTGATGAGAATGATGATAAAGTTTTAGTTGTTGACAAAGATGATGAAGTTTTAGTTTCTGTTATATCAGCTCAGCAAAACGCCATGTCCGAGCGTACTACTGGCAAACAAAAGTCTTACGAAGTAATAACTATACCAATAGAAGAAAAAACAACGATCAATCCTTTAGAAGTGAGCCCTCCATTCCAAGAAGATGTCTCGGATGATGACAAACCACTTCAACCCCGCCTTAAGGTACCTTCCCTGAAAATAAATTTGCCAACATTACGGAGAAGAAGAAATAGAGGAACTAATCGATTCACAATTGGACGAAAAGCGGTTCTTAGACAACGTCGAATGCGAAGAAACGCTTCGGATAAAGGAACAATTTTAAAGCTCAAGAAAGAAGAAAGTGAAGTATCAACAAAAAAACTTTGTCTAAATCTTACTGATTCAGACGAGGATATTCCCCTTAAAACTCAACGGAAGATGCCATTGCTTGAAAAGGAGTCATTGATTCAAGAAAAATCAACTAATCAACCTCTTAAGGAAATACAAATCGGTACAAAAATTTCGAGAACAAGATCTTCTACCCATGTGGAGGATTCTGATGAGGATGTTCCACTTATACCATTAAAGCAAACTATTGCTGAAGAAGTTCCTACTCTGATTCCTCCTTCGACAGTAATCAGAGGAAGAACGAAAATTCCGAACATCGGCCACTCATCCAGGAGGCCATCTGTAAGAATTCAAAGCAAACATCCTCAAGAAAAAAACCAAATGCCAATATACTCGGCATTGTATTTAGATGAATCCGATGAAGATAAGTTGCTTAAGCCAATACGACTGAGAGCTACTCCAGACAGAGCTTGGGTACCAAGGACCAAGGTATTAAAAAAAAGAAAGACACTTCCATTGAACAAAATCAGACCAAATACATACCCAGCAAACAGGAAAAAAGCCAATTGCCCTATCAGAAGGAAAAGAGTTGAATACTCACCAAAGCAAAAAGAAAAGAGTACAGATCAAACAAAAAGAAAGAAACCTTTCCGAAGAGTTTTGGTACTTACTCATACACAAAGAAAGAAAAGAGTTGCCAAGCCTCGAATACCGGTAATAAAAATGCCAGTTTTGACTCGTGAAGATAGTGATCCTATCGATCTGGATAATATTTATGAATGTGCTACAATGAGTACAGCTAATGAAACTGACGAAGATGCTGGCTCAGATTACCGTCCACGAAGACCCCAGAGAAAGGTGGTCAAACCAATGAGAATACGATGTGTAAGTCGACGTGTGATGCCCAGTGATGTACTCCAAGAATCTAGTTCATGTTCAAGTCCTGCCACTGTGCAAAAAAATAGACAATTCGCAGCGAAATCGACGTCTTTGCCTGCGATGTCTAATCGCCACAGTCGGTCAAGTAGGAAAAAAGTAATTGAATCGGGTTTTGCAATATCGCAATTGATAGACGAATCAAGTTCTTCTTCGAATCAAATGATGGTGCAACCTCGAAAACGGCGGTTTGCTGCAAAATCTACGTCCAAATCTGCTACAAACTCTTGTCGCGTTACAAACGTAACGACTAAAAATTACCATGAATTAAGTTCCAACGATAGAGCTGCGATTGAAAAGCATAATTGCCTCAAGTTGGAAGTGAGACTTCATAGGTTAACTGCAAGTGATGCTAATTTGTGTCGCAAACCTTGCATTCGATTGGAGAGGAACTTTGTTCAAAACTATTTAGCAGCGCAAATAGCAGACGAACGAAATTCCGAAGTAAATGATGTGCTCGATGTTGAAGCTAATGAATGAAGATTAAGATACGCGTCAAATCAACTCACTTATAAAGGCGGAATTTTTATCGCCATTATTCATATCTCCTGTTAACAAAAATGTATTGATGACAAAGTGTTTACTTAAGTGTTCACCTTACTGACTAATTTTTTCTTTGGGATTTTCTACGGAAAAAATTCTATTTATTCATTTCAATAATACAATTAAACATGAAAGATCAATGAAGTTTTGCCTCTGTACAATAAGTTCATGGCACTTCATATGTCAATGTATAGGTCTTACTTTTGATCAACGATGCTAAATAAATTGTACCTTGAAAACAAACCTGTAAAAATAGAAATGCCATTTGTTAACTTTAGTAATTTAAATGAGAAGACGCTATGTTTGTCTAAAAAAATTTAATTTTCTTGTTAATTTGTATACATAACTTCATTAAAAAGTGAGAATGTGGAATCATTAAGTCTAGAACACTGCATTCAAATATAACTAATACATGCCCAGCACATTAAAAGCTTTTAATACATTCGTTTAATACAATCTGTAGTTATGCTTAAATCACAAGTTTTAACATTGACTAAATTTAAAACAATTTTGAAGAGTTCGGCCATTGGTGCATACATTTTGCTACAGCTCTAATTTTTGTCTATGTTTTATTACTTGGATGTGATTATATTAAATATAATATAAGGTTTGACACTGATATCTATCATTTAAATATACCGAAGTAAATTTTATGTTAAGAACCCTAGATATTAAGCTCCTAACTTGAGTTATTGTATTATCAAGCAAGAAAACTTCTTGTTTGAGTTATTTTCCAAGCAAGTGTAAACAAAGTGGTTAATTTTTTTTAAGTTATTGTTTAATTCCTTGTAAATATGTACGTATATTTATTTTATTTTTTAAGAAGATGAACAAAATTTAAATAAAATTTAATCTTCACTAAAACAATTATTGTTTTTGTCAAAATGCAACGTAATCTGCCTCAGACATGGAACAATCCAGAACCAGGAGGTTTGCCGACGCATTCTGAAGTCAACATGGCATACCCTACGAGCGGATCACTAGTGTGAAGCGGTAAAGTGGGAGAGCTGTGATCCCTTCGAGATCACTATCCTAGGTCATCACTAGGATAAAGAAGAAGAATCCGTTATCCCTTTTTGAAATATGAGAGTATTCAACAGCGAAACTAGGCACCACGTGCATATAACCTCTTAAAATATCAGCCCTATTATCGTAACAGATCGGAACGAAATTCATTCAAACTCACCGCAACGCATCTAGAATTCATGCGATGCATGGCGATTAAATGTGAAAATGGTGGGAACGCATTCGGAATTCATGCGATGCATGCCGGTTTCTTGGTTTTCTGTTCTATCCGATGTCTCCGACAGCAAAGTAGTCGCGGAAGGGTTGTACGTAAACAAAAAAAAAAAAAAACTTCAAAGCTTGGCCACGCGGGGACCTCAAATGCATACGCACATGCCTAAAACCCGGTCCACCATCAGACCAAAACTGTGAGCATCAGAAGAAACTCCTATATTGTTACAAAATCTCTTCTTTTCAAAAAAACGTTTTTCAATTTATCAAACTTAAAGAAAAGAATATAGAAAAATTGTAGTGTGAAAATAAAAACAAAAGTTTTTACTAAATGTTTCTAGGATAGTAAAACGCTTTCAAAATACAAAACGGCAGCCAGACGTGGCCTTAAGATGGAATTTATAGAAATAAAATGGGGGAATGTGTTGGAAGCTGTACTCAAAGTGGTAGTAGTGAGATCTTGTGTAAAGTCAATTCACAGACGGAGGATGTGATTACAAAAACAACAATGTAAGCAAATGGTTGTTGCGGGGCAAGAGAAGTAAAGGTTTGCCATCTAATTAATTTCTTATCTCTGGTCCGCACCAGAGATAAGAAATTAATTAGATGGCAAACTTCACACACACATTGAAACTGCCTACAAGCTGATTTCACTACTACTACTTTGAGTACAGCTTTCACGATTGAGTTTACACAAAATCTCACTACTACCACTTTGAGTACAGCTTCCAACACATTCCACCGTTTTATTTCTATAAATTCCACCTTAAGGCCACGTCTGGCTGCCGTTTTGTATTTTGAAAGCAAGAAACATTTAGTAAAAACTTTTCCATATATATTAAAATTGTGAAATTCAAAGCTTGGCCACGCGGGGACCTCAAATGCATACGCACATGCCTAAAACCCGGTCCACCATCAGACCAAAACTGTGAGCATCAGAAGAAACTCCTATATTGTTACAAAATCTCTTCTTTTCAAAAAAACGTTTTTCAATTTATCAAACTTAAAGAAAAGAATATAGAAAAATTGTAGTGTGAAAAAAAAAAACAAAAGTTTTTACTAAATGTTTCTAGGATAGTAAAACGCTTTCAAAATACAAAACGGCAGCCAGACGTGGCCTTAAGATGGAATTTATAGAAATAAAATGGGGGAATGTGTTGGAAGCTGTACTCAAAGTGGTAGTAGTGAGATCTTGTGTAAAGTCAATTCACAGACGGAGGATGTGATTACAAAAACAACAATGTAAACAAATGGTTGTTGCGGGGCAAGAGAAGTAAAGGTTTGCCATCTAATTAATTTCTTATCTCTGGTGAAAGCTGTACTCAAAGTAGTAGTAGTGAAATCAGCTTGTAGGCAGTTTCAATGTGTGTGTGAAGTTTGCCATCTAATTAATTTCTTATCTCTGGCTTTCACGATTGAGTTTACACAAAATCTCACTACTACCACTTTGAGTACAGCTTCCAACACATTCCACCGTTTTATTTCTATAAATTCCACCTTAAGGCCACGTCTGGCTGCCGTTTTGTATTTTGAAAGCAAGAAACATTTAGTAAAAACTTTTCCATATATATTAAAATTGTGAAATTCAAAGCTTGGCCACGCGGGGACCTCAAATGCATACGCACATGCCTAAAACCCGGTCCACCATCAGACCAAAACTGTGAGCATCAGAAGAAACTCCTATATTGTTACAAAATCTCTTCTTTTCAAAAAAACGTTTTTCAATTTATCAAACTTAAAGAAAAGAATATAGAAAAATTGTAGTGTGAAAATAAAAACAAAAGTTTTTACTAAATGTTTCTAGGATAGTAAAACGCTTTCAAAATACAAAACGGCAGCCAGACGTGGCCTTAAGATGGAATTTATAGAAATAAAATGGGGGAATGTGTTGGAGGCTGTACTCAAAGTGGTAGTAGTGAGATCTTGTGTAAAGTCAATTCACAGACGGAGGATGTGATTACAAAAACAACAATGTAAACAAATGGTTGTTGCGGGGCAAGAGAAGTAAAGGTTTGCCATCTAATTAATTTCTTATCTCTGGTCCGCACCTGAGAGTTAAACTTGTTTACCTCAAAACAATCCCAAACCAACATGATAACCAAATGGTTTGCCATACAAAATGAAACCTTTTTAGTCACTGGGTTTCGAGATAACCTACTCGAAACCAAAGGTGCTGAATGCACTATTTCCAATATTCCATTGAATTTGACATTTAAGAGAGTGGAGAGAGAATGAATTCTCTCATACGTCGCTGACGTTCTGCTCGCACTTGTATGTCTGTCTCTTTTTAACTTAAGACAAAAAGATAAACTCAAAACTTTTCTGCATATGCGGACACTACTTGGTTAACTCAAACCATCCTGGAACGAAACCCAGGTTATCTTCAGGTGCGGACATAGCATAAGGAAGTTTTGAGTTAAACTCGTGTTGGTGTCAGGTGGAAATAAAGTATTAAGACGGGATTGAGTTTTTTTTTTTATAATTAAAGCGCACATCAAGGGGTAATTACTAGAAGCGTTTTTTTTTATGCTAGTATATAGTACAGCATTCCAGTTAAAAAAAAGCGATCTATCCACAGTATTTTCAGTTATATATTCAGCAACAAGATGGTGCTCAACGTCAAAGCTTGCTGTTACTTTTCAAAGCTCTCTGTGAAATTTAAGATGAAACAAAATCAGACTCATACCAGGTTTGTTTCGTTATTTGTTCTATCAAATGAATACCGATACAAAGCCGGGTATGAATTTGTAATTTTTTTTCTTATTTTCCATACATCAGATTCTCATACAGCTCTATTTTACAATGTTTAGAGGTCTTTGTATATATACCTAAACCATAGTAAAAAAAACATGGCGATTTAAGAATGGATGCGTTCGAAAAAAAATGGGTAGCATAACTAGGATAACTTTGTATCCGGGTAAGTTTTCGAACGACTAAGATTAGGTATCTGTCAAATCAGAAACAGCTGATAAATCGAAGTGAAAACAAACCAAACCAAATGTGTTTTAAAAATTGCAAACAACACGTACCACTTATTATTCGATTGCAAACTTCTTCACAATCGTTTACTTCGTAAACAACGTCGTTTAGATTAATTAGGAGCACCATATTTTAAATTTTATGTTTACAAAAAACAATTTTGCAACAAAGCACTATGACAGAAAGCAAAACAAAAATGAATCCAAGTCAGCTGTTCTCAAATTTCAAATTGGGTAGCTTGCTATAACATGATTTTTAAGGTACCTTTGGATCGCTTTCTCCTCAAAAGATGTTTTGCAGTCAGCTGCTTTTTAACATGGGATTACACTAACAACAAATGTCACGAAAGGTATCTAGTTCGTCTTAGGTAAAAATCCGAACGCTACCAATGTTACGTTTTTAGGGCACGAGCGGGGCATGGCAGTCGCCAGTCAAAAAACGAAAAAAATGCGAGTAATCTTGTGGAACGCATTTAAAAGGGGGCAAATAAATTTTTTAAGAGACCGAACACATGGCAGATATATTTTAGCGGGATTCGTGATGTTGTGATTTTGTTTTGGTTTTCATTTGTGGGTATATGTAAAGATACTTGAAAGACGATATTCGTTTTCTCTAGTGTATGCAGGTGAATAAGCTGGTGAAAAGCGGCCCATACACACCACACAAGTGTGCACACCGTGCTTATAAAGATCGGTGTGGCATTTCGACACACACGTCACACCAAATAGCACACCAGAGATAAGAAATTAATTAGATGGCAAACTTCACACACACATTGAAACTGCCTACAAGCTGATTTACCGAAAATCACCTCTACTACTTTGAGTACAGCTTCCACTCCACCTTTACTTTACACAAAATCTCACTACTACCACTTTGAGTACTTGAGTTGTTCATTTGACTTCGTCAGATAGATACTAGAATCTAAAATGGATTTTTTAAAAACTATCCGCACTAGCAATAATTGCTTCATGTGAAGGAAATAATAAAAAAAACTTTGGGCCAAAAAATGGCTTTTAAAAAGAAATAAATTCTCACATGTGGGATTGTGAAAAAAGTTGTGATAATTCTCCTGGTGATTTCAAAAACTTTTTGAGAATGGATGGATCTTCACATGCCTTATTTTTTGTCATTTTTATAGTCTTTTGGTTTAATCTGCCAGAGCCCGTGTAGATCACTGTACAGATTAATAAACGATGTCCAAAACTCGCAATTTCTTATTGCCATTTCTATGCCTTAGATGGTGCGCAGACCTGAAATATACACATCCACGTTCGCCACGCAACCGAATTCTCCTGGAGTGTGTGCGCACTTCCCCATCCACATAGCACCATAACCCACACCGAAACCAAAAATGAAAACTATTTCACTTTGCTCGCACCGTGTTGCACACCGACAAATTGGTGTGCAAACCATCCCATACACGTACCACATTTATCCACACCGACACATGTGTGCACACCGTTGTGTGCACACCGGTGTGGCATTTCGCCATACACACCACACCAAATGGCACACACTTCAGTCGTTCATTTGACTTCGTCAGGTTAAGATACCTATAGTCAGATAAAATGGATTTCGAAAAACTTTTATTCCTCTAGATCGAGATGTAGCTCATACATAGCGCTTTCCATTGAATAAAATATCTACCTACTCTTTTGCGATTCTGTCGCGACGTAAACGAAAACAATAATAACAACAGACAACACATGGTTGTCAATAAATACAACACGTTGTTTTTATTGTTTTCGTCGTCGCTTCGGTTTTGAAAAGCCTCAATTATCGAATGAAAATTTAAGGCAACTTTACTTGCTTCGATTTCACCATCAGATGCCGTGGTCTCCAAATCCATCGTTGATGTGCCTTCAATTTGGCTTTCTTGGTCGGCTAAAAATTCTAATTCATAAAAATAACAAAATGTAGGTACATAGACTTCTTCCGACCCTGCTCCCGAACGTTCACTTTTTTTTATTTTTTGCAGTTCTCTTCTATAAGATGAGCGCAGAGACATCACTTTTCTTTTCACCACATCTAGGGTTGCATCTTGCATTGGTTTCCAACTCCTTGTATTTAATCAAGAGATCTTCCCACGCCTTATTTTTTTTGTCTCTGTTTTTGTATTCTTTAGATTTAATCTGCCAGAGCTCGGGTCGACCTCTGTACAGATTAATAAAGCCTGACTAAAATTCACAATTTCTTATTGACATTTTTTTTTCCTTTAATGGTGGATTTACATGCATCTGCAAGTGCAGATGAAAGACGGAAAGAGACACAAGATATAAAATTCATACTTGTCTGATAGAGAGGGAACGCACCATCTGCACTTCCTTAGTTATGGCTGCAGTCCCTCATCCGCAGCCATAATCCTATTCGTCTCTCTTTTTAACTTTTGTGTTTTATAATCTTCATCCGTCCCGCTTTACTTTTCTGCACTTCTGCAGTTGCATTAGCTTAAATGGTGCGCATTCGTGAACCAGCCTCATTGAAGTTCGAAACGCAACTGAAATTACTGAATTATCCTCGATTGTGCGCGCACTTCCCCATCCACACATAGCACCATAACGCACACCGACACCAAAAATGAAAATTATTTCATTTTGTTCGCACCGTGTGGCACACCGAGAAATTGGTGTGCGAACCACCCCATACACGTACCACATTTATCTACACCGAAACAAGTGTGCCCATACACACCACACAAGTGTGCACACCGTTGTGTGCATACCGGTGTGGCATTTCGCCATACACACCACACCAAATGGCACACACCTCAGCACCATAACCCACACCGCCACCAAAAATGAAAACTATTTCATTTTGTTCGCACCGTGTGCCACACCGAAAATTGGTGTGCAAACCACCCCACACACGTACCACATTTATCCACACCGACACAAGTGTGCACACTTGTGTGGTGTGTATGGGCCGCTTAAGACATAGTCATATGTTTTTGCGTTTCTTCATTTCTTTTGGTTGAAATTACTTGCATATAGAGCAAATAGCCAAATAAGAGGCGAAACGCTTTTTATAAATCAAAAAAAAATTTATTTCGATAGAAATGACAAATTGGTTTCGGATGCAAATGATGGTTTGTTGATGCTGCAACAGCTGGCGGGTGACACTTTTGATCTGACAGCTGTACTAGAGGACAGACATGTTTATGGTGGAAGCCAAAGGCAAGATGACATCAGGCCTTCTCAAACTGTGGAGAGAGACGTTTATAGTTGTAATGCCGTCTGCCATACTAAAAATAATTTAGAAACAACTTTGAAAAATAAAACTGCTTTTAGAACTTTTAAATATAAAATTCTTTCCTATAACGTAGCAGGATTAAATAATAAGTATATTTTTACTGATTTTTATATATTTGTAAATCAATTTGAATTTGTGTTTCTGTATGAAACTTTTGTAACTGATACTAACTTAAGTAATTTTGAAAGTAAATTTGTTAATTTTGAATTTATCTGGGTACCCGCTATTAGATTGCATTCAAGAGGTAGAGCAAGTGGAGGATGTTATTTCGGCTGGAAAAAAGACATCCAAAATATTAAATGTTCCTTTGAGGTATGTGAAGGTGTTATGTATGTCAAGCTACAAATTAGTGGGAACTTCTATCGCATTTTACCAATTTACATCAACTGCAACCAATGGAACAACGATTTTGAGGTGTTGGAAAAAATTATGTCACAAGGCAAAACATCTGATATTTTGATAGTAGGTGACCTTAATGCAAGGATAGGAAGAGAAAACGGATACGAAAACAACGCACTCGGAATTGAACCTAGAAAATCTAAGGATCCAATCTGTAACACAAGAGGCATAAGGCTAATTGATCTATGTGATTCCTATGGACTAAGGATTCTTAATGGTACAACGTTGTCGGATATGGAGGGAGAGTTCACTTTTATTGGAGGCCAGGGAAGCTCGGTGATTGACTATTGTCTCATTGGTAGCGAATGGACAGACTTTATTGTGGATATGAAAATTGAAAGTGTAGTGTATTTCGACCACTTACCGATGGTATTGACTTTTGAGAATACTGAAATGGAAGCTGGAGAAACGAGACCGATCAATACTTTCCCTAAATTAAAATGGAAACAGGCAAAAGCAGTGAACTACCAGATAAGGCTGGAAAGGGGACTAAATGAACAAGTAAATTGTGACCTTGGTCTGCTGGATCAAATTATTAAAGATTCTTACACAACTGTGTCACCTAATGCTAGCACGTGGAAAAATTATACTAGACCCTGGTTTGATGTTGAGTGTGTAAAAGCTAGAGAAAAATCGTTCGGTTGGCTGAGAGCCTACAGGTCTTCAAGTGATAGCTATTTTAAAAATCAGTACTTACTAGCCAACAGTTTTTACAAAACAATAAGTAAAAGAAAAAAAGCAGAGTTCTTCGAAGCTGAATCTAGACGATTGGCTCTTTGTCGGACTTCAAAAGAGTTTTGGAACCTAGCAAGACATCTCAACGGAAAAATATGGACCATTCACAGTAGTATCAGCCCAAGTCTCTTAGCAACGCACTTCGAAACTTTGTTAAACCCTGGCCAAGAGGAACTTAATTTCCATTACTCTATTTCACGCATTGTAAACGAAGTACTGGATGCTGGAATAAGACAGGAAGAAGTGATTTCGGTAGTTTCAAAGCTGAAGGATGGAAAAGCATCTGGGCCAAATGGCATGTCTGCTGAGTTTTATAAATATGGCACACTAGAACTTGTCAACAGGTTGACAGATATTTTCAACAACGTTATGGAAACTGGATTCATACCTCGAGAATTCAAGGAATCCATTATTTTCCCGATTCATAAGAAAGGTAGTATATCCGAATTATCCAATTATAGAGGGATATCGTTTTTGAATGCTTCTTACAAAATTTTCACACTTGTTTTACAAAAACGGTTGAATACATGGATCGAGGAATACAAACTTTTGAAGGAGTTTCAGGCAGGTTTTAGAGCAGGTTATTCGACAATCGACCATATCTTCGTCCTTAAAAGCATTGCGGAATCATATCTCCATAAAGGCAAGAAGTTGTATACGTTTTTTATTGATTTTAAATCAGCATTCGATATGGTGAATAGGCAAGCGCTAATTTACAAGCTTTATAGTATCGGTATGTCATGGAAGTTTGGAAGAGTAATTGAAAATCTATACGATGACACAATATCGAAGGTATGGAATGGTGAAGAGCTTTCAAGAGGATTTAAGACAAAAACTGGCGTCAGACAGGGTTGTACATTGAGTCCAAGCCTGTTTGCCTTATTTATTGAGGACCTTGTAGACTTCTTACCCTGTGGTATCGATTACGCTGGACATTCGATAAAAGCACTGCTATTTGCGGATGACATTGTTCTTTTTGCATCATCACCTGAATCGCTATAATTAATGATAAACCGTCTTTACCAGTACTGCAAGCTATGGAGTTTGATTTTGAATTTAGAGAAGTCTAAGATTTTGATTTTCCGAAGCGGAGGAGGCCGAAACTGTGCGAACGAAAAATGGCATTACAATGGTGAGTCCATTGAAGTCGTCACGCAGTTCAAGTATTTAGGAGTGTACTTCATGCGAAACTTAAGTATGGAAAATCATTTAAAAGAGAAACTGCAGAAGGCTAAGGTCGCAATCAACGCAACTTGGAATAAATGTTTCTACAACAAAAATATCACCCATAGTAGTAAGTACAAGATATTTGAGGCAATATCAAGGTCAGTTTTGTTTTACGCAGTTCAAACTTGGGGAGCAAAACAGTATGAATCTGTGGAAAAACTTCTTCGATATTATATAAAGCGAATTTTTCAATTGCCGCACAACACGCCCAACTACGTAATTATGTTGGAAACAGGTTTGTCTCCTCTTTTCATCCAGACTCTGAATATGCAAGTGGATTATATCTTGAAAGTTATGAAGATGGATAGTCACCGGCTTCCAAAGATAGCAGCTCTTCAAGTTATTCGAACGAAAAACAGTTGGTATGGTGATTGGATGGAGCTAGCTAGAAACGTGGGAATGGAATTGAATCTGGATTATTCTAATATAGATGCAATGAAAGTCTCTCTATATCAGCTTATTTCTATGGCAGACATAAATCAGAGAGAGAAATATATGAACGATGCCACTGGATCCTTGTACAGGTAACTTTACTCTAAGCTAAACCACAATTTGGAAGAAAAGAACTATTTTACAGACGGTAACAGTATTGCCGAAATATCAATGATGTTAAAGCTGCGAGGAGAACTTATTCAACTTAACTTCGTGCCACATAGGGAGGACTTACCCATAATTTGCTCTTTATGTAATATGGAAGAAAGAGAGGATATATTTCACTTTATGGGAAAATGTCAAATTCTTAAGGAAATAAGAAGAAATGCATTTGGAAGTAATACCTTAACGCAAAGTCAAATTGTAGACTTGCTCAATAACATGGAGGTGAAAAAATTATTCAGTTATTGCAGATTAGCTTTAACTTATCGGAACAAAATTATAAACGAATGTTTTTAAATTTTACATATATCAGTATCAGTATTAAGAGTAGGAGCTAAAATCTTTTTTCTTTAATAAAATGTTGCAATCTTTTTTTTATGTTTTGTCAACTAAGCAGACGGCAGTAAAGCCATGCTTTTGTTATTTTTGTTAATTTGTACAAAATCTTGAAAACAACGTTAACAAATAAAAATAAATCTAATCTAAAATCTATAGAGCAAATAGCAACGTTGCATTTTTTCACTTTGGAAATTATTCCAATTGCTTTGAAATACCTACATACCAACTAAAATGAATGAAAGAAAGATTTTTGCAGTGGGTATTTCAAATTTATGAAATTATGAATAGTTTACAAAGCAATGTAGTTGTCGAAGAACGCCCACCGAACGCAACACCGAAACAAGAAACGAACAGAACTCACCGAACAAAACTTTTCATGTATGCAGCAACGCCACCTAGCCGAGAGCTGATAAGCTATACTTTACTTACTCGTCGTAGTTTGCGCTAACCACAATCGTTCATTTTGTTCGCCTTCTCACAGACGAATATGAACCTTTGAAAGCAACAGTCGTGGGAGTGCAAACTGCGGTAAGTAAATTAATTGTGAACATATATAAAACCAACTCATTTGTATTTCTGTATCTTCTGATAGAAATAAAATACTACCTAGTACTACGTACTTATACTTATTGAATTGCCGAGTATTATTTTTGAACACCACGACTGGGTCGCTGAAGGGACAAAGTTTTATTTCGCAAAGTTTATTTCGCAATTTGGAGGTTCCACTGCCGTGAACCTAAATTGCGTTGGACTGCCGCCATTTTGAGTTTCATTGCCGCACAAAGAGACTGAAGTCTCATAATTCCTTTGACGTGGATTAAACAGCGTTTATCTCGCAACTTGGAAGTTCCATTGCCGTGAACTGTGAACTTAAATTGCGTTGGATTGTCGCAATTTGAGACCCCATTGCCGCAGAAACGGACAGGAGTCTTCAGAATCCCTTTGCCGTGGACTAACTGCACGATTGTCGAGAAGCAAACAGGAGTCTCATAATCCATTAGCCGTGGATTTAACTGCACGATTGCTTCCCTTGCCGAGAAGCAAATACGAGTTTCTTATAAATTGTTACTGGGTTAAATTGTTTTATGTGGATTTTAAGCCGTAAAATAAACTGCACATTGCCGCCATTTGCAAAGCACTAGGTTACAATTTTCTTGCCACCGTGGTGTTTCCTAGCTGCTATGCAACGTACACAACCGAGAAGAAGCCCTCGCCTAAATCCTTCGGAAGAAATACCAGAAAATATGAACATGGAAGTGAGTGCCAATGCCTTAGATGCCCATGCCGCCGCATCAATTGGCGCTCCTTCACCAAAAGTTCCTGCAGTCGATGCAAACTCTAGTGCCGCCGCATCGCCTCCAAGTTCTTCACAAATAGTTTCTATGGCCAATGCTGAGGCATCGCCACTGGACAGTGTTCCTAATCCTACAACAAGTGCAACAAGCTCGTCGATTGCTTCCATAGCCACAGCAACGCAGTTTGAACGCATTTTAGAGGAATTGCAGAGGAAATTCAATGCCTTTGAGACTGAACTGAAGAATACTCAACTTAGGTTAGGTGAACGGGATCTACAGTGTCAGTCCTTGAGAAAGGCACTACAGAACAGGCCAGTGCCAACGGTTCCCTTGACAGTTACACAGTGGACACCACCGTTATCCACTGTTGTACCACATGTTGCTCCAGTAAGTTTAGGCAATATGTACAATCAGTTTTCATCACAGCCAACGGTATCCGTCCAGCCATCGGTATCGTTCACTAACCCGTTACTGCCGTCACACAATTTAACCGGTTCAATGCCAAGTACAGCCAATCATCATGCCACAGTTAACACCAATGTTAGAATACAATCGCCATGGTATTCTCCACAACCTTTCACACCACATGCTGCTCCGAATTTTACGGGAAGCTGTGGCACATCACAGTAACAATTTACTGCGCTTCGAAAACTTCACGATTTACCTGAATTCAGCGGTGCACCAGAAGACTGGCCCATGTTTTCGACAGCGTATGTCGAGTCTACTGCAGCTTACAACTATTCTAATTTGGGGAATAGTATGCGTCTACAAAGGGCGTTGAAAGGTGATGAGCGAAATGTGGTAAGGTGCATGATGATTCATGTCGACAACGTCAACCTGGTGATGGAGCAACTACATACTAGTTTTGGTCGCCCTGAACAGCTGATAGACAGTCAGCTTCAACTAGTTCAGCAAATAGCTCCGTGTTATGTTATTGTTAAACAACAACATGAAATTAACCTACTAGTAATAGCCCGTGTAAGGCGAGAACCCTAGTTCTGGTCAGGGGCACCCGACCACCAATGTACATTTGGATCCATACACATGGATCCAAAATAAATTAAAAAGGAGAGGGAAAGTGGAAGGCCAGCGGTTAAAGGCACACTGGGGCCAGTTAAAATGGGAGGCTTAGCAGAGATACCATTTGGTATCTCTGAATGCACCTGAGAAATTAAAGATAAGGTTATTTTGTTGTAAAAAGAACTTACTTCTTTATTAGCGGCTGATTGATAAAATATACAAAATTAAGTTACTTGAGTATACTGCTTACTACTGATTACTGAAACTTACTGACGACTTATTACTAATTTCTTAAGCCTATTTATACCAAATTAATTTTCAATGAATTGATATCGATGTTATCGACATCAATTCATTTTTTGCTAAGTCAAGAATTCACTTTAATTGTTTTGCAAGAATTTGTTCTTTGCAAAAACGAATTTCGTCACTGCCCGACTTTCATGAGTGCAATTCAACTCGTCAGCATTAGGTCTTTGACCTGTTGTTGGTTCATATGGTTGTCATATGAACCAGCAACTAGGTTTTCATTATTCTTTTTGCCCTTCCGTTTCGGTTTGGCAACAAACCGATGACCGGGCATTTGTGAATTATTAATGGTCTATCAAGCGTGCTCGTTTGTTTATTTACAAACGAACCGCTTGATGACCTTGATTCGTATATTTTATTTTTGAATCAGTTTGAGTTTTATTTTTGAATCAGTTTGAGGTGGGTTATGGTTTATTGTGTTGTTTGAGTTTTTTATGAAACTCTTAATGCGTTTCTCATACAACACAACACCGCCCCCCTTCAAAACCGCGATTTTTGTTTAGAAGAGACAAAAAATTGCCAAGCGAGTGTACCGCCCACATGAGAGTCCGACGAATTTATACAAAAATGTTTACAATTATTATGTTAATATTATCATATGCCAAAATATCTACAGAAGGTATTCTTGACTCAGCATTCCAGACAAAAAATTTGGAAATTCTTAAAGTAATCTTATAAATTAACACGGAAGGAAAAAAAAACTATAAAATAATTCTTAATTGTAATGCTCCAGTCAATGTAGTTGTTTCCAGGGGGGTCGACATGTAGTGGTTTCTAGATTTTGTTTTCTTCAGGTGTAATGGTACCTGGACGCCGTCGGTTCCATTGTGTTTTCCTTCGCTTTTAACGTATAGTTAAATTTATAAAATTTCGGACATATCATTATTTATTCCTATTTTACATATATGTATATATATTTTTTTTTTTTTTTTGTTCTTAACTTTTATTCTTTAAATGTATAATTTTTATTTTACATAAATTTGGTAGGTATTGTATCTCTAATAAAATTTGTTTCATCAATGGGAAAAATATCTTTTAAATGTATAGTTTTCGATTTTACATAAATTTCCATTTATTTTATAAATATTGTATATATAAAAGTATTTGTTTTGTGTATTTTTAGCTTAAATATTATAAGTTTTAAAACAATTTTCTTCTTATAGTAGTAGAAGTCTATTATATTCTTTATTCTTTGATTTCTTTTTATTTAATTTTTAGTATATTTGTAGCTTAAATATTATAATTTTTATTTAAATTAGTTTATTGTATGCTTTGCTTTTTTATTTCTTACTAAGTTTCTTAATAGAATCTCTTAATATATATTTATAGTAACTCAAAATTAAGCTTATTTTATCATAAAACATGGTTTCAAAATATTTTTTTTTTTTTTTTTAAAACATGGTTTTTAAGTTTTTTAAATGGGTGTCTCAATATAATTTTAGCAATCGTAATAAATTTTAAATGAGCTTTTATTGTATTATTATTATACTTGTATTTTATGTTTAAAACATTGGCGGGGTGTAAGGGTTTGTTTTTATATGAAATGTTGTGTGTACTTATGTTGTATATCGGTTGAGTGTGTTTTGGGGCTCACTATCTCCCATCTTTTAATTTTTTTTTTTTTTTTTTTTTTTTTTTTTTTTTTTTTTTTTTTTTTTTTTTTTTTTTTTTTTTTTTACATATGTGGCGCTTTAATTCTTATCCTTAAATTAAAATTTTTTTTGTTTATGTATTTTATAAATTTTTTTTTTTTTTTATATTCTTTTTTTTTTTATATATATATATTCTTTTTTTTTTTTTTTTTGGTAGCACTTTTATTATTATTATTATTATTTTTTTTTTTTTTTTTTTCAAAATTTTGTATCGAAATTCGGGAAAATCCCGAATCTCTTCCTTCAGCGTTTCTGTGAATTTCTTCACATCCTCCTCTTTGGCTGACAATTTTAATTTCTTCGACAAGTAGCTGGCCACCATACATGAAATGGTTCCTCTGTCCCATCCCGATAGTAGGTCCGGCACCTTTACGTTGGAGCATTTATACTGTGGAACTTCCGCCGTTGGGTTGCGTATAGTCCATTCCCTTTCTAGGAATGTTTTTATGGCATTCATTGCCATTAGTCCCGATACTCCTATAGTATTGTATGTTTTTATAGTTCTGTTGGCGTTGTTTACAACTATCAGGTGCCAATGTAATCCCCGGACCTCTATCGGGAACATCAATAGTTCAAAATTGAATGGGTGGCGACTACCTGAATGGCATTTGTAGTTTTTATTATTTAATATTTCTATTACCTCTTCTTGGTAATTTTTAATATTGTAGTTTATTTCTAGCTTCTTAAATACGTAATATAATTGTTCGCTTGTTATATACTGCATTGTTGTCCTAAAAAAAAATAAATAAAAAAAACGGTTAATGTTACAATTGTAGTTTTTTAATTCCATAATAGTCCTTTTTAATTGGGGGTGATTGGGTACTTGTTTGGTTGGGAACATATGTTGTAATAGGTGGTGGTGGTGGTGGTGATTTCTTAGGTATGATCTCTTATGGTTGTGTGATCTGGATTATTGGATGAGATATGTGGAAAGGGATTTCATATTTCGGGTTTGTTTTCCTTTTTGGTTTTGTTTTGCAGTGTACAACCTTTCGTATTATTACTAACCCTACTAATATTAATATTACAATAGTGCTTAGTGATATTGAGGTTATCGTACTTATGGTATGGTTCCGCATTTTTTCCTTATCATTCTCATAGTTTTTGAATTTTTCTTCAATTTCATTCAAATCATATGTAGCTTCTTTCATAATAAGGTTAGCTTTTCCTGATTTTAGTTTTATTGTTGTGTTCGCTGTATTCCTCTTTCCTAACGTTTCCTGGATTGTTTTATTTAATACAAGATCCGGTAACACAAATTCAGGTTGTTGTATCTTTATCTTTGAATGTTCCATATCTTCATAATATATTATTTGGTGATCTAATATTATATGACATGGTTCTGTAATATGAAGTACCCCTGCTCCTTCCAAGGAAGTCCCATGGAGTTCTTTATCGCATTGAATCTGTATTTTTGTGGTGTTAGGTATGGAAAATAACCATGTATTTTTATGCGTCATTTTAATCAGATAGTTGCGTCTTTCCGAGTGATACGTGTATTCGCACTTGTTCATTTCGCCGAAAGGATTTAATATGAGGGATAATGAACATAATTTTTGTTCTGTCCCCGTCAAAATAGGTGACTCTAATGGTCCTACAAACCATTTTTCATATATGTTTACATTAGCTGTACGCAGTTTGTTAAATTCTGCTCTCGTTATTGTTATGAATTGCTTTGTTTTCATATTTTTTGCTATGAATTCTTCTTGTATGTTTATTATTGCTGATTGACTATCTTTCAACAAAATCGGAAACAAATGGATTTGTTCAAGTGTAAATGCTTCAATGTTAAAAAGTGGAAGTATTATGCGTATTATCAATTTTCCTCTCATTGGTTGTGTTTTTATTTGAAGTGTTTTACCTAATATTTCCGTTAGTTTTTCTTTGTTGGGAATTGTGTTCTGAGGGCATGCTTTTATATATAATTCTGTTACATCTGTCGGTGTTATCAGAAGTGGATGAATTTGGTTCTGCCTTGTGGAGGATATTATGTCCAAAACTACCTGTTGTCTACTCTGAATCTCTATTATCAATAGTAAAAGAGTTTCTAAAATTGTTTGCACCTCATTTTCTTGCATTATTTCGGTGTTAATTTTTTCGTTTAATTGGTTTATTTCCGTCGTTAATTTTTGCTGATTGTCTTCTAATTCACTTAGAGGTTTTTGAATTTTTTGGTATGTAGTTTTTATCACGCTGATTTGTTGTTTTTCTAATTCGGCTAGTGTTTTTGTATCACTCTCCAGGTTGCTTATTTTACTGTAGACCTGTTTTTCATCTTGATTATCCATTACTCCGAATAAATAATGCATACCCCGTCCAATACCATCGAATAAGGATCTCTTTGTTCTGTGAGGATTTATTATATCCTCAATGACCTGAGTTCGTTGTCTTATTGATTTTACTATTCCTTTTACTATTGGTGTTATGTATTGGTGTTTTTGTTCTTGAAATTATTGCATACTTCGTTCCATTTGTCTTCTACTTTCCTGACTAGTTCCGTGTGTTGTTTTATGTCGTCCACGTGTATTTCTGTTAGTACGTTCCAACTGTCATGGTATAGAAGTATTTTTCCTATTGTTTCGAATACTACCCCTGTGTTGTTTAATTCCTCCACTTGGAATCCGTTTTTTTCTTCATTCATTGCCCATATTATCGTTATCATGTTCAGGATTGTTGTTACTTTGACCGGAATCATATTCTAAAAATAAATTTGTATTTCAAAAAATGTTTGCAGATTCTATTATATTAAATTCCGTAGTGATTCATTACTCCAAAAAAATCATTGGGCTAATGGTTACTACTATTACAAAAAAAATTGCCGACTCATACAAAAATTTTGTTTCGTATTTTCGGTTTTCGTTCAATGGTCGTGAATGTAATTTGATCGTTTATTGAAACTGTTTACTGTTGCGCATTATTGGCGTGTGCCGTTGATTTTTATCATGTAAATTTCAATGCGGTCTTTCTTTGATGAATTTGAACATGTGTTATTGAATGAATGTGAAATTCAAGAAGTGGTTTTAGGTAGTGACCTTAATATTTATTATTGTTATATATATATTTTTTTTTTTTTTTTTTTTTTTTTTCAAATCGACAGTTTTCGATTTTAAAGTAGGTTCAGTTTCTTTTACTTTGGCCTTGCCATTTTCACTTTATGAATGAAATGGAAACATGTATACAGACTTTGTGGGGTTAGTAATATGCATTTGAAGGCATTGTATATATTTTTGGTTTTAGGGGAGCGTTGCTTAGCAAAAAAAAATTATAGTAGGAAAAAGAGTAGCTGTTATTCGTAATAATGTTTGAGACGATTATTATGAATGGTTACCTGTTTTTTCTTAATTAATATTACACTATCTGTGGGACTCGTAATTTGTACCACAGGATATGGTCCTGTCCATATTTCAGATAATTTGTGTTGTCTATTCTCGTTTTTCAAAAGTACTTTGTCTCCTACGTGAAAAGTTATAGTTCTTATTTTATTGTCGTAATAATTTTTTGAATTCTTTTTACTAATAATCAAATTTTTCCTAGCTAAAGAATGTATTTTCTGTAACTTATACCGTAAAGTATAATAGTAATTTTCGTGGTCGTATATGGGTTCGGGTTCTTTTTTAAGGTTTGAAGGTATGTTGGAAGTGAAGCCAAAAAGACAGTCCATAGGGGTAAACTTAGTCCCCTCATGAATGCTTTTGTTATAAACAAGCGCGGCGGTTCTAAGAAATTGATCCCAAGATCTTGGGTTTTCATCGCAGATCGTTCTTAAATATTCTACTAGTGGTCTATTTGCCCTTTCCAATGCACCATTCGATTGAGGGTGATAGGCGGTAGTTTGCAGTTTTTCAATTGTAAGTAATTTGCATACTTGTTTAAATAACTTGCTTAAGAAATTTGTCCCTTGGTCTGTAATTAGTTTGTTGGGTATTCTGTATCTTGTTATGATTTGTTCAAAAAATATCTGGGCTATTGTTACGGCTTCCTGGTTAGGTATTGCGTAGAAGTCTACGTATTTAGTCAAGTTGTCTTGAAACGTCAAAATGTACTTGTTTCCTGAGTATGATTCTTGCAGTGGTCCTACTATATCTAAATAGACTTTGTCAAAAGGAATTTGACTTGTGTCAGTAATTATCATTGGCATTTTTGTTTCTGGACTTGATTTCATTTTTTGGCATTTTGGACATTTCCTTATATGTATATTTAGATATGTCCTGGAACATTTTTGGCCAAACGTAATTCTTTCGGATTCTTTTATATGTGTTTATGACACCTTGGTGTCCGCCAAACGGAGAGTCATGATAATCTCTGAGTACATTCAATATTTCTTCGGGCTTATCGATCTTCGGTCTGTTATATTTGAAGTCTTCGATTTCATTTATTGTCGAGGTGTTTTGTTGGGTAATTATCATGTCACTACAAGATTCGTCAGAGTCGTGTCGTTTAATATTAGTGTCTTCTTTATCTAGTAATTGTAAAGCTCTCTGAGCTCTTGTTACGGCTAAACAAGTTTTCTCACGTTCTTGGTTCTTGTCCTCATCAGATACCATTAGTGGTATTCTACTCAGTGCATCTGCATTGACGTTAGTTTTACCTGCTTTATATTTTAAACAACAGTCATACTCGGATAGTTTGTGGTGGAACCTTATTAACCTTGACGTGGGATCTCTTACTCTAAAATTACCTGTCAATGGTTCGTGATCTGTGTATACTATAAATTTTCTTCCTAACAAGTAACATCTAAAATTTTTAGTCGCCCAAACAACAGATAACATTTCTTTTTCTATAGTTTCTTTCTGCTTTGTTTAATGCACGACTAGCGTATGCAATAGGTTTGTCTTTCCCTACTTCTCCTTGCGAGAGAATTGCCCCTATCGCTTCATTGCTAGCGTCAGTTGTGAGAATGAATGGTTTTTTAAAATCGGGATAAATTAATAACGGGGGTGTTACTAGCAAGTTCTTTATTGTTTGGAATGCTTCTTGACATTTGTCTGTCCAAGTGAATTTAACGTCCTTTCGAGTAAGATTTGTCAGTGGTCGAACTATTTTCGAAAAGTTTGGAATAAATTTCCGGTAGTAATTGGCCAAACCAAGGAATGATTGTGTTTGCTTCATCGTGCGAGGTACAGGGAGGTTTTGCACACAACTAGTTTTTCCTGGATCGGGAAGTGCTCCTTCTGCGGAACATTTGTGTCCTAAATATAGTACTTCTCGTCTGAGAAATTGACATTTCTCTACGTTCAGTTTTAAGTTATGTTCTCGCATTCTCTCGAAAATTAACTCCAATTTTCTGTTATGGTCTACCAGATTTTTTCCATAGACGACTATATCATCTAAATAGACAAAGCATTCTAGTCCTTGTAGACCAGTAAGGATATAGTTCATAAGTCTTTGGAATGTCGCTGGAGCTCCTTTGAGTCCGAAAGGCATTCGCTTAAATTCGTAGTGGCCATAGGCCGTACTGAAAGCTGTTTTTTCCCTATCTTCTGGATGGACAAGAACTTGATGGTAACCACTGGCAAGATCCAGTGTTGTGAAATATCTAGCATGACCAAGTTGGTCAAGTATGTCTTCAATACGAGGTAGCGGGAAAGCATCTCCTATCGTGCATTCGTTCACCTTACGGAAATCGACTACTACCCTCCAACGTACCTCTCCGTCGGGTCCTGCCTTTTTGGGTACCACTAAAAGTGGTGAGTTCCAAGGACTTTTGCTGGGTTGGACTATGTCGTTTTCTAACATTTCAGCAAGTTGTTCATTTATTATTCCCCGTTGCTTCTCAGGGAGCCTATACATTTTGGTGTTTATAGGGGCTTGGTCTTGGTTAATTGGGATTTTATGCAGCATGGTTGTAGTGTGAGTGAGTCTGTCACCCGGTAGGAAAAATATGTCATTGTATTTTGAACAAAGGTCTACTATAGATTCTTTTTCTTCTTCGTTTAGGCTATCATCTTTGTTCAATTTGGTTGTTAATTCTTGTATTCTATTGTTTACGATACTATTTTGAGTTATTGTATGATAACATACTACCTCGTCAGTACCAAAATCTTTTTGGTGGGTATTAATATCTACTACATCGAAATCTTTTAGGGTTGCCATTTCCAGCTCGATATGTGTTATCTTGATTTTATGTTGATGTGTATTTATTATGGGTACTACAACGTGTCTTTTATTGTCTCCTATCAAACAGCTGCCCAAGAATACTCCGTCCTCAATTTGTTTGGATAGGCAGATCATGGCTTCTTCACTTCTGTACGGTAGTTCTATAGTCATTCTCGATCTAGAGGGAATTTTGAACCCTTCCTTTAGATTGAGTTGAATTGTTTTATTGCTTTTTGGTTGGTTTTTTATTACTAAATTTATTTCAGAGGTATTCTTTTCAACTATGCTACTGTTTTCGTCTTTGTTTTCTTGGTCAGACTCCCATCTTGGTAAAGATACAAATTTTTGTGTTGGGCTTAATTTGAACTCTAGATCACCTGAGTTAATAGCTTTAAGAGTTTTTAGTCCTGATTGGAAAATTTGTCGACATTTATTATAGTCTGGTGTCTCATTGTACTTCAAAGAAGCGACATATTTTGTGAACTCCAGAATTGCATTTGGTGTTTGGTTGTGGTATAGTTTTTTCAAACTTAAAGTAACATTACCCATAAAGGTTTCTTTTGACTTTTGGACCCTTAAAGGAATTTTAAGAAGATTTTCTTGCTCCCAAGGCAACATCACTCCTGACCACTCGATAAGGTTATATCCAAGGATCTCGAAATCTCCTCGCATGGTGATTACACCTTGGTGAGCATCTCTAGATGTGTACTCAATTGTACCGTGGTGCATTTTCTTAGGATTTGGTTTGAAATTTTCTTGGGTGTAGTGGCTTGCTAAGCCGAAATCTACCAGATACGCTTGAGTGGTATTGTCTTTTTCACAACCTAATAAAATGTTTGTTCCTTTTAAATCTGTATGAGCAATGGTTCTGCCGTGAATGTATTCGTACACATCTAATATCTGTAACGCTAAACGGTAGATGGTATGTTCTGGAATTTTTCTTCCGTTTTCAAGGAAAAGTTTCCAGATATTATCTCCGTACCGTGGCATGACCAAAAAACGGTGTAAAAAATTATCATAGTCGTGTCATCCAGTACCTACTAGATAGGGTATTCCTAAAGATTTTATATCGTGAAGATTTTTGAACTGTGTAATGTCCTCTGAATGAGTATTATTCATATAGAAATGCATCTCCACAAAGAGTGTCCCACTATCGTGTGGTTCAATCTTCGCGACGTACTTATAGTCAGATGTTTTCTTTTGTGAGTTTGAGGCTTTACATGCTGAGTATACTTGACCAAAACTTCCTAGACCTATTAATGGTCCTATTTTCCATGTATTTCTAAATGAATCTGTAATAATTTCTCCATTGGGAATCGGGTTTACCTCCGAGTTCTTGACTTGTAAGCTGTCCTTATTTTTTATTGGGTTGTTGATATCGGAGATATCGATAGTCATTATTCTATTTACTTCGTTTTGAAATTTTTTTCCATCATAAGCCGGCACGTCTCTTTGTCTGATAATGTGTTTTTTCCGCTCATGCGAAGATACGTTTTGCACATTTTCAGTCATTCTTCCTTTTTGTTTTTCTTCTCTCGTTTTCACTTTGCGAGGTGAACTTTGAGATTGCAAAATGGAAGTTGAGTTCCAAACATTTAAATTTTTTGAAGATAAGCCTTCAGAGTCGATGTCTAGGCCGGTCGCGTTACAGCGCCGCAAAATACATTTCTCTTCCGGTGAATTGCTTGCAAAATTTAGTTTGGTTGGTTTTGGCTTCACCTTTTGGTCGTGGTTGTTATGAATTATCTGTTTAATTTCATTCGAGTTGTTCACATGCGAGTGATTCCCCGTGAAACAGCTACCATTGTGTGAAATGGGTAATTCATAATTTTCGGTCATGTTTGAATATCTCAGTGGTACACAATATTCCTTCGAATTTTGTCCAAGAATTGTTGGGAATGTTAATAATCTCTTAGGACCTTCTACGTTACAGTATTTTCCTAAGAAATTATACCCTAGAATTCCATCACCAGGGATGGCTAGGTCATTCTCTACGACTTGAAATTGACAAGAGGGGAGCGAGGGAATTTGTATAGTACCAGTGCATTCTCCTAGAGTATTACCGATACCACAAGGTGTGTTGATGGTAAGTTTTTTGTTGGTATTAACAAAGTCTTACTATCTATCATCCTTCTTTTGAGGAGACTGACTTCTGAGCCCGTATCTATTAGTAGTCGGGTCAGTTTGTTTTCTCCTAACTCAATTTCGATTTCGATTGAGGGTAGGGAAATTTTCTTTTTGGGTTGCCATGATTTTTTCGTTTCAACGTTTAAAGTCGAGGGAGGGACTTTTCGCCCGACTAACGGGAGTTTCCCAAATGGTTTGACTGCCACTTATTCCTAAATGTACATTGGTCGATCGAATGGGTGTTCCTTCCACACCATTCGCATAGTGCCCCCATATTGTATACTTTGCGTTCATTATTATTAGTATGAACTGTTGTATTATTTGGAAACTGTTGGTTATTGGTTCTAAATGGGTTGATTCGATTTGATTCCGAATTCACTCCATTATATTGTCGGGGGTAGTTATTTTTATAATACCCGTTTTGGTTACCACCCCTTTGATTTGGGAAAGTTCTAGGTTCGTTGAGATTATCTCTCCTAGGTGCTTCATTCCTACTGAATCGGGGATTTGTATTTGTTCCGCAGGTCGTTGCTTCATGTCCGTACAGTTTACATAATTGACAAACCGGAGTATTCTGTCTTTTAAGGCAATCACTATATGTGTGTCCCCTGTTTTTACAGAAATTACAGGTAATGTTTAATTTAGTTCTATTTTCTGAGTGTACCGATTCACGTTTTTGGTAAGCCAGGGGTTTACTTTTTTCGTTTGTTGAAAATGTCGAGTTACAAACCATTTGCGAAAATGGTATCGTTTCTACTCTTTTAACATGCTTCTCCATGCTGAGGGCCGTTCGGACCAGTTCTTCGAAATTTTGAGTTCCCTGGGTGAATAGGTACTGTCCCAGCTGTTTGTTTGCAACTCCTGATGCGAGAGCCGATTTTGCAAAATCTGAGAGCTGGGTTTTCACAATCTCAGAGTTATCACCATATTTAATCTCTGCCGCTTCGCGGCATTGGGATAGGGCATGTCTTAGCCTGCTTATAAAAGTATTCAAAGTCTCAAATTGGCTTTGGCGACTAGTTATTAAGCTATTTACTAAGTCGTTATAGTCCTCAATGGGTAAGTAAGCCCGGTTGAGTATATTCTCGAAGTCTTTGAAATCTACTGGCTTAGTAGTTTGGATGAGGTCGAGCGCATCTTCTCGCAACTTTGTGTTGAGAATTTGGAGGAAAAGCTTCTCGTCCTCAGCAGGTATGTGGTTTATTATCGGGCGAATGCATGTCAAGAATGTTTGTAATTTTTGCGCTACCCTAGCATCGGTTCCTCCTGAAAATTCAGGTATTCCGTGCGACAATTTATGGAGCTTCTCAAATCCTAACGACATTTTTACTTCCCTTCTCGCGTCTGAGGGTTTGCTAATTTCCAATGGAGGTGTTTCCAATGGGGGTGTGTCGGCTTGTACTGAGGTTTGATTGACTATGGTTTTACGAATGGTTTTATTTTTTCGTAAACCGACAACTTCGTCATTCAATGATTGAATTTGAGATTCGAAAATTTCCTCACGCCTTCTTAATTTTTCTATCCCACTTTGAAACTCTGTCAGTAGGAGTTAGGGCACTCTGGGCTGGGAACTTTTTCCGGTTTCTTATCAGCGCCTGCGGCGCGGTTTCTAATTAGTGCCTGCGGCACGGTTTCTAATTAGCGCCTACGGCTGGTGGTCGCGTGCCAGGTGTGTTTGTCAGTAGGTGGTGTCGACTAAGCGGTATATCAAAGGGCGGTGGTGTTTGTGTGTCGGATTGTTGTTGGTTGTGTCTTTTTGAGTTGGGACGAAAGCGACTTGTGTGTCATCAAAGAAATGGTAAAGGTTGTGTTTTTATTTAGGTGAGTCGACAACGACCGACTTATCAAAGAAACTCGTTTTTCTCATATAAAACCATCATGAAAAAGTTGACTTTTGATCATTTATCGAGAAGATGAATAAAAGGAATGTTGTTAATGAGCTTCACAAGTCTGCTCGGCGGAATTTCAAGAGAAGGCGAGTGCTTATCAAGGGATTGAATGATTTATGGCAGGCTGATCTGGTCGAAATGGGTGTATACGCACCTGAGAATGAGAATTATCGATATCTTCTAACAGTAATCGATACGTTTTCAAAGTTTGCTTATACAGTTCCAATTAAAAATAAAACAGGTACTTTAGTTACCGAAGCTATGAGGAAAATACTCAATAGAGGGCGTATTCCGAAGAATCTCCAGACAGATGATGGAAAAGAATTTTATAATAAGCATTTTGAAAATCTTATGAATCAACATCAAATTAATCATTACTCAACATTTAGCGTTCTTAAAGCTTCGATCGTTGAACGATTTAATCGTACCTTAAAATCACTCATGTGGAAGGAATTCAGTGTGAATGGTACATATAGATGGATTGACATGGTAACGTCGTTAACTAAAACGTATAATAATTCTACACATCGTACAATAAAAATGAAACCATCAGAAGTTAATCATACAAATGAAAAACATTTACTCTCAACAGTATATAACCGTGTCAAACTTCATCTTATTCCTAAGTTTAAAGTTGGTGAGCTTGTGAGAATAAGTAAATATGAAAAAGGATACACACCTAATTGGACCACAGAAATTTTTAAAATATCAAAAGTACAACTTTCAAACCCTATCACATATCTCTTAGAAGATTTTCAAGGTCAACAAAAAACAAATTTTCCTGATATTTATCTTGTAGAAAAAGTTATTCAAAGGAGAAAAAATAAAGTTTTTGTAAAATGGCTTGGTTTTCCTTCCGAACACAACTCATGGATATCTTCACATCTACTTACTGATTTATGATACTTCTTAAGTAAAACATGTAATTTGTATATATTAATAAAAAATTTTATTTTTCAAATATGATCTTTTGTATTTTTTCAACCTCATTAAAATGAGCTTCATCGTCACTGTTTTTAATATTTTTTATACTGTTTTTATTATCATTGAATTTTCTTTTTTGGATTTCTTCTATTTGAATTTGCAAATATGTTCTAAGTTGATCACATACTACATCAACATATTTCTTTGAAGCTGCATCACCACTATCTTCAGGATCTTGAATATTTTTTAATCGTTTCCTCTTTAAATTATAATCACCGTTTTCGGTTTTGACAAATCCTTCACCAGGTGGACCAGGCAATCCTCTTTCTCCTTTCAATCCTATAGGGCCCTGTTCACCTTTCTCTCCTCTTGGGCCAGGTCTTCCATTAATTGTTCTATTTGAAAAACGTCCGAATTTATCAATACTCATGTTGAAGCGGGTACTTTTTACTGTACTATATTGGCCTCTTTTAATTCTTCAATAATTGAAACAATCTCGTTAGAGTGATTATTGTTCCCGGCTTGTTGTGACGCAATAAGAAGCCTTAAACGATCTACGAGTTCGTTTGGATTGTCCCAGAAGATATAGTCTTTTTTATTGTTTGACAATTGCATCAATCCAGAACCAATTGAAGGTGTAGCTGCACTAACATTACTATCGTCGTTTAATATTTTACTTATGATTTCCTTGTATTTATATCCTCTATGACCCAGTATCTGGTTTCTGGAATCGTAAGACCTTCTGTAAACGTTGGTATTATACATTATATCTTTATACGCTTTTAAATCTTCTTTATTGTACAAGGAAGTGTTAGGTTTTTTCTTGAATATTAGTTCAAACAAACCCTTCGTTCCGATATATGTCTTATTATTAATTTTTAGTTCTTTTCCTCGAATTTTCAACTCTTTGTCTCCGATATGTAGCCTACCGTCGTTCAAATGGAACCCATACACCTTGTCAAGGGATTTCGAATTATTTATAAATAAATCTATATATGTCTGAGGAATTTCTTCAAATTTTTTTTGATTTAATTGTAAACCAAAGTTGCGAGCAAGACTTCTTCTACGCATGCGATCACTTCTACTAGTTCTGTTCCTATTTGACGATGGTTTGGACGTTTTAGGGGTTGATTCACTCATGAGTGAAGTACTAGTGTTGTTAATATCTGGTGTTCTAAATTCATCATTAACATCCTCATCATCATAGTCATCGTCATTACCATCATCAACATTTTCATTTTTATAATTCAATTTTATTTTCTTGTCTGGAGACTCGAAATGTTGTTGTTGTTGTTGGGGTTTATTCGAATGTTTTCTTTTTGAGTGTTCTATTATATCTTTAAGAGGTTTCGTAATAGGTTTAAAAGTTTCCTCAAGTTGAAGTTCGTGCGCTTCTTTCCCTTCTCTCAGAGCTTTGTATTTTTTTCGTAGAGCATCAGTAGTCTTTATAAGCTCTTTTGTTAAATCTTCATTTATTTGCATCATAGTGTAAGTGTTGAATTACAGAATAAAAATAATTATAAACTGTGGTGATCTGCTTTTAACTGTATCAGTATGCCTTCGAACTGATGCAGTACGATTGCTGATCGTGACTGTAGTAAAGCTCTTTTATAGTTTTAGGAAACAGTCAAAACCTTTTCTATAACGACCATTATTACGAGGGCTATCCTTGTCAATAACTAAAAACCCATACGATGCATTCCAACATTCCGAACACACCCTTTGAAATGTTTGAAACGTCATATCAGAATGAACATGATCATTGAAAATATGTTTTAAGTTCATATCATCCTGTTTGAAGATAATAAGTAAATTTGCATTGTCACGTATCAAATATTTAGGGATTCTTGTATATGTTTGACAGAGGTAAAAACTGTCTATATAATGATGTCGACCCATGCTAAAATAATTTCGAATAGAATCTTGCTTTTCACAGGCAATGTCATCAAAAATAAACACAGAATTTGGTTTGGCCTCTTCAGGTGGGATGACGTCACAATTATTGGAAAATGTAAGGAACCCCATCTTTTTGATTGGTTTTACGGCTCTTTGTAAAAACTCATACTTTGGTTGTGCAGCGACTTTGAATAAATGTAAATGTTTTCGAATTTTAGACCATTTGGATGTTGTATTAGACTCATCATTACATTTGTTTTTCCACAATTTGAAGGACCAGTAATTAAACCTCTTATACTATTCGGTAATAGTTCACCATGTTTTCTCTGTTTTGGTTTGGTATTTTGAATCAGATCTATATTTTTTATTGGTAAAAGATGTCGCTGTTTAACGAACCGCATGATAATAACAACTAAAAAAAATTCTATAAATTTGAACATTATATTTAAATAACATCATTTAGTTATTATCTATTCGAAAGACAGTAAGTGTTTGTATAAAATGCTAGACTTTTCAAAAAATTCAAATAGTCGGTCAACTTTCATCAAAGGTAGTGGATTATTAAACTCAGCAATCAATAATTTGCCTTTTGAATTACATCTACCCGGATATCAATACTGCGGACCTGGAACAAAACTTCAAGAACGAATAGTTAAAGGAGACCCCGGAATCAATTTACTTGATCAGGCGTGTAAAGAACACGACATATCATATTCTAAATTTAAAAATACGATTGATCGTCATATAGCAGATAAGATTTTATCTGAAAAAGCGTGGAAAAGGGTCATTTCGAGAGACGCTAGTGTAGCTGAACGAGCAAGTGCATTATTGGTTACTAACCTTATGAAAGCTAAATTAAAATTAGGTATGGGGTGTACACAAAGTAAATTGAAAACTCCTTCTAAAAGAGAGCGTTCGCAAAGTAAACCAAAAATTATTTCTACTATAAAAAAAAAAAAATACAATAAATAAAATAATTAAAAATATTGGAAAATTACTTCAAAAGAAAAAACCACATAACCTCCAAAAAGCTATAAAATCTGCCCTATCATATGCAAAGAAAACATTCAAGTATGATAGTAATAACATAAAGACTCCTCGAGTTATTTCGATACCTAAAATTGGTGGTGTAATTCCCTTTCTTATACCTCTTTTCGCAGGTGTGTCGTCTTTCTTCTGTGTTAGTCCTCCCTCGATGTATATGAAACTTTCACTAGGTAAAACACATAGGTCTTGTTGTTGTATGGGTATGCGAATCTCATCACTTGTATTAAAGGATTGAAGAAATGGTGAGTAACTATGATATTCAAATTTGGATATACTGTTATCGTGAGTAACACCCTGTGTAATATTTAATATTGCGCCCATTGTTTCTGTTTTAAAATGAATCCTAATGATAGTAGAAAGACTTTATTTTCTGTGGAAAGCTTCGGTCTTATCAGTTTAGAAGTTCCAGTAGAACTAATTGAATGTTCGTTTTTGATAGTAAATATATTATTATAGGTTAACATTTTCAAAATGTAGGGGTTAAATGTAATCGTATTGTTATTGTTTCTCCTCTAAAATTTATCAAGTCTCCGTCTTGGTCTACTAGTTTCAATGTTAACGAAGTTATTCGTTTGACATTCACAGGTAAATAGATTACATTTCATGGTACTTCTATGATTTTATACCCTGGACCTGCTTCCGGTGAAAATTCATGTATTGTGTGTACAGGAGAATTATTAAAATATGACCCTGAAATAATATTACACTCAATTCGTATCACATTTACCTTATTTATATCAACAGGTAAGTCTGAAAAGTGTATTTCTTTAGGTATGAGTATGCGTTTACTAAATCCTAACAATTTTCCAATGGTTCGATCTTTATTGAAATAAAGAGTCTCGTTACTAACAATTTCACTTTTCAGAGTATTATTATTAGCTTCTATATTTACACGTGAAGTGGAATTAAGCGAAAGCAACTTCTCGGAAATATATGAGCCAATATCATCGATTTCATATGATCCAACAGGGATCTCAATTTCAGTATCACCTATATGAAACAAATTGTTTCGTTCATCAACATTAGGTATAGAATTATATGTTTGAAATCTATCAAACCACAAACATAATCACGATCTAGGTTTAAAGAAGGAAAATACTCCGATGTTAGATAAGAAGAATCTCTACTCAGTGTAAGTGTCAACGCCATGACAACAAAAAAGACAATGAAAAGGTTCTTGCATAAGATCTTTTATTTATTCGAATTAACAATCATATAAAAATCTTAAACACAAATGACCACAATTCACTGAATCATAATTCTGATACTTATGATAATTATAATTAATTTTTTCACCTAGATACTTAATTAATTCAATTGGTGGTGGAAGATTTCCAAAACTGTCAAAGTATTCGATGTTAGTGTCTTTCTTGCAATACGCCACCCAGTGTGTTCCTGGCCCTTTTGAGGAATCAAGATTAATTATTCCACATTCATTTCTTAATGGTTTGTTTTTTGGTAAATTATCACGCATAAACACCCCTCGAAATTGTGGTCTTAAATTCTTAGCAAATTTTCTCAAATCCATTTCATTCAAGGCACGATTGGGTAGCGAACTTAGAAGTTTTTTGTCTTAGAATGTAAATATAACCCAAGCCCTTTCTTATACGGTTTTAAATGTAAGCCATCTCCAACTGAAATCGCTTCCATTTTTTGGTTATGCCGTCTTTTCTCTTCCAGATCTTTTTTAGCAATGCTGATATCGTTGACAGCCTTAGCAATTCCTGCAGCTCCACCTGACAAAGCTCCAAGTGCCGATAAACCAGCGAAAAGAGGTATAAGAAAGGGAATTACACCACCAATTTTAGGTATCGAAATAACTCGAGGAGTCTTTATGTTATTACTATCATACTTGAATGTTTTCTTTGCATATGATAGGGCAGATTTTATAGCTTTTTGGAGGTTATGTGGTTTTTTCTTTTGAAGTAATTTTCCAATATTTTTAATTATTTTATTTATTGTATTTTTTTTTTTTTATAGTAGAAATAATTTTTGGTTTACTTTGCGAACGCTCTCTTTTAGAAGGAGTTTTCAATTTACTTTGTGTACACCCCATACCTAATTTTAATTTAGCTTTCATAAGGTTAGTAACCAATAATGCACTTGCTCGTTCAGCTACACTAGCGTCTCTCGAAATGACCCTTTTCCACGCTTTTTCAGATAAAATCTTATCTGCTATATGACGATCAATCGTATTTTTAAATTTAGAATATGATATGTCGTGTTCTTTACACGCCTGATCAAGTAAATTGATTCCGGGGTCTCCTTTAACTATTCGTTCTTGAAGTTTTGTTCCAGGTCCGCAGTATTGATATCCGGGTAGATGTAATTCAAAAGGCAAATTATTGATTGCTGAGTTTAATAATCCACTACCTTTGATGAAAGTTGACCGACTATTTGAATTTTTTGAAAAGTCTAGCATTTTATACAAACACTTTCTGTCTTTCGAATAGATAATAACTAAATGATGTTATTTAAATATAATGTTCAAATTTATAGAATTTTTTTTAGTTGTTATTATCATGCGGTTCGTTAAACAGCGACATCTTTTACCAATAAAAAATATAGATCTGATTCAAAATACCAAACCAAAACAGAGAAAACATGGTGAACTATTACCGAATAGTATAAGAGGTTTAATTACTGGTCCTTCAAATTGTGGAAAAACAAATGTAATGATGAGTCTAATACAACATCCAAATGGTCTAAAATTCGAAAACATTTACATTCATTCAAAGTCGCTGCAACAACCAAAGTATGAGTTTTTACAAAGAGCCGTAAAACCAATCAAAAAGATGGGGTTCCTTACATTTTCCAATAATTGTGACGTCATCCCACCTGAAGAGGCCAAACCAAATTCTGTGTTTATTTTTGATGACATTGCCTGTGAAAAGCAAGATTCTATTCGAAATTATTTTAGCATGGGTCGACATCATTATATAGACAGTTTTTACCTCTGTCAAACATATACAAGAATCCCTAAACATTTGATACGTGACAATGCAAATTTACTTATTATCTTCAAACAGGATGATATGAACTTAAAACATATTTTCAATGATCATGTTCATTCTGATATGACGTTTCAAACATTTCAAAGGGTGTGTTCGGAATGTTGGAATGCATCGTATGGGTTTTTAGTTATTGACAAGGATAGCCCTCGTAATAATGGTCGTTATAGAAAAGGTTTTGACTGTTTCCTAAAACTATAAAAGAGCTTTACTACAGTCACGATCAGCAATCGTACTGCATCAGTTCGAAGGCATACTGATACAGTTAAAAGCAGATCACCAAAGTTTATAATTATTTTTATTCTGTAATTCAACACTTACACTATGATGCAAATAAATGAAGATTTAACAAAAGAGCTTATAAAGACTACTGATGCTCTACGAAAAAAATACAAAGCTCTGAGAGAAGGGAAAGAAGCGCACGAACTTCAACTTGAGGAAACTTTTAAACCTATTACGAAACCTCTTAAAGATATAATAGAACACTCAAAAAGAAAACATTCGAATAAACCCCAACAACAACAACAACATTTCGAGTCTCCAGACAAGAAAATAAAATTGAATTATAAAAATGAAAATGTTGATGATGGTAATGACGATGACTATGATGATGAGGATGTTAATGATGAATTTAGAACACCAGATATTAACAACACTAGTACTTCACTCATGAGTGAATCAACCCCTAAAACGTCCAAACCATCGTCAAATAGGAACAGAACTAGTAGAAGTGATCGCATGCGTAGAAGAAGTCTTGCTCGCAACTTTGGTTTACAATTAAATCAAAAAAAATTTGAAGAAATTCCTCAGACATATATAGATTTATTTATAAATAATTCGAAATCCCTTGACAAGGTGTATGGGGTCCATTTGAACGACGGTAGGCTACATATCGGAGACAAAGAGTTGAAAATTCGAGGAAAAGAACTAAAAATTAATAATAAGACATATATCGGAACGAAGGGTTTGTTTGAACTAATATTCAAGAAAAAACCTAACACTTCCTTGTACAATAAAGAAGATTTAAAAGCGTATAAAGATATAATGTATAATACCAACGTTTACAGAAGGTCTTACGATTCCAGAAACCAGATACTGGGTCATAGAGGATATAAATACAAGGAAATCATAAGTAAAATATTAAACGACGATAGTAATGTTAGTGCAGCTACACCTTCAATTGGTTCTGGATTGATGCAATTGTCAAACAATAAAAAAGACTATATCTTCTGGGACAATCCAAACGAACTCGTAGATCGTTTAAGGCTTCTTATTGCGTCACAACAAGCCGGGAACAATAATCACTCTAACGAGATTGTTTCAATTATTGAAGAATTAAAAGAGGCCAATATAGTACAGTAAAAAGTACCCGCTTCAACATGAGTATTGATAAATTCGGACGTTTTTCAAATAGAACAATTAATGGAAGACCTGGCCCAAGAGGAGAGAAAGGTGAACAGGGCCCTATAGGATTGAAAGGAGAAAGAGGATTGCCTGGTCCACCTGGTGAAGGATTTGTCAAAACCGAAAACGGTGATTATAATTTAAAGAGGAAACGATTAAAAAATATTCAAGATCCTGAAGATAGTGGTGATGCAGCTTCAAAGAAATATGTTGATGTAGTATGTGATCAACTTAGAACATATTTGCAAATTCAAATAGAAGAAATCCAAAAAAGAAAATTCAATGATAATAAAAACAGTATAAAAAATATTAAAAACAGTGACGATGAAGCTCATTTTAATGAGGTTGAAAAAATACAAAAAATCATATTTGAAAAATAAAATTTTTTATTAATATATACAAATTACATGTTTTACTTAAGAAGTATCATAAATCAGTAAGTAGATGTGAAGATATCCATGAGTTGTGTTCGGAAGGAAAACCAAGCCATTTTACAAAAACTTTATTTTTTCTCCTTTGAATAACTTTTTCTACAAGATAAATATCAGGAAAATTTGTTTTTTGTTGACCTTGAAAATCTTCTAAGAGATATGTGATAGGGTTTGAAAGTTGTACTTTTGATATTTTAAAAATTTCTGTGGTCCAATTAGGTGTGTATCCTTTTTCATATTTACTTATTCTCACAAGCTCACCAACTTTAAACTTAGGAATAAGATGAAGTTTGACACGGTTATATACTGTTGAGAGTAAATGTTTTTCATTTGTATGATTAACTTCTGATGGTTTCATTTTTATTGTACGATGTGTAGAATTATTATACGTTTTAGTTAACGACGTTACCATGTCAATCCATCTATATGTACCATTCACACTGAATTCCTTCCACATGAGTGATTTTAAGGTACGATTAAATCGTTCAACGATCGAAGCTTTAAGAACGCTAAATGTTGAGTAATGATTAATTTGATGTTGATTCATAAGATTTTCAAAATGCTTATTATAAAATTCTTTTCCATCATCTGTCTGGAGATTCTTCGGAATACGCCCTCTATTGAGTATTTTCCTCATAGCTTCGGTAACTAAAGTACCTGTTTTATTTTTAATTGGAACTGTATAAGCAAACTTTGAAAACGTATCGATTACTGTTAGAAGATATCGATAATTCTCATTCTCAGGTGCGTATACACCCATTTCGACCAGATCAGCCTGCCATAAATCATTCAATCCCTTGATAAGCACTCGCCTTCTCTTGAAATTCCGCCGAGCAGACTTGTGAAGCTCATTAACAACATTCCTTTTATTCATCTTCTCGATAAATGATCAAAAGTCAACTTTTTCATGATGGTTTTATATGAGAAAAACGAGTTTCTTTGATAAGTCGGTCGTTGTCGACTCACCTAAATAAAAACACAACCTTTACCATTTCTTTGATGACACACAAGTCGCTTTCGTCCCAACTCAAAAAGACACAACCAACAACAATCCGACACACAAACACCACCGCCCTTTGATATACCGCTTAGTCGACACCACCTACTGACAAACACACCTGGCACGCGACCACCAGCCGTAGGCGCTAATTAGAAACCGTGCCGCAGGCACTAATTAGAAACCGCGCCGCAGGCGCTGATAAGAAACCGGAAAAAGTTCCCAGCCCAGAGTGCCCTAACTCCTACTTCTGTCTCCTTATTTTTTAAAACAGCTTGTTTCCGTTTGACCTCCTCTTCTCTAGCCTCGAGGATAGCTATACGCTTGGACAGGTCTGAAATTATTTCTTCAGACTGGCTGTTCGTATTTTCAGCTTCCTGTTGACTTTTCTCTAACTTTTTGCGAGCTCTTAGGTGGTTGTTTAACTCAAGCTTGAGGTCTCGGATGTCTTTTTCAAGTTTCGATTCGAGGGACTTGACGGATTCTATATACTCAAAGAGTATAGCATCCGTTGCTTCCAGCCTCGTGAGTTGTCCCCACTGTAAGCTTATTTGGTTGTATTTAAGATTAAAAACTTCTTTTCCCACAAGAGCTTTCCACTCTGCTAGTAGGGTACTATTGAAGTTTTTAATCTCTTGACCTTACTCTTTCTTTTCCTTATTTAACTGCTGGATTTCCTCGAGCAGTACCTCTACCTCAGAGGGTTTAGAATCCATAAACAGTAGTTAGGAAAAGTGAAAAAAAAAGAAATAAGAAAAAGGAAGTTTTTCCAAACAAACGAAACGCGCAACTGGAGAATGGCAAGAGTGAATCAATTGTTGGCAAAGAAAACCCTTCCGAACTAAAAATTGTAAACACACTTTTTTTTTTTTTTTTGTATGGAAGTTATCTTTATTGTTGTTTTTTTTTTTTTTTTTTTTTTTTTTTTTTTTTTTTTTTTTTTTAAATTTTTCATTTATGCTGGTGTTGGCTGTTTTTGTCGTCCCATCTTTTGGATCTTCCTGGCGTACTCCAGTTTCTTCAGGTGGTTTGCCTCCTTCAGATAACGCCGTTTCTCTTCACCACGGCAGAGGCCTGCCAACCGGTATAGCCTCCCTAGCTCCTGCCGGACCCAGACTTGGTGGCCCCCTCTTTTCTTCTTGAATTCGTATCCTCCGAATGGGGTTTTTGGAGGATCGCTGGTTGGTTTAGGCGACTTCGGTTCGTTGGCTTTGGTTAGATGCCGACGCCGATATTCCTCTAATGTTGTTGGTTTGGGTCCTGCTTGGGGCTGCTTCTGGATTGCTTCGGTTATTTTAGTTGGTGATTGAAAATCCATACTATAATGGAGAGACAAAAAATTGAAAACATTCTTTTTCTTAAAAAAAAATAGAAAAAGAAGAAACAGAATCGTACTAGTGGAACCTTTGGTAAAGGTAACTAGGTTCGTAGCATAATACGCTGAAACATGGAGGGTGTTTCATTTAACCAGGTTTATTCTCCAAACTGGTCGTACTATCCTGCCGGCTGCGCCATTGTTATGTTATTGTTAAACAACAACATGAAATTAACCTACTAGTAATAGCCCGTGTAAGGCGAGAACCCTAGTTCTGGTCAGGGGCACCCGACCACCAATGTACATTTGGATCCATACACATGGATCCAAAATAAATTAAAAAGGAGAGGGAAAGGGGAAGGCCAGCGGTTAAAGGCACACTGGGGCCAGTTAAAATGGGAGGCGACGAGGCCTACTTAGCAGAGATACCATTTGGTATCTCTGAATGCACCTGAGAAATTAAAGATTAGGTTATTTTGTTGTAAAAAGAACTTACTTCTTTATTAGCGGCTGATTGATAAAATATACAAAATTAAGTTACTTGAGTATACTGCTTACTACTGATTACTGAAACTTACTGACGACTTATTACTAATTTCTTAAGCCTATTTATACCAAATTAATTGTCAATGAATTGATATCGATGTTATCGACATCAATTCATTTTTTGCTAAGTCAAGAATTCACTTTAATTGTTTTGCAAGAATTTGTTCTTTGCAAAAACGAATTTCGTCACTGCCCGACTTTCATGAGTGCAATTCAACTCGTCAGCATTAGGTCTTTGACCTGTTGTTGGTTCATATGGTTGTCGAACCAGCAACTAGGTTTTCATTATTCTTTTTGCCCTTCCGTTTCGGTTTGGCAACAAACCGATGACCGGGCATTTGTGAATTATTAATGGTCTATCAAGCGTGCTCGTTTGTTTATTTACAAACGAACCGCTTGATGACCTTGATTCGTATATTTTATTTTTGAATCAGTTTGAGTTTTATTTTTGAATCAGTTTGAGGTGGGTTATGGTTTATTGTGTTGTTTGAGTTTTTTATGAAACTCTTAATGCGTTTCTCATACAACACAACATCCGATTAACGAAACATCTTTGGAAAAGTTGATTCCGTTTGCGGTGAAAGCCAAAAATCTCGCAGTATTCTTGTCGTCTATCAATGGCCAACATCATCTAGCCAACCCCACTCTACTAAAGGAGCTCATATCTAAGCTTCCCATGAGCCAAAGGATCGGGTGGGCTGGATATCATTGACATATTATATATGGACTGCTAGTTGGCTCATTAAAAGTGAAGCCATCGATAAGCGACAGTGCTGCATCAGGGTTCAACTGGTTGTCGAATCTAGAACTAAACTAACACATGTATGTCTCTTTCTTTAATTAGTTAAAAAGAGAAAAATATAAGTTGGTCTTGTAGATGGCACCTAATTCTTGGGAACAAATTGTAATGTTGCCGTAAATGGCCGTAAATGGTGCGCCAAGAGGGCTAGTGTCGCTTGGCTTCAAAATCTTTGCCAGTCTTATATGGAGATTACACTCAACTAGCAGTCCATATATAATATGTCAATGCTGGATATGCATCGCAGATACAGCCGTATCCTACTGTAGTCGATTTCAGCAACTGGTTGAGTGGAGCCGCAAGCTTGATTTCAGTGGTACAAGATACAAGGAGTACCGTGAGTCACAAGGTTCCAGAACCAAAACGTCGTTCAGTTCTTCACGCAGCCGAGGGTCAACCAGTAGATGCATTCAAGTGTCCAATCTGTCAGAGCCGTCACAAAATAGTTGAATGCAAACGATTCTTGGAGTACAGTGCGAGCGAAAGGTGGACTCAAGCCAAACGTTGCCGATTATGTTTCACATGCTTGGAAGTGGGACATGCTCTTCGAAACTGCCGCCGACGTCGAAGATCTTGTGGCCTTGACGGATGCCAAAGGAGTCACCACCAATTGTTGCACGAGTCAAGGCAGCCAGCCTCCACGAGTGCACCAGTGCCGCGTGCACAACAACAACAAGTCAACGATACGAGGCAGGGATGTCGAACAGAGTAGCAGTTCTAAGCTGTTCAGCTAGATCAGTTAAGAAAAGCAAGCTTCTTTTCCGAGTGCTGCCAGTCACTTTATATGGGCCTTTAAAGCGAATCGACACTTACGCTCTTCTGGACGAAGGATCTTCAATAACGATGATGGATAGCACCCTTATTGAAGAACTTGGATTGAGTGGCCACCAAAGCAAGTTAGATCTCCAATGGTTTGGAGGAAGAGCCGCCCAAGAACCTGCAACTGTGGTCAACATGCACATCAGTGGTGCTAACATAAAAAGGAAACACGTTCTTCGCAACGTCTATGGTGTCTTCAACCTTCGTCTACCGATGCAAAGCCTGAACGAGAGTGACTTACGTGGGGATACGAGATGCTTTAAGTCACTGCCACCCCTTCCATATACTGACGTCACACCTCAGCTACTCATTGGCTTAGACCACTGCCACCTGGGTCTGCCAAATGATACAGTTCAGCTCCGAGAAGGAGGACCATATGCTGCCCATACAGAGCTTGGATGGGTCGTATTTGGCCCAACTAAAGGACACATGCCACCGATGACGTCATGTCTGCTGATCGATACAAATGATGCCCTTCACGAAGTAGTAGCCGATTACTTCAGCACGGAAAGCTTTGGGGTGCGGCCAGCACCAGTGGTAGAAACCGAAGACGAAATACGTGCTGGTAGCATATTGCAGTCAACTACAGTCAGGGTAGATGGAAGATTCCAAACCGGACTTCTTTGGAAGCGTGATGACTTCGAGCTTCCTGACTCCTATGCTGTGGCAAAGAAGAGACTCACTAGTATTGAGCTCAAGATGAGGAGGGATGAAACATTTGCTGCCACCTACAACGAGATCATCAACTCATATGTCATCAAGGGTTACGCCCGCAAACTGGAACCAACAGAAACCGCCATAACAGGGCCTAGGACGTGGTACCTTCCACACTTTGCCGTGGTGAATCCTAACAAGCCAGATAAACTTCGCCTGGTCTTTGATGCCGCCGCTACAGTTGATGGGATTTCACTTAATTCGTGTTTGCTAAAGGGACCACAGCAATACCAACCGATGCCATCAGTCCTGTCTAACTTCCGAGTGGGTGCCATTGCCGTGTGTGGAGACATACGTGAAATGTTCCACCAAGTGCTCATTCGACCAGAGGATAGGGACTCACAGAGATTTCTCTGGCGTCAAGGCATTGACGATTTTCCACCAGACGTATACGAAATGCTAGTGATGACAACGGCTCAATATGTCAAGTCTATTAACGCCCTGCAGCATCGAGAAACCAAAGCCAGAGCTGTGAAGTCTATCTTGCAACACCATTACGTGGACGACTTTGTGGACAGCTTCGAGTCAATAGATGAAGCCATCAGAGTCTCTAAGCAAGTTCGTGAAATACATAAGGAGGCTGGATTTGAGCTAAGAAGCTTTAGTTCTAATTCACAAGAGGTACTGAGAGCCCTGGACTGCGAATCTGAATCCAAGATGGTAGGAGTTGCGAACGTGCCGACGATTGAAGGGAGCCTGGCCACAGAAAAGGTACTTGGTATGTTTTGGCAGCCATTAAGTGACACCTTCAGATACCAGTTGAAGTTTCATCGAGTCGATCCAGAGATTATTGCCGGAAACAGACGTCCTAGTAAAAGAGAGCTCCTGAGTGTCATCATGTCGGTGTTTGATCCACTTGGATTTCTGGCTAACTTCTTGATCAGTGCGAAACTATTGATGGGTGAAGTTTGGAGGTGCAATATGCTTTGGGATGAGCTATTACCTAGCAGCATCAATGCAGTCTGGAACAAGTGGTGTAAGATGTTGAGCCAAGCTGTCGAGATTCAGATCCCACGCTACTACTTCCTGCACGCTTTGCCAATGCAGCTCCAGCTTCACATCTTTGTTGATGCGAGTGAAGAAGCATTTGCCGCCGTGGCGTATTGGAGATCTGAGAGTCTAGATGGAAAAATAGCCGTTGCATTTGTTTGGGCCAAGACTAAGTGCGCACCATTAAAGCCGATGACCATTCCACGCCTCGAGCTCCAAGCTGCCGTTCTTGGGACTCGCTTGATGCAGACCATCATCGAAGAACACATCACCTTAAGTATCAACCGTTGTGTTCTGTGGACTGATTCCAAAACAGTCGTCAAGTGGATTGGCTCGCAAAACCGCCGCTACAAGCCGTTTGTAGCCCACAGGGTCGCTGAAATCCTTGCCGCAACCGATGTGTCCAATTGGAGATGGATACCTACTCAGGAGAACGTCGCTGATGAAGCAACTCGATCGAACTGCCAGATCGACTTCAGCCCTTCATCAAGATGGTTGACTGGACCAGGTTTTTTAAAACAAAATGAAAGCCTGTGGCCTGCTGACTATGCCAATGTCAGTCATAATGAGGATAAGGAAGACGAAGAACTTCGCCCGAAGTTCGCTCTACTTACCGTAAGTAACGAATTCATAAAATGTTCCGACTTTTCCTCTCTTTTAAGGCTGAAAAGAACGATCGCATATGTCATACGATGCGTTCGTCGGTTCCGCAAACAAACTGATAACGTCAATGGTCTGACAGTAGAGGAACTTCATGCTGCAGATGTTGTGCTATTTCGCCGCGCACAAGCTGAGTTTTATGCAGCCAAAATCAGCCAAATCAAAGATGGTCAATGCCTGGCCAAAGGAAGTTCTTTGAGTAACCTATTCCCGTACGTCGATGAGGAAGGTGTCCTACGTGTCACTGGTCGGATCGATGCAGCCAGCTGGCTTCCGCATGACACAAGACGACCGACCATATTGCCGCCTGATCATGCGTTCACTGAACTGGTAGTGACACATCATCACTCCAAAATGAAGCACCAGAACGTTGAGGCCACTATCTGTGAAATCCGTCGTCTCTATTAGATCCCACGCCTTCGACAAGTTTTGCGCAAGATCATTGCCAGATGTTGCTCGTGCAGACTGGAACGAGCTAAGCCCGTAGCACCATTGATGGGACCGCTGCCTGAAGATCGTTTGACGCCGTATGTCAGACCATTTACATATACCGGCCTGGATTATTTTGGGCCACTCACAGTCGCTATTGGTCGTCGAGTAGAGAAGAGACGGGTGGCATTGTTTACATGTCTTACTGTTCGTGCCATACACCTAGAAGTCGCTTGTGACCTCAACTGTCAACAGATGCATGCATCCTAAGAATCCGTAACTTCATCAACCGACGAGGAGTGCCCGTCCGTATCCGAAGCGACAATGGAAAGAATTTCGTCGGCGCTGACCAGCAAGCGAAACGTTTCGATGAGGTGTTTGACTGCAGCCGTATTCAAAATGAGTTATCAGCCAAGAATGTTGAATGGGTTTTCAACTGTCCTAACAACCCGTCTGAAGGAGGTATCTGGGAACGTATGGTCCAGTGCGTGAAGAAGGTACTAAGACACACACTGAAAGAAGTATCACCCCGCGAGCATACGTTACAATGCCTGATCATCGAAGCGGAAAATGTCGTGAATTCACGACCCCTGACGCATCTACCAGTTTCCGTTGAGCAGGAAGAGCCACTCACGCCAAATCACTTCCTTCTGGGAACAGCAAACACTGCCCAAACGCCAAGTGGAAGTGAGCCATTTAAGAAGCTGTGTACCCTGGGAAAGCAATGGCGAATCGCCCGCCAGCTCCGAGACAGGTTTTGGAAGCGCTGGATCCTGGAATACCTACCAACTTTGACGCGAAGAGCCAAGTGGTGCCAAATGACAGAGCCGTTGAAGGAAGGAACCTTGGTATTCATCTGTGACACGAACATGCCAAGAAAGCAGTGGTGCCGAGGAAGAGTGGTAAAGGTCTATCGGGGCGTAGATGGCGTGGCAAGACGAGCTGATGTCCACACCAAGTCTGGAGTGTTACGCCGCCCAGTTTCTAAGTTGGCCGTTCTTAACGTGGATAGTGAATCGGACTGATTCACGGGGGCGGGGATGTCGAAGAACGCCCACCGAACGCAACACCGAAGCAACAAACGAACAGAACTCACCGAACAGAACTTTTCATGTATGCAGCAACGCCACCTAGCCGAGAGTTGATAAGCTATATTTTACTTACTCGTCGTAGTTTGCGCTCACCACAATCGTTCATTTTGTTCGCCTTCTCACAGACGAATATGAACCTTTGAAAGCAACAGTCGTGGGAGTGCAAACTGCGGTAAGTAAATTAATTATGAACATATATAAAACCAACTCATTTGTATTTCTGTATCTTCTGATAGAAATAAAATACTACGTACTTATACTTATTGAATTGCCGAGTATTATTTTCGAACACCACGACTGGGTCGCTGAAGGGACAGTAGTAAATACAATAAACATTTATTTTAGTACAACCTGTTACAAATTTTAACAGAATTCAATGACAGGTGCATAAAATATTTTAGTAGATACATTTACCAGCACGCTTTAACCCTCCTTTACGAACCGGCAAAAGTCGTGTCCACCCTAACTGGGGTCCAAATGGACCCCACGATTTTTTCTTCGAAAATTTTTTGATTTCTGACTCTTCAGTTATAGTTCTTCTGGCTATTGTATGAGTTGTTTCTTACCGCCGTATTAATAAACGCGGAATAGCTGGGTTAAGCCTTATTCCATGGATTATGTGCAAAATGGTACAGCATTTTCCACTTAATCCATGGAATAAGGCTTAACCCAGCTATTCCGCGTTTATTAATAGGGCGGTAAGTATTTTATATAGCAGTGATAAAGAAATTTAAACAGAGATGTCACTATGCAGGTATGTAGGAGGTAATCAATAAAATTTTTCAATTTCAAAAACGATGGAAATTGCCTAATTTCGCAAATCTGGGATTCCCGCTTATCCCTTTCGATATGTCTGTTTTACGTAATTAAAAATAAAAATAAATAGGGTGGCGCTACAGAGCAAGGAGCCCCTGGGCCAAGCGCATTTCCCACAACCATGCCTTGTGGGGGAATGGAGGGAACCTACAATTTTCTGCCGGTTCCGAACAGCTGATCGAGAAAGCGCTTTCATGGCAATGAATACTAACGGAGGACTTGCCAATTCCTCGCGAAAGGCGATACCCGTGGAAAAAACATTTTTGCCTCTGTTGGGATTCGAACTCGAACCTCTGGATTAACAGGCGGACATGCTATCCATCACACCACGGGTACCACATGGTGGAATCTACCAGAAAGTAAACCTGCCATGATACTGGATTATTACCGCACCAAAGGTGGAGTCGATGTATTCGATCAAATGGTCTCAATATATTCATGTACACGTCAAACAAATCGCTGGTCGATGGTTGTATTATACAACTTACTGGACGTAGCAGCCATAGCAACTGTCATCATTTTCCGATACTTCAATCCGCCTAGAAGAAACAAAAATTTGTTCAGAAGTGATAAACTCCTCGAACTAGCGGAGGAACTGGTTGAGTCAGAATTGAATAACCGTTCACAATCTGCAACACAATCTGGCATTGGATGCTCTCTGTATTTTGGGGAGAGTTCATGAAAAATTAATAACAGTCCCCAAAAGACTCTCTTGTAAAAGAAGCAAATGTCACCTTTACCCAAGAGCAGACGACAAGAAAAGCAGAACCACCTGCGATGAATGTGGCAGAGTTGACAGAACTCTTTCTTTTGCAAAAAGGAAGTAATGAATATTAATAGCAATTGGAATGTGAACGTATATAGCAATAGAAATAGTGCTCTGTAGTACAGATTATCTGCGCCAGGTGGTGCCCAAAAAAAATTCAAACACAGAGTCTACAGTAAGCACTTCTAGCATTGCCAATCAGCTTACCCTAGAACCCAACTTCAGATGTTCTGTTAAACTTCTGTTCATTTCAAATTCTAAACATAATAACTCAACAGCTTACCACTAAAATTCTAGTTCTTCAGCATCTATCAACCCTTTTTATTTTTCATAATTTAAACAGTTCAATTAACAATTTCAAATTAAAATATTTGACTTTAATTTCTTTTTTTGAGCTTAGATAACAATGAAACACAGCACAAAAAAATAACTAGTCTCAAAAATTTATAAAATAACAGAAAAGTATGTATATATAAATATATTATAACAGAATTTTTCTTTTCAAAGCTTTAATTGATTAATAAACACAAAACCAGAGTTTCTGGTAACAGTTAAAAATAATGAAGATTGGTTCATTAAAAAATTATCTTTGAGTTAATACTGATTAAATAATAATATAGAAAACAGAAATAATACTGGAGAAATAAATCGCAGCCAACGTCTGGTGGGTAACAGTTATCAATAGTTTCCGTCTGCATTCAACTGTCAAAAAAGGAACTTAGTTTGACGTAGACCTGTTAATCAAAAAAGAGATGTCGAAACTTTTGGTTAAATTTTTCGTAAAATCATTAAAAAGCAAGTTATTTAAATTTGTTGAAAAGCTATAGCATGCAAAAAGGAATGTATTTACAAATCACCCAGGAGGTAAAATACTAGATTCGTATTTTTTGTAGAGGTTCCCCGGTAGGCCTATTCCTCGAACTAACTACGATGTTAATATCATCTGTCATTGCACATGCACTTAATTACTAATAGCAATTTCTCATAAAATTATTATTTCAAATCAATATCAAATATCGAGCATGAACCAAAAATTGCACATAGCAAAATAAGGATATAAAGATTATTAAGCTTAGAAAAGTAAAAATCACTGTACTATATTTACAACAAAATAAAAATAAAAGCAAAGTAAAAAGCTATAAAAATTGCGGAGGAATATACAAAGCAGTAGCTAGATATAGGAGAAAAATAATATTCCTCAATATAGAACTGTACAACTGAATTACTTTATCACTTTTTTATCACAATACTTATTACTTTATCATTTAATCACTTTATTACTTTATCACTTCATCACTTTTTCACGTTATCACTCTTTCACTTTATCACTTTATCACTTTATCACTTTATGACTTTATCACTATCACTTTATCACTTTATCGTTTAGTGTTTGACATAAACTTTTCACTTTTCAACATTCAGTTTATTTTATAGAAACATACACTTTAGAGGATTTATGATCCATTCCCTTATTTATTTTCCTCAACTCGAATTTTATTAGTCCGATGACTATAAATCGCAGTATCCCGTCAAGGTGTTCTCCCGCTGGCCAGCTTGTTATAGTCCGGTATCCCTGGCCCAATTTGTTTTGTGATTACTATCAAGCTAATTTTCCCTGAGTGGCCTAATTTTGTTGAGACGCCCAACAATTTTCTAACGAAAACTTTCGACTGTGGTAGCTAACAGAGGTAGCAAGGGTAAAATATGTCGATTTCATGATACTAAAAAATTTAATAGTAACAGTTTCTTTCTTGGTTAATAGACCAAGAGCTGGAAGCAAATTTTTGGAGTGGTGTGATAACCAAAAAAAATTCACATGTATGTGTAGATACACGCACCATGATATCAGATTCAACCGTCTGGCAGGTTTCTTTTTCAGCTGGGGGCGGGGGTGGGCGTTTGAAAATGGTAATTTTACAGATTTTGAGGTCGAAGTGATAACCACAAAAATGATACATCAAAAAATCAGAAAAAATCCCCTGATTACAAAAAACTCGGTCCCAAACGATTTGGTCTCAGCCTACTGCTTGCCAGACGCATTTTAACACTTTTTAAGTGCATTTTTCAGCTTAAAGCACTCATAACTTTTTTCCCATCACATGTAACCAAGAAATTGGTACGCCAAAATACCACAAAAGTTCCCCTGATTACAAAAAACTCGGTCCCAGACGATTTGAACTCAGTCTACTGCCTGCCAGACGCTCTTTAACATTTTAGTAAAATGCATTTTTCAAAATAAAGTACATACTGGTAACTTTTTTCCTATAACATATAGCCAAAAAAGTGGTACGCCAAAATACCACAAAAGTTCCCCTGATTACAAAAAACTCGGTCCCAGACGATTTAGATTCAGTCTACTGCCTGCCAGACGCTCTTTAACATTTTTTCGAATGCATTTTTCAGGTTAGAGTACTGGTAACTTTTTTCCTACCACATGTAACCAAGAAAATGGTACGCCAAAATATCACAAAAGTTCCCCTGATTACAAAAAACTCGGTCCCAGACGATTTGAATTCAGTCTAGGCAGTAGACGCCCGACGCTCTTTAACATTTTAGTAAAATGCATTTTTCAAAATAAAAAAAAAAAATTTTTTTAAAATAAATCTAGGTTTGGCATTTTTTCAGAGTTATTTCATTAAATAAATTAATTTTTCCACATTGAACTACTGGACTATTAATGTGTATACAACATTTAACACTCATGGTATAAGTATAAGTAAACTAATAATTAATGAGACTCTTAAGTGTCCAAAGACAATACATTGGCTAGTGTTAATCTATGTCAAAAAGCACAGCAACGGTTAGTAACAAATTAATTTGTTGAATGACATATAAAACTTCAATGCTTTTCCCAGGCTTTGATTTTTGTAATAACACAGTGTTAAGGATATTGTAATGAACACCCAACATTTATACCAATTTCCTAATCGAAAAGGTTCAACCGAAAACACAACTGGCAACACTATAATGGAATGGTATAAAATGACAGGCATTGCTTGTAAGCCAGTGTGTGTGAGTGTAGAGATTTTTGACAGCAAATGTGGAAACCATGGAGAAGAAACTGGAACGCTCTAGATGAGTGTTGTTCTATATAAATAGGACCGCTGACGCAACGAGCAGTCAGTTTTGATTATAGAGTGATAAAGTTAAGAGTGAAACGTTGTTAACCAGTGATAGTCCAATAGTCGAGTTGAGTTCGAATAAAGTATAGATACTGAATAAAAGTGGTAGAAATAAATTGAAAAGTGAAGTTTTATTTTTTGCGAACTAAGCGCACGTTACATTGGTGTCAGAAGTGTAAATAAAACTTATTTGACTAATAAAGTGTAAAAAAAAAAAAAAAAAAGTAAAAAGAAAAATAATAATTATATACAGTGAAAATGGGTAAGTTGTTAGAAGAGCTCAACTGCATTGAGCTTAAAAGTGAGTTAGGTAAGCGAAATCTTTCTAGAGCGGGATCGAAAAATGAGCTCGTCCTGCGCTTGCGCAACTATTTGGAACAGCAAGGGGAAGACGTAAACACTTTTGTTTTTGAAATAGAAGTGGAAGAAGAGGAAGTAAGTGAAAGTGTAGATTTTTCTAGTATGATGAAACTTTTGTTAGAACAGCGAAACGAGCAAAAGAAGGAACAGCAGAATGTTCTCGAACAACTGGAAGCACAACGAAACGAACAAAAGAAGCTGATTGAAGAGCAACGAAACGAGCAAAAGAAGGAACAACAGAATATTCTCGAAAGACTTGAGGCGCAACAGAATGTTTTGGAAGGTCAGAAAAACATTCTAGAAGGTAAATTGGGTAACATTGAGAAAAATGTATGTGCCCTAGACGAACGCGTTGAAGGTGTGGAAAAACAGCTTTCTGTTGTAGAGAATCGTTTCGAAATCGTAGAAACCCGATGTGATAAACAGTTCTCTGTTCTGACCAAGGAATTGGACCAGATTCGGAATATAAAAATTCGAGAGTCTGCTGGGGAGTTTGCAAAGAAAAAGGAGATGAAACCCCCAACATTTGATGGACAGTCTTCTTGGCCAGTCTACAAGAGACAATTTGAGGCCGCCGCGACAACAAATGGCTGGCATGAAGAAGACAAGTACATTGCACTGACTCTTGCTCTTAGAGGACCAGCAGCTGAATTACTTCAAACAGTTCCAGCTGGTAAGAGTGGCGATTTCAGTTCACTCGTGGCAGCTATAGATAAACGCTTTGGCGATAGCCACTTGAAAGAAGTCTTCCGAGTCCAACTCAATAACAGAGTCCAGAAAAGGGGTGAAAGTCTACAGCAGCTCCAAGCAGACGTCGAAAGACTGGTTCACCTGGCATACCCGGATGCTGGAGAAGAAATCATCAACCAGCTTGCTGTTGAGTCCTTCGTTCGTGCCATTTCGGATGTAAATCTTCAGAGGTCTGTGCGAACTGCTAGAACACGTACTCTTTCTGAATCTTTAGCATTCGCATTGACAATTGAAGCAGCAGAACAGGCTTCTCAGGGAGTACATCGACTTAGAGAAGCCATAGTCGAAGAGTGCTCTTGCCATAGAGCTGAAATACAAAAGAACCAGCGGTGCGGACTAGCAAGATGTTGGAACTGCAACAAGACCGGGCACTTACAGCGTCAATGCCGACTACCACCAAATAAAGCCGGTTGCCAACATTGTGGAAGCAAGAGATCCAACCCAGAACACCAGCGTTACGTATCAGCCCGTTTCCCATCAGGGAAACGAGTAAGAACCAACTTCGAGGGGCAGAGGCTGGTTTCTTGTATCGATGGCCCCAGAACCACCATCCAGGTCTCTCAGACCAAACGAGACAACAAAAGTCTGACTGTGGAAACTACTATTAACGGGAACAAACATGTGGCTACCATCGACACCGGTGCCACAGCCTCCATAGTACGTCGAGACCTGGTAAAGACGACGTGGCTTCATAACACCAATAGCTACCGTCTAAGAACCGCAACGGGAGAAGCAGCAAGAGTATATGGAGAAGTGTGTCTTAAGATCCGACTGGCCGATCTAGTGTTTACTCATCAATTCCTGGTGGCAGATATATGTGACGAGTGCATCATTGGAATCGACTTTATGAAACAGCACGGAGTTATTTTGGACATCGGTAATCAGGTTTTGAAGTACCAAAATAAGGAACTTCCAATGACTTATTCGAACGAGAGTACGTCGACACTGAGGACTGTCATCACGGAAGATCTGATTCTGCCTCCTTCTTCTGAAGTGTTCGTTTGGACAAAACTGGAAGGTGAGTTTGGAAGCCTTCGATACCTAATGGTGGAACCAGACCCAGAGTGTTCCTCCCAAAGCGTCATCATTGGGAAAACACTAGTAGCACCGAAAAACAAAATGGTCCCCGTACGATTACTAAACACCAGACCGTACGATGTAAGGTTGAAGAAAGGAGAAGTCGTTGGACGTTGCGAATCGGTTGCAGCAATTACGAAGATCACAGACGAAGCCCCGAGAAAAACTTTAACTCCGGAGGAGCTCAAAACCATCAGAGCTAAAATACTGTATTCATCCAACCTTGATCACCAACAAACAAGGATGGCTGAAAATCTCCTACAAGAGTACACTGACATCTTCGCATCGGCAAAAGGGCAATATGGTAGGACACAGTTGGTGCAGCATCGCATCAACACAGGAGATGCAAGACCGATTCGTCAGCCCGCAAGACGCCTTCCACTGGCCAAACAAGGTGAGGTTGAGGAAATGATAACAACAATGAAGAAGGACGGTCTTATCGAAAATTCCAAAAGTCCTTGGGCGTCACCAGTGGTTCTAGTGAAAAAGAAAGACGGAAGCACTCGTTTTTGTGTGGACTACCGAAGGCTGAACGATGTGACTAAGAAGGACAGCTATCCTCTGCCAAGAATCAGTGATACCCTGGATGCCATGGAGGGAGCCCAGTGGTTTTCGACGCTGGACTTGAAGAGTGGATATTGGCAAGTTGACATCCACCCTGATGATCGGGAAAAGACGGCGTTTTCGACAGGTAATGGGCTCTGGCAGTTTAAAGTTATGCCGTTTGGGCTATGCAACGCTCCGGCAACATTCGAGCGTTTGATGGAGTGCGTTCTTCAAGGACTGACGTGGAAAGCGTGCCTTGTCTACTTGGACGATGTCATTGTTTACGGGAAAACATTTGACCAACATTGCAAGAACCTAAAAGCCGTGTTTCAGAGACTTCGAGAGGCTAACCTTAAACTGAATCCGGAAAAATGTGCACTTTTCAAAACCGAAGTTAAGTATTTGGGACACATCATCTCTTCCCAAGGAGTGAAGACTGATCCTGAAAAAGTTGACTCCGTCAAAAATTGGCCAACACCACAGGACAAACATCAACTCCGAAGCTTTCTTGGTCTTGCCACATATTACCGACGTTTCGTTAAGAACTTTGCTGGAGTTGCAAAGAGTTTGCATCAGCTCACCGAAAAAGGGAAGCAGTTCAAATGGTCAGGTGAGTGTGAAAAATCTTTTCAGGAACTCAAATACCGCCTCTGTAACGCTCCAGTGCTGGCACATCCAACACCTGGCAAAACATTCATCATCGACGCAGATGCAAGCAACGTTGGAATCGGGGCGGTACTATCCCAAGTGCATGATGGCGAAGAGAAAGTGGTGGCATATTATAGTAAGGTCCTCTCGAAGCCTGAAAGAAACTACTGCGTGACCAGAAGGGAACTGCTGGCTCTTATCTTGGCAACAAAGCACTTCCATAAGTACATCTATGGACAGAAATTCCTTCTGCGGACAGACCATGGTGCTCTGAACTGGCTGTTGAACTTCAAAAATCCAGAAGGTCAAGTCGCAAGGTGGATAGAAAGACTGCAGACTTATGACTACCAGATTCAACACCGCAGAGGAAAGCTGCACTCCAACGCCGACGCATTGTCCCGAAGACCTTGCAAAGAGGATTGCAAGCATTGTAGGCGACAAGAAAACAAAGAAAATATTACCGCTCAGCGACTAAGAGCTGACCCCATATGCGGATGGAGCAATGAGGAAGTGAGGACCGCTCAACAGGAGGATCCAGATATCGAACCCATTCTCGCATGGAAAGAAAATGAAGAGAAACCTGAATGGGGAGACATTTCTGACCGGAGTCCAGTTCTCAAAGCCTATTGGGCACAGTGGGACTCACTATATGTACAAGAAGGTGTCCTCAGGCGAAGATGGGAGTCCGTTGACGGTAAATCATATGTGATGCAGCTGATCGTACCGCAATCGAAAGTCAGTGAAGTTCTTCGGGAGATGCACGACGGACCTTCTGGAGGTCACCTGGGAGTTAACAAAACACTGGAGAAGGTGCGACATCGGTTCTACTGGTTACATGATAGAGACGACGTGGAGAAGTGGTGCCGAACATGTGACAAGTGTGCTGCAACCAAAGGACCTGGTAGGAAGATTCAAGGTAAGATGCATCAGTACAACGTTGGATCGCCTTTTGAGAGGATTGCAGTAGATGTGGCTGGGCCTTTTCCAGAGACCAACGCTGGAAACAAGTACATTCTGGTTGTAATGGACTATTTTAGCAAATGGCCTGAGGCGTATGCCATCCCAAATCAAGAAGCCAAAACGGTAGTCGACCAGATTGTGTTTAACTGGGTAAGTAGGTTTGGCGTACCTATGGAACTCCATTCCGACCAAGGGAGGAACTTCGAGTCAAACATCTTCCAAGGAGTGTGCGGACTACTTGGCATCAAGAAGACCAGAACCACACCGCTTCATCCACAATCTGATGGGATGGTTGAAAGATTCAACCGGACCTTGAAAGAACACCTCACCAAGGTCGTAGGCGACTACCAAAGAGACTGGGATAGGCACGTACCGCTATTCCTGATGGCCTATAGAAGTGCAGTACATAGCTCGACAGGACAAACACCATCTGACATCCTGTTCGGGAAAACCATGCGGCTGCCCAGCGAACTTAAATTTGGATGCCCCACAGAGGAGCCACAGGACACGAACGAGTATGTGGATGACCTCAAGGAGAGACTCGCTGACATCCATAAAAGAACAAGGGAACGGATGAAAACCTACAGCGACCGGATGAAGACACGGTACGACACAAAAGCGACAACGGCAGGATTCCAAGCAGGAGATCGTGTGTGGCTTTATAATCCTCATCGTCAAAAGGGATTGTCACCGAAACTTCAGCAGAACTGGGAAGGTCCTTATACTGTTGTCACGAGGATTAACGACGTGGTTTACCGCATCCAAAGAGGATTAAGAGGCAAGTTAAAAGTAGTTCATTGTGACCGGCTGCATCGATATAGTGGCGAGGCTGCAGATGGAATTATTCGGGACGAACAATCTTAAGGAGGGGGCAGTGTAATGAACACCCAACATTTATACCAATTTCCTAATCGAAAAGGTTCAACCGAAAACACAACTGGCAACACTATAATGGAATGGTATAAAATGACAGGCATTGCTTGTAAGCCAGTGTGTGTGAGTGTAGAGATTTTTGACAGCAAATGTGGAAACCATGGAGAAGAAACTGGAACGCTCTAGATGAGTGTTGTTCTATATAAATAGGACCGCTGACGCAACGAGCAGTCAGTTTTGATTATAGAGTGATAAAGTTAAGAGTGAAACGTTGTTAACCAGTGATAGTCCAATAGTCGAGTTGAGTTCGAATAAAGTATAGATACTGAATAAAAGTGGTAGAAATAAATTGAAAAGTGAAGTTTTATTTTTGCGAACTAAGCGCACGTTACAATATTTTACTAAAATGTTAAAGAGCGTCTGGCATCCAGTAGACTGAATCTAAATCGTCTGGGACCGAGTTTTTTGTAATCAGGGGAACTTTTGTGGTATTTTGGCGTACCACTTTTTTGGTTATATGTTATAGGAAAAAAGTTACCAGTACTTTATTTTGAAAAATGCATTTTACTAAAATGTTAAAGAGCGTCTGGCAGGCAGTAGACTGAATTCAAATCGTCTGGGACCGAGTTTTTTGTAATCAGGGGAACTTTTGTGATATTTTGGCGTACCAATTTCTTGGTTACATGTGATAGGAAAAAAGTTATGAGTGCTTTAAGCTGAAAAATGCACTTAAAAAGTGTTAAAATGCGTCTGGCAAGCAGAAGGCTGAAACCAAATCGTCTGGGACCGAGTTTTTTGTAATCAGGGGATTTTTTCTGATTTTTTGATGTATCATTTATGTGGTTATCACTTCGACCTCAAAATCTGTAAAATTACCATTTTCAAACGCCCACCCCCGCCCCCGGCTGAAAAAGAAACCTGCCAGACGGTTGAATCTGATATCATGGTGCGTGTATCTACACATACATGTGAATTTTTTTTGGTTATCACACCACTCCAAAAATTTGCTTCCAGCTCTTAGACTAAGGGTGGTATTCACCAAGAAATCTTAAACTAAGTGCCTCATAAACCTATTCACCGACCACTATTAGTGCAGATTTATGAGCGCTCATAACACTTAAGAGTGGTCGCTACCACTCTTAAGTTATGAGCGGTTGTTGTTTTAAATAATTTCGAAAATTCGAAATTTACTGACAGCGTCATTGGTGGTTGTTATTCAAAAATCAAAATGGAAGGAGAAGGAGCGTTGAAAAATATAAGAAATTCGAATTATGGTTTGCAATACAGAGAATTAATTAATTCTACGTTCTACCTTTTCTTAAATTTCCGAAAATTTTTTCTGTTTTTGGTTTACTTAACAGCTGATTTTGACAATTGACTCTGAAATTTTCGAAGTAGTTCGAAAAGTGTGCGTTCACAGTCTCAACACCCTTATTTTTCGAATATTCGAATTAGCTTAGACTAGACCCTATTATTGCTTGGTGAATAGCACATACAAATTTAAAACTAAGAGCCTCTTAGCTTTAAGAGCGCTCTTAAGATTGTTTGGTGAATACCACCCTAAAAGTGATAGTGTGAGGGTGGTATTCACCAAACAATCTTAAGAGCGCTCTTAAAGCTAAGAGGCTCTTAGTTTTAAATTTGGATGTGCTATTCACCAAGCAATAATAGGGTCTAGTCTAAGCTAATTCGAATATTCGAAAAATAAGGGTGTTGAGCCTGTGAACGCACACTTTTCGAACTACTTTGAAAATTTCAGTGTCAATTGTCAAAATCAGCTGTTAAGCAAACCAAAAACTGAAAAAATTTTCGGAAATTTAAGAAAAGGTAGAACGTAAAATTAATTCATTCTCTGTATTGCAAACCATAATTCGAATTTCTTATTTTTTTCAACGCTCCTTCTCCTTCCATATTGATTTTTGAATAACAACCACCAATGACGCTGTCAGTAAACTTCGAGTTTTCGAAATTATTTAAAACAACAACCGCTCATAACTTAAGAGTGGTAGCGACCACTCTTAAGTGTTATTAGCGCTCATAAATCTGCACTAATAGTGGTCGGTGAATAGGTTTATGAGGCACTTAGTTTAAGATTTCTTGGTGAATACCACCCTGAATATTGAATAAACGTAATTGAGTTGAGTTCGAATAAAGTGTATATCGAAGGTAGATACTGAATAAAAGTGGTAGAATTAAATTGAAACATAGAGTTTTATTTTTGAGAACTAAGCGCACGTTACAATATTATGAGCGTAGGAGATAAAGATAACTGGGAAGAATGGATACCATACTACACTTATTGTTATAACTCAACACCAATCAGTAGTACTTTATATTCACCATTTGAACTAGGTTTTTGGAAAGTCATGTGCTCTTCCATGTAGTAGCCGTAAGCTTTTTACCTAGGAATCCAGGGCCAGTCCATATTAACTTTTAAAATTTTCTTTTATTTATGAAGGGTGTTTTAGATACGATTTTTCAAAGGCTCAGGATGGATAGGTTTGGTCAAGACAAAAAAAATATTGTATGGGAGGGGGTCTATATCCCTCCGTGTAGGCGCGAGGGGCAATTTTATATGAAATTTTCTCAATTTTTTAAAAAATTATTAAAAATCAACTCAGCCACTAGCCACTTACTTTCTCAAACTTTAGTGTTTTTGAAAGCTATTGCTTTGTTCTTTAATAAAAATTTTAATTTGAGTTCACTTAATGAAAAGTTTTTGAGAGATCAAGCCTCAAAGTCAAAATTTTGAAAAAAGAAAATATTTTTTTCCTAATTAATTTCTTTAAAATAATTTTGCCCCATTAAGGGCCATTTTTTCCTTCCATATTCAATGCTTTTATTAATTTTCACTCAAAAGCAAAAGCCGAACAAAAAAAATTTTTCTAGGTTTAAGAGAAAAAAAAAACGAAGGGTACTTTTTTCCAGAAAACAAAATGTTGTTAATTTCCCGCTAATTGAACTTTATTCCCAGAAGTGAAATGTGAAATGTGTTGTGTGCAAAAATTCGTTTAAATGCATTTCATACTTTTCCTACAAAAAAATTAAGACAAATTGACTTTTTTTTCGACGTTCCAAGTGTGACAGTGCCCTTAAGTTACATTCAACTTTATTTGCATTTAGAAACGAAAAATGCCAACAGATATTAGCATCTGTATTTTTTTTTGTTAGCAGCAGCACCAAGTACTTTCGCGCCTTGGTGTTATTGTAAGTTGTAACTTAAAATGTCAAAAACAGTGATTCTAAATTATCAGTTGATCGGAGATATCACAGCGACGCAGATAATGAGGAGGATTTGTCTGCAACGTAAGTAAATCACCCTTACTACAGTAAACGTTTTATTAAAACACCAGTAAAATGATAAAGCTCCTGTTGCCACTATTGTCGTTTAAGTAAAATAACTTTCTAATAAGTCCACAGAATAGGACAAACAGCAATAACGCTTTTGAAACAGAAAGAACGAAACATATTCAAAGTTAGATATTTTTTTATGCAGGAACTGCATAGATTAGAGTCATAGATTTTTTACCTTTTCAGCAAAATTAAAACCCAAGACATCAAAGTTACAAAAGTTATACCAAGGTATAAGCGTCAACCTATGCAGAGCTCCGCAAAAAAGTTGAATCGGCAAAATATTTATCAAGAGCGTAGCGAAGGAGAGTGGTTTGAAAGAAGGAGTGGCTTAAAATTCTTTTTTACTTAAAACACAGAAGAAGGTTACGAAGATATAAGTAGCTTCCTTCGAGTTTTTAAAAATTCTTAAAAAAAATAACGAAGTAGCAGAAAATAGCTACTATCTGGCATCACTTTAATCTTTCTTATTGGTTATAGTGAAAAGCTATTTTCTTATTTCTTTCATGTTTCTATACAGCTCTAGATGGCCATAGCGAATTTGGTTCTGTAACCAAATGATAGCGAAAAGCTACTTCATTGTTTTTCTATACAGCGCTAGATGGCCTACGGCTAAAGCTACTAAAAAGCATTTTTTTCTGTTAAATGACTTGAGAGATTTTTAAAAAATGCGATGTAACACCGCATATTTTTTGACTCATACTGTTTTTATACTTGAAAAGCTACTAAAAAGCATTCGTTTCTGTCAAATGACTTGAGAAATTTCTAAAAAAATGCGGTGTAACACCGCATATTTTTTTACTCATACTGTTTTTATATTTGAAAAGCTACTAAAAAGCATTCGTTTCTGTCAAATGACTTGAGAGATTTCTAAAAAAATGCGGTGTAACACGAACCTACTCCATTTATTTCCACTCATTAAGTCTGTTCGTTGAACTTTCCCCATGGTTGACCCAGGTTTTCTTAACAACCCTATGAGTTGTCAAAAAAACCTGGGTTTTCCAGTCCTCAAAAAACGCTAAAGCACAAATAACCACACATCCCTGTCATTAAAAAAAAAATACATGCCATTTGACAGCCCTCAAATCGCCACAGCAAAAAGCTAGGGCGAGTTTGGGGAAAACCTATGGCAAACCTATGGCTCAAAAAACACTCAATTTGACATTCAGGGTGAATTTAGGTTTCTCAAAAAACGCTTTGTGGCGACCCTAGGGCAACCCCAGGGCTTCAACGAACAAACCTATTATTTAAAATGCGGTGTAGTGGTTATTCAAAAGTGCGGTGTAAGACCACCTTAACGAACTACACCGTGGGTGCATTTAGACACGTCCTTCTATAATCGGGGTGACTGTATCTTACTATGTAAGCTATCCAATAAATAAATAAATGAAATGAAATGAAATATCTACTGAATGCTGAGTAATGTCAATTCTTTTTTTTTATTGTTTATAACCTCGGATTTTGAGGGAGGAATTTCCGATAACCATTCATTAGATCACACGAGCTCCTCGAAGAAACATATGAGCAGTGCCCTAGACACGACGTGAAAATCGTTCTTAGCGATTTTAACGCAAAACTAGGGAGGGAGGACATCTTTGGAAATACAATCGGTAAGCATAGCCTCCATGACAAAACCTCCGAAAACAGACTGAGGCTAATCGATTTTGCTGCGGGGCTAAATCTTGTTGTGAGTAGTACACGCTTCCCGCATCTCAAAATTCATAAAGGTACATGTCGATCCCCAGATCAATCAACCGTCAACCAAACTGACCATGTTGCGATCGACGCAAGGCACTCTTCCAGTGTGTTAGATGTCCGAACTTTCCGAGGGGCCAACTTTGACTCGGACCACTACCTTGTTGTAGCCAAGGTACAATTGAGGATATCTTGTTCACGATTCCCACGAACTAACGCTGTGAAGAGATATGACGTCAGAAAGCTACAATCGCAAGAGATTGTCAATGCCTTTTCCAATCGAACCTATGCCGCCAGCATAAAGCATTAAAGATCAGTGGCAGCAATGCTAAGAAGCCATCAGAACCGCTGCCTCAGAACGCTGCCTCTCCTCCAAAACGAAACCCATGGTTCGATGAAGAATGCAGGCAGGCAAATGCAGCCAAACAAAAAATATCCTGATAGGGTTGAAAGCACCGAACTCAAGCCTGCAAAGACCAGCAGGAAAACATAGTTATAGAGCCGCAGTCGCTACTGAGGATCTGGAAAGATCACTTCTGCAGACTGCTTAACGGCGCGGCGATGAAGACACTAATTCCGCTGTCAGGCAGAATGCCCCCTTCAACTTGGACGATGATCAAGAATGCCTTCCTCCCAACCTAGAAGAATTTAAGCTTGCCATATGCAAACTTAAATCAAATAAGACTGCAGGTGCAGATGGCCTTGATGCAGAACTTTTCAAGGCAGCCGGAGACCAGTTGGAAAGGAGCATGCACCAGCTGATATGCATGATTTGGTCGGAAGAAAACATGCCCGATGAATGGAACTGAAGTCCAAAATAGACCAAATTGTCACATTACGGCAGATCTTGGAAAAAACCCAAGAATATAATATCGATACACACCATCTCTTTATCGATTTCAAAGCCGCGTATGACAGTATTTACAGAGAGGAGCTGAACAGAGCCATGTCTAGTTTCGACATCCCTGCAAAACTCGTATGACTATGTAGGATGACTTGGATGACTGGAGAATTCACGGTCCGTCAAGGTCGGTAGAGAACTCACCGAGACCTTTGATGTTGGAAAAGGCTTTAGGCAAGGCGACAAACAGTCATGCGATTTCTTCAACGTCATACTTGAAAAGATTGTACAAAACTGAAACGTCAACACCAGAGGAACAATCCTTCAAAAGTCTATGCAATTTCTCGTCTACGCAGACGATATTGACGTAATGGGAAGAAAAAAGGGTGATGTCATGGGTGCTTTTGCGAATATTGAAACAGAAGCGGCAAAAATGGCAAAACGAAGTATATGTTGTCATCAAACAAGGACACAGAACTAGTGCTTCAAAGTATCCGGATATTTCGAATATCCGGATATCCGAAACAGATCTGGATCCAGGATCCGTTATCCGACCTATTCGGATAGTATATGATATCCGGACAGTGTCGGATATCCGGATATCCGGATGATGTCGGATATCCGAATACTTCTCGGTATCCGGATATCCGGATCTCAAAATAAATTGATACATATACAGTCTTCTATACCTTTTGTGTAGTTTGCAAAAGTTATGTGATATTTGATACGATTTTTAGCTGCGCCATTAAAATTTTTTCTTTGTCAGCCCCAAAAGTCTTTGAAAACCGTCTGGTTCGAGACTTAAAGGCGACGTGTAGATTTTTCAGTGTATAGGTCAGTGTGAATAACAAAGATGTATTCAAATGCTACAAGAAAATAATTTTTTAGTTTGGGTCCGGATATCCGGATATCCGAATTATCCGGATATCCGGATATCCGGATATCCGGATATCCGAAATATCCGGATATCCAACTATACGGATATCCGAAACTATCCGGATATCCGGATATCAGCTGTCTCAAAACATTCCTATTCGGATATCCGGATAGTATGAAGATCCGAATATGAACTGAAGCACTACACAGAACATCGACGAATTGGACATAACGATACAATAGACAGACATAACTTCGAGCAGGTAGTACAGGACTTCGTCTACCTAGGATTAGTGATGTGTCAACTCGGTTTCATAAACCGAGTCAAACCGAGTTGAGCCCAACCCAAACCGAGTTGACTCGGTTTACATTTTTTTCGAACCGAGTTGACAAACCGAAGAAAAAACCGAACCGTCAGCCAAATAATTAAAATGAAATTAATGCAAGCAGGCCGAGTTCACTTGAATATAATCAAAACTACCCTCCTTTAGTTGCAGTCTGTGCCAAACACAATGCACTTATACATATACAGCCTTATTTATAAACCCGTATTATAGGCGGATTAAGGTTACTACGAACTTAATACCCCTCTAATACTCCAAACCTTATTTATAAAAAAAATACACCAGTATTAGAGGCGGATTAAGCTAATACTGGTTCATAGGAGTATTAACGGAGGATTAAGGTCGTATTAAGGTAAATGTCATTTTGTTCAAATTTTTGGAGGAAAAGTGGAAAATTATTTTGGTTTTGTGAATAATTTTAATTCTTTTTCCGCCTTAACTACGAGATAAATAAATTAATAAATGAAAACTAATATTTCTTGTTTTGTTTTGTTTAATATCCATTTTGGAAAAATTCCCGCCAACCACAAAAAAAAACAATCATAATGCTCGGGTTCAACGCAATTAAGTTTTTCAGATAATCTAACTTTTTTTGGCCTCTGATTGGTCAGAAGTCACGTAACAAAAGAAGATCTGAAACTCTGTCCAATCAGAGTCCGAAAAAGTAAGATTACCTGAAAAAACTTAATGCGTTGAACGTGCACAATGAAGTCAGCTGGGATTTGTTTACGTTTATAGTAACCAGAGCTACAGATGGGTCATTTTTTTGATGAAAAATTTGACATGAGCAAGTCGTAACTAATACGGGTTGGAAAATGTTTTATAAATAAGGATTCGCTCGACCTGGCGTAAGGGGGGATTAAGTGCTAATACTAACGGGTGATTTTTTAAGAGGTTTAGAACTTTTTTTTTAAAAAAAAACACAAAAAATTCGAAAAAATGAATGAAATATTTATTTGAATCGATAGTTTGAACCTTGCAATTTAATGTTTAAAGATAATTTCATGCAAATGTTGACCGCGGCTGCGTCTCAGGTAGCCCATCCGCTAAGTCCAATTTTGGCATATTCTTTCACACATATCGGCCGGTATCTCACGAATGATTGCATGGATGTTGGCTTCCAGTGCGTCAATCGAAGCGGGCTTGTCCCTATAGACATAAGCCTTGACATACCCCCACAAAAAATAGTCTAATGGTGTCAAATCGCACGATCTAGGCGGCCAATTGACCGGCCCGAAACGTGAAATTAACTGTTCACCAAACTCGCCTCGCAATTGCGCCATTGTTTCGTGGCACCGTCTTGTTGAAACCATATATCATGCAAGTTGGTGGTTTAATGTCCAACAAAGTAAATTTGGTGCGAAATTTGGTCACAATCTTCCGAATAGACTGCTCAGAAGGTCGAGAATGCCGACCATAAAATGGAAGCAGCGCGCGATGAACATTTCGAACCGAGCACGAATTTTGATAGTAAAATTCAATAATTTGCAAGCGTTGTTCATTTGTAAGACGATCCATGGTTAAATTGCAAACCAAACTGAAGCTGTTGGACAGTGACACAAGGTACTAAACACACGTCAGCTGTCGAAACCAGTGTTGCCAAAACCAAACCAGCTAAAAAATCACCCTTTAGTATTAACTAATACCAGGTTGAAACGGGTATTAGTGAAATCTAATAAATAAGGCTGATAAAGTCGATAGTCGACTGGTAGTAGTATGACTGGTAGTAGTTGGAATGCGGTTCGGTTTTTTCATTGTCGTCTGTTAATAGGTAAACGGTTTGAATGTTTTGGATACCTACTGCAACTCGAGTTAGGAATAAATTTATCCCGAGTCAAGTCAAACCGAGTTGGACTGCGGTTCGGTTTTTTCATTGTCGTCTGTTGATAGGTAGACGGTTTGAATGTTTTGGGTACATATTGCCACTCGAGTTAGGAATTAAATTTCTGTAAAATATCCCGAGTCAAGTCGGTTCGGTTCTTTCCTGTGTGATTAATTAGTAGGTACGCTTATTGCTCTTGGTTTTTTTTTTTTATAAATTCATTTTGACTAAATCCGTTTATTTTGATTGAAAAATTTGCTTTGTTTCTATTTTTCAAAACATAGTATTGAAGGAAAAAGCGCAAATATTATTTTTGTAAACCGAGTTGGCCAACGGTTTGTAAATTTTACGGTTTGGCACGTCACTAAGGATCCGCTATAGACACGGAAAACAACAACAGTGCGGAGATCAAACGGAGAATAACTCTTACCAACCGAGACACCAAGGTAACCATGTATAAGACCTTGATCATGCCAGTCCTGCTTTACGGCGCGGAAGCATGAACCTTGTCGAAAGCGGATGAGGAAAACCTTGGTAGTTTCGAAAGAAAAATTCTCCGAATGATCTTTGGCCCCGTATACGAAGACAATCGGCCCTATCGAGGTAACCGTCGGAGCGGAATTCTCTCAAATCGGAGACATTTTGCTTCGTGGTAGTTCTACGATCAGACGATCCGACGTTCTCCGATAAGTTTTTGTTGCGGAGATTTTAGTTTTGGTAATGCAATGCATTGCCGCATTTGTGAAAAATTTCTTACGACGACAACTACTTCGAAGCAAAATTGAATCTCCGAAAAAAGATGCGTTGCGGAGAAAACTTCGCTCCGACGGTTATCTCGATAGGGCCGAATGTGTGGTCAAGATACAACAACGAGCTGTATGAGCTGTACAGCAACATGGGCATGTAGAGCGGATGGACCCAAACGTTCCGGGTAGACGGGTTTTCGAAAGCACATTGCAGGGAAAACTCGGAAGAGAAGACCTTGTCTTAGGCAATGCAATCAAGTGGATGAAAACCTCAACCGACTAACAGCCCTATTATGGTTGTCAAATATCAATACGATACTTGATAAATTGGCTCGTCTATCAATGAAATTGGTTAAGTGGTATTACGGATAACAACCATCGGAACTTTTGATCAGTTGTGAATGAAATGCTTTTTTGCGATCTATTGTGAACGTCTCTGGTTGCTTGTTCGGTATTATGGTTATCAATATTTTTGATTTCTTTCAATTTTTCAGTCAATCGCAAATTCGTCGTTGATGAACATTTTTTTGGTTTATTTTACTGGAAATGTGTAGCCAAAACACAGGTGCGTGGTTGACTAGTATAAGGGCTATATCGTGAAGTGTTTTTCTCTGTGCCGTATAGCAAAAATTCATTCCAAATTGAATTTTGAAGTTAAATGTGTTTAGTGTTCATTGAATGCAGGAAATTAAAATAGTCGCTTTGTGCCTAGATGTGGGGTGTGTCAACGCTTAGTTCGAGCACACTGTTCACAATGGAAGAAAATTTATCAATAGACATGCATAATACCGATTTATAAATTAATTGATAGCACTTATCGTGTATCAATTGATTGATAGTTGACAACTATAATAAGGCTGTTAGTGTGCAAAACTGGAGGGAACTCGCCTGAAATCGAAGTCGTTATAGATTATAGAAGAATGTTGGTCGAGGCCTAGGTTCACCCGAACTGTAATGCCCACCTAATAACAACAATATTCATTAGAGCCAGACTAATGGCAGAAGAATAACTTTTATTTACAAAAAATATCACAATAATGAATAATTTGTACACCTCTAAACAAAAGCACCGTTTAAGTCGCATAGATGGGGCTTTTCCGTCCACAAATTATAGCCTGTCAGTGTAGACATCGGGAGCTGATTTTTTAAACTTCTTATGGCCTTCTGGCATTTAAACGAACATGTAGAAAGCCAAAACAAAAAAGGTTGACATTTAGTAGTACAGTGGAAGGGAAGTGGACCGATGTGTAAGTGTGAGTACTTACATATATACATACCTAAGGTGAGAGATCCACAATTGTCTGCCAGTTTCGAACGTCTAATCGAGAAAGCCCTTTTCATGGCAATGAAATAACTATTGGAGGACTTACCAATTTTTCGCCAAAGGTGATACCCGTGAATAAAACATTTTTTGGTTTCTGTTGGGATCCGAACTACGAGCCTCCCGCGTAAAAAGCAGACATGCTAGTAATTACTTCATGGGCACCACTAGTTCACATTTCTGAGCTCACGAAAAATCACGTTCTTGGCACCCAGCTTGATTTAAACACATTTTTAAAAAAAGACATCTTTTATCGGTTTGTTTTTCATACATGGTTTTGGTTATGGTTTATTTACATTTTTGTTCAATTAGTTTTCATAATAGCAACGCAAAGTTTTTTGTTTATTTCATTATATTGTAAAATATGAACAATCAAAATTAGAAATTTCAAACAATAAAACTCATAGTATCTCGAATTCATTTCTGCACTCATTAATTTATTTTTATTTATTTTCAATTATTACTTAGGAATTTTATATTTGCTTAACACTTTTTCATTTTTTCACATTCTGTTTTCTCTTAAATTACTTTTTTTCACATTTACTAATTAATATGTACGTTTGAAATGTCGATAGGATAGTACCAATAATAATCTCAAATTAATGTATAATATGTACAGTTCATGAACTTAAAAAATCGATTTAAGAATCTGAGCTGAAAAAGTGATGTGAGGAAGTAGACTTTTCTTTAAATAATTAAAAATAATTTTTTTATATATTGTTATGCAATAGTAGAATATACAACATTTAACCATAGTTTATTTCTTTCGAACCATTCGTTTAATATCTATCCCAACAGTTTTAGATATAAATAGATTTTTAAATTATTTAATTATTTTAATTGAAGGTAAAGCTAACGTAATTATATTAAAATGTAACTAAATATGTTCATTTCAACGGGTACAACAAATAAATAAGTTAAAGAGCGTATGCAGGAATAAAAATGAAAATGAAATGACAATGCAAGTAGAAAAGATGGAACTCACTTTTTTAGCTTTGTGAAATAATTATAATAAAAGAAATAGTTGCCTGTTTTGAGACAGTTTTAAAAGCTTTTGATTTTTGTTTTTAATTCACAATTAAGTTTTTAAGTTTTTTTTGTCGTCGGTATAAAAATGTTCTTAGGACCTACGATATTAGAAAACATTCAATTTATATTTGCATTTAAGTTTACTTTTGTTTTCGATAAATAATTTTGTATAAATTCGCATTCGATTAAAGTAAAAATGTTTCCATATATATCTTTTTTTTGTAATAATGTTTAATGTCCGATGCATCACTAGCACTCTTTAATTATTTTACCAATAACATTAAATTTTGTCATAGTTCTAAATTTCGGTTTATTTAATGTGTGCTTTACTTAAAAATTTAAATTAAGAAAAAAAAAAAATACCTACACTGGTAAACTCGTATAGTAAAAGTTGATATTTTTTTTTTTTTATGTATACACGATATAAAAAGCGGTATGTATATTTTTTAAAGGATTGTGCGATTTTAATTAAGTTTCATAAATTTTTTTGCTCAGATTATGCAAGGTTACAAGAGGATTTGCAATTTTCATCTTGCTAGGTTATACGTTCATCGTTTAGTTTTCCACAAGTTCTTGCAACGATTCTGTTTCTGAAAGCATATATATATAAATATGTTTCAAATTACATTGCTTCTTAAAAAGTCACTATTTTTATAACATTCTCATAACTTTAAAAAAATTTCATGCTTGAACTTTTGCTCTATCCAGACTATGCACTACATCCTGCCACGTTTTTTTTTCTTCTGAGAATCAGATCGAGAAACCCCTCAAAAGTTGCGCATCACGGGAAAAAAAACCTAAAATGGAATCGGACAATGCTCGTATGATTACTATGACCTTGATACAGTAAAACCCGCTTAAGAGAAACCCGCTTAAGAGAAAAACCCGCTTATCTGAAAGAATTTTTTCATCCCCGAGTATTTGTAGACCAATTACCTATTAAACACTCCGCTTAAGTGAAACTCGCTTAAGTGAAAAACCCGGATACCTGCAACATATTTTCAGTTAAATTTTATATTTTTCATTGAAAAAAACTAATTAAAAAAATTTATCGAACAAAACAATTTGAGCCAGCAAATGGATGGTTAGATCAGTAGAAAAAACGTGAAAGTAATTATTTTAAGAAGATTTGTGGTGAAAATAATTCTGCTGACACAGTTGCTGCTAACCATTGCATTGGCTGGAAATTTTTTTGTCAAACATTCGTCAAAGTTACAACTCAGATGACGTGCATAATGCTGATGAATCCGGGATAATGTTTAAGGCTCTACCGACGCGACGGCTTCATTGGTAAATAGATGTGAAAACCTTCAGGAAAGAAGCTAGCTAATTTTCAATTCGATATGAACAGACAAAATTATTTTTTGTATTGGTGTGTAGACTAAGATTAAACACATTTTGTTTTTCTTTTGCTAATAACTTTTCTTCTAAATATGTACAAACATAGGTAAATCTCATAATCCAAGATGCTTTAAAAACAGCACAATTCCCGTTAAATATTATGCCAACACCAAAGCTTGGATGAAAAGTAAAATTTGGACGATGATCATTTAAGATTTGGACAAAACATTTAAAGAAAAGGAAAAAAAGGTTTTGCTGATTGTGGACAATGCATCTTGCCACAAACTTGATCGTGATGCAATTAATTTGGAAAATATAAAAATTGAATTTTTACCCCCGAATGCCACCTCTGTCATGCAACCTTTGGATCAGGGAATTATACACTGCTTTAAGGCCCATTACAGAAGATCTATTACAAAGAAGCAACTTCTTCATTTGGATAATGGAGAGTCCTTATGGATTTTTCAAAAAAAATTAGTTTACTGCGTTAAAAATGATAAAAAGGGCCTGGTGGATGGTTAGCCATTGACCATAAAGAACTGTTTCCGGAAAGCTGGTTTGACTTTTAATACAGACGAAAAATTAGAAGAACTTGAACCAGACGACGGAGACGAAGAAACTAATTTTCCAACAGCAATAAGAGAAGAAATCGATTAGTAAATATAGATCAAGATCTTCCTTGTTTTGGTGATATCACGGACGAAGACATTATTAATGAAGCATAGCACTACTATTCGAAGAGCTTGATGCTAACAGATCTGTATCTGACAATGATTCAGATGTGGAAGTTATGGGAATTCAGAAACCAACAATCAAAGAAGCTTTTAAATCTCAATGTTCTTAAGCAGTTTTCTTATGGGGATAATGAACTAGATCTAATCTTAGATGAAATTGAATATAAAATGATGAATTGCTATTTTCAGATTTTGTCACAAACGAAAATTAATGACTTTTTGAAAAAGAGTAAGATTATTTTTGTCTTCATAAAACGTACCGTATTCAAAAATATGAATATATACATATTTGAAACCTGAAGCCAAACTTGGGAGTGGAATCTTTTTGTTTTGCCCAATGTGCCTACGAATTAACCTACAAAAACTCAAATGCGATTTAATTTGATTTATGTAAACTTTTAAATCCGCTTAAGTGAAATATTTTTTACTTATCGGGACTCCGCTTAAATGAAATCTTTTCACTTAACCGGGGTTCGGTTAAGTGAAAAACCCGCTTAAGTGAAAGAAAAACTGACAATTCGCCTTTTCTCTTAAGCGGGTTTCACTGTATTTGTAAACAACTAATTAAAGTACGACACCAACTTGCAAGATCATATTAAAATTTCAATAAAAATATTATACGACATTGCAGAATGCAAAAAAATTTCTTTCAAGGAATGTTTTTGTGGAAAGGACACTACGCCACAATGGAAGGTCAGCATGTCGTGGGAGTTCGAGAGGCAAGATTTCTGATAGTAGTTTCACTGTAAAAAAAGGCCTTCTCGATAAGCCGTTTAAAATTGGCAAACAATTTAAGGGTCCCCTTAACCAAACCTTAAAAGCTTGATACACATACATATAATAATGCTATGTCCGCACCTGAAGTTAACCTGGGTTTCGTTCCAGGATGGTTTGAGTTAGCCAAGTAGTGTCCGCATATGCCAAAAAGTTTTGAGTTTATCTTTTTGTCTTAAGTTAAAAAGAGACAGACATAAAGTGTGAGCAGAACGTCAACGACGTATGAGAGAGTTCATTCTCTCTCCACTCACTTCCACTCTCTTAAATGTCAAATTCAATGGAATATTGGAAATAGTGCACTCAGCGCACTTGGTTTCGAGTAGGTTATCACGAAACCCAGTGACTAAAAAGGTTTCATTTTGAATGGCAAACCACTTGGTTATCATGTTGATTTCGGATTGTTTTGAGTTAAACAAGTTTAACTCTCAGGTGCGGACATAGCTTAAGGCTACTATCTAGTTACTACAGTGGCGTAGATAGGGGGGATCAGGGGGATATATCCCCCCATTGGGATCGATAATTGTTCAACACAATCAGTCATGAACCAATTAATTTAAAGAAACACGCTCTGAGATTCATCTACTTCTTACGTGTCTTAAGTCTTTTAAGTCTTATTAGTACTCACAGGATTGTACATTCTATACCTACATACATTCTATGGAGAAAATACAAAGTCAACTTCATCTGAAAGAAATTATTATTTCGGCAAATCACTTAATCTTTTGAATTTCTTTTTTATATCGATTTTTCGCGACTGGTAAAGTCTCTTAAAGTCTCTAATACAGCAGTTCACCAAACATTATACTGTATTTACAATGCAGGTGATGCTCTTGCGAAGCTTATAGTGGAAAATTGAAATTATGATCTGGACATTTCTTTTTTGAGCGGCCAAGGGTACGACGGAGCAAGCAATATGTCTTGTCAATACAATGGTGTTTAGGCAATTATTCGCAAAAAATTCGCTCCGCATGATCTGTACGTCCATTGTGCAGCAAAATACCCCGAAAAGAAAAGATATTCGGCAAAAAGCAATAAGCGAAAGTGAAGAGACATCACAAAAAAAGACATTCAAAAGGCTGAATCTGACGCGATGGATCTAAAAATATCAAGCAATTGAAGATTTTGAGGAGCTATTTCCGTTTGTGTTCGAGACTCTTGACCAAATAATAACATTGGAAAGTTACTGAAAAAACGCTAGGATTTCTTCTTGATTAGCTTAAAGGTTATAAGTAAAAAGTAATGGTTTACCAACTCTCGTTGCCGTTTAGTCGTGAGTTTCAAAAAGCGAATTTAGACTTGGTCCAAGCTATGAATTTCGCCAAAGATTTAAGGGATCAGCTAAAAAGAGCGAATTTAGACTTGGTCCAAGCTATAAATTTCGCCAAGCATTAGCTAAAAATTAAACGGGCAGAAAACGACTCATTTTCGAAAGTGTTTGAAGATGCAAAAAAAAAATAGTTGAAGTCCTTCACATTGACATTTAACGTAGGAAAATAGTGAACCGACAAAAGAATCGTTCGAACCTTTCGTTTTAAAGTACAGAAGAATATTTTCCTGTTACTGTTTCCAATCTAATCTCGATTTCTATGTAATAAACGTCGGAGAAAAATTTACAAACCATGAAAACATACTAGAACATTTTCGGTTCTTTTCAAGGATTCTTCGTCTGAAATAGACAAAGCAGTTAAAAAATTTAATGATACAGGTAAGTTTTACCAAACGACTTTGGCTGCCTTACCATCTTCTGTTCTTGAAGAATTAAAATCTTGGAAGAGATATTTAATCCGAAGGAATAATACTTCCTCTAAGAATTCATTGGAAGCGCTCGATAGCATCCCCGAATAAAGCTTTATTAATATATATATTTTATCAAAGCTATAAGCTACACTGTCAGTTTCAACGTCAACTCCCGAAAGAACTTTCTTCAGTTTAAAGAGAATAAGAACAATACAAAAGCCGCGTTTCATTGGGAATCTGTATTCACTTCAGCAAAACATCGCAAAACATCGCACATGGGAAAACAACAGCTCCAACTACCAGCCTTCCATGTTGTTCACTTCTGCAAGTGACTTATGTATATTTGTTTATTTATCGTTGTTCACTTTAGAGTTGTTGTTTTCCCATGTGTGGTGTTTAGCGATTTTTTGCTGAAGTGAATACAAATTCCCAATGAAACTCGGCTAAAGAAGAATAACCAATGAAGTGAGGTTCTAAAAAATGTGTCTCTTTTAGTAAAAGTGTGATAAGGTTTAGATATTTACTTATTTGCAGGATCGTTGGAATGGTTTGGCTGCTCTAGCTATATTTATCGCGACATACCCATAACAGCAGACGAGGTTATAGGTGATTTATCTAAAACGAACACAAAACGTATTATATTTTGTGATTTATTTTTTAAGTTCACATTATTTTACTTATTCCATCAATATTTTTCATGTTCAAACTAATGCGTATAATATATTATTTTTAAAAAATAAAATTTTTAATGGCCTACATAGTAAATTCAATGAAGTCTTGTTATTTGTTTTTTATTTAAATTAGTAAAACATCGAACTACAATAATCCCTCCCCCCCCCCCCCCCCTAGCGAAAAACTATCTACGCCACTGAGTCACTATAAGACTGCCGATCCACTCATCACACAGTCGTATTTATATCCTTCCTTATCTTTCTACAAGGAGACCAAAGCGTACAATCATGGAGAGGCTTTTGCTAGATTGGAATGCTATTTTCGGGAAGAAGGTGAGGATAGGTGCAATAAGATTATTTGGTCCTTTGTCGCTAATGAAAACCACGGATTGACAGAGTGCTATATTTACTTTGTGCACCATCTTTCGAATTAATTCATGAAACGTATTAAAATTATTGAATCAGAGGACACCACTCCACCAGAGGTATGTTTTATTATGTATTGTTATGGCCTCATTCAAAGAGGATATGGAAACAAGGAGGAAAGGTAGCTTTTTTGGAGCAAAAGCAAACCAAGAAATGCAAAAATTAAATGAAGTGGACCGTAATTAATTCAGAAGCGAATCTCTAGTTGCATATGAAAGAGCAGAAGATTATTTGAAAAAGTTGTTCGACTACGAAAACTCCCCACTGAAATCATTTAAAAACGTCAACGTAGATAAGATAGCTCCAACATATGAAAATTTGGTAGAAGCTTCAATAGCTGTTGGTGTTGAAAACGAAATTGATAAAGATGCTTAATACGAAGAGATTCAAATTCTCAACAAAACCTTCGAAGCAATAAAAAAACCAAGCTTCTTCACCGAGAGCAACGTTTTCGTGGAAAAGGTTTCTTAAGACAGAAGTAAGCCCTAACTTAAAAATAATAATTAAAATTATATTGGCAGTACCACGTAGTAATGCTCATGTAGAAAGAGTATTCAGTCATATGAACCATTTGTGGACAGATAGCCGTAATAAATTAAGTGTTGACATGGTAAAGGCTGAATTATGCATACGCTGGAATTTCAGTCTTTCATGTAGCCCAATGCACGAGGACGTCAAGTGAAATAAGTCGTTGCTAGAAGCTTGCAACAGCAATAAAAACTATAATTAAATTAAGCGTTGCTTCTGCATTCTTTATTAAAAGTTTATATTAAAGTACCTTCATAGCTGATTCAAAATATATGTGTTTGTTGGTTTGTAATGTTTTTTTTTTCACCCCATGTTTGGTTTTTTTTTTCAAAAAAGGATTTGGCAACCCTGCTGACATGGCGTATGGATACTACATAAAAAACTGCAAATTTTCGCAATCAATCGAATCAATTTTTAGAATACGCTTCTAATATCTGAGTGCAATATTCTGAAAAATAAATTGTGTATGTATCTAATTAAAATAAATAAATAAATAGGGTGGCACAACAGAGCATGCCTCACATCACAACCATGCCTTGTGAGGGAATGGAGAGAGCCTACAATTTTCTGCCGGTTCCGAACGGTATGTATCTAGTTATTCCAATCAAATCTTTATTTTCATGAGTATATTTTTAGTACCCTTGCGGGTATGCGAAAAGTTGTTCTTCGATTAGTTGCATGACACATTGTGTGTCTTTAGGAAATTGATTAATCTTCCAAATAAATACTAAATTTTTGAACAGTTCAGTGAATCATCTTGTTAAAAACATAAGACATCAGAGTGATCCTAATATGGAATAGTGTTCCATCAGCTTTATCATCGCATCCGCTCGGAAAAAAAATTTGTCCGATTTCTACGAATTCTTCGATTTGCTTATGATTGTTACCATCATTTTCATTTAGAATTGAATCACACTTCAATTCGAATTAGTGCCAGTGCATAGACACATAGACTGCCATTATACGGTGCAATTTGTTGCACGCAACTTAGACGATAAAACCTAGTTTAATGAAACTAGATTCACATTTCTCTTTATCTTTCGGTGTTTTTCATTTTGAGGAAAAATAATTACCTACTAGTGTCTGGCTGCTACAAAATCTCTTTTATTAGCAATTGAAAAACAAAAAAGTTATTATTATGTATTAGTATTACTATTTATTAATGAACTATGAACTAAATGAAGCATATAACCCGTGCAACACAGGGTAGCACATTGTTCGTCTGAGTTCTTCAAACAATAATTGATCTCTTTTGCACTTATGGTGTTCGAACAGTTTCTTGAAATAAATTTAACCGTATAATAGTGGCCATGCCTGACAAAAATTTTCGATGGAACCCTACAAGTGGGTGCCGGGCGGGCAATGTTCACTACATATACTTTATCAGTGTCTGTACGAGATCAGACGGTGACAGCCAAGGTTAGGTTGGATCGCTGGGTGGTTGTGACTTCTCAATAGCACAATCCTTAGAAATCCAATCTCACCATAGATACGAGGATCCTAGTTTCAGTGGTGTTGTAAGCATTTATAATCCGTGCTGAAGAATTAAAGGTTGGGGGATAAACCAATCAATAACGAGCTCTTCTGGATGCTTGGCAGGCTCCAGAATAGACTATCCTTACCCCGGTACACGGCTCTGCCGGGGCTGACCTTTTCCTTAAGTAGTTACTCGTGGCACTTTCAATGGAATTTTTAAAAACTAACAAACAAACAAACGAAAAGACAAAAAGGAAACTGGGGGGAGGCAACGAAAGTTGTACACATTCTCCGATTTGGCTGCAAAGTCGAAGCAGGAATGTGAGCCAACGGACAAACCTTCCACCAGTGAGTTCCAAGGTTCGCACACAGGCTCTGAACCAGCTGCACAGCCATTTCAGGTCTGTGCAGCGGGAACCAAAAATCCTGACTCTGGCGAGCAGCACAGCCCACTGGAAACTGATCATGAGCAGCCTGCAAAGCTAGTTCTAGCCAGTGAATTGGAGGGCAAACGGACCGCCACTGCTAATAGAGATTAGATTTGAAAACAATTCGCCTGCTTTGGTGCTACCACCAAGACAGGACGAGGTGAAACTTACAAAGAGGGGAAATGGAGGGGTGATCAACGACTCCGTCTCCACCTCGAATGCCCTTAAAATGAAGGAAACAAGGAGGGCCGTCCAGACTGGCAGGGTTAGAGAGGCGATTAGCAACCCTACCCCTGCGGGTTGGTACGAACCCTCGTCGAGTACAAAGAATCCTCCAATTTGTGGAGCGGGAGAGGTTATCAACAACTCCAGCTCGGCCAAGGGGGGACTCAGAACAAAAAAACGCCCGCTCAGATGCGTCGCCAGGCCTAAAGGGCAATCGAAGCGGTGGGTGCAGCGGAGATAACCCCGGGTGAGGTTTACAAATTGAAGCAGGCAAATAAAATTGTAGAAGAGACCATCCAAGACTCAACGTCGAAGCGAGACAGGTCGTTTGAGGTTGAAAAACCAGACCGAGAGGTCGTGACTTGGTACCGGCCTTGTAGAATCGCGGGAGATTGTTCTCCAGTTGATTAAGTACAGCAACCCGGATCTGCCCACTCACGATTGGACGGTTCCGGTGATTGAAAAAGAGTCGGTGGGTCGTTATCGGTCGGCTCTTGTCATCCTAAATAAGGAGTCATTAGAACCCCTGGCGGCACGCGGGGGTGTTATTCAGTACGGCTTTGACAGCCTAGTGCTGAAAATATACAAAAAAGATGAGGACACTGCAAAGCTTCCAAAGCAAGCGGCTGAATCCGAAGCCAAGGAGTTCACTGCGTGCGTCGAATCTTCCATCATCGAGACCGACGCGGCAAGTTGCCCTTATTCTTTGGAACAGTCGTCTTGCTCGAAACTGGTCGAAAGAATACAAAAATAGTATCTGATCAAGACGCAATTGAAAACAAATCGTCCGATAAGGACGACAACAACAAAGGCGGAGTTTTAAACTCCGACGATGAAATGCTTGGGGTTATATTTTCTGAGGATGACTTGCTAGACTCCGCCTCACATATGGGGACCTTAATGCTACAATGTTGGAGATGAAGCTGGATGATTGTAGCAATGCTACAGATACTCCAGATTAATCTCCAACACTCCATCAAAGCCTCGGCCGGACTCCTTCTCCGACTAAGCAAGCCCGGCGAGGATATAGCTAGTCCTGATCCAGGAACCATGGATTAATAAATCCGTAGTAAAAGGACTCAGGACGTAAGATTATTATCTGCTGTATGTGACGGACAAAGGTGAACCAAGATCCTGCATACTGGCAAAGAAAACACTTAGCGTATTTTTACTACCTAATTACAGCAATTGCGACATCACAACATTAAAACTGCAGACCACCAGTGGGACCTACTGGCTCACGTCAGCCTATCTAGGCCATGACCAACCGGAGCCGCTACCAGGACAGACGCTCGAGCGCGTAATAAAAAACGAAACAAAACTCAAAGCGGATCTCGTAATAGGCAGTGATGTCAACGCATATGGGGAAGTACGGACGTAAATGAAAGGGGTGAGTCTCTTTTTAATTTTATACTTAGTACTAACCTTCTTATTTGCAATATCGGTAACGAACCAACCTTTGTCACTAAAAACAGACAAGAGGAGATGTTACCTTTGTATCTCAACCAATCTATAACAAGATTAAAAATTGGGTCGTATCTAAGGATCACTCCTTCTCTATTCACAGATACATCCAATATAGATGACAGATGACACACCAAATCCCATAGGCTTCCGTAATTATAGGAAAACTGACTGGGTAAAATTCAGGGAAATCTTCAAACATTGTTACAACTACAATGACAATAGCTTCCCTTCAAACCCCAAGGATCTTGACAGCATAGTCAACGGTCTAACTATTGCTCTTAACCATGCCTTGTGTAACTCCTGTCCTCCCACCATAGTAAGAGGGAAGAAGAAACCACACTGGTGGACCAAAGAGCTAGAATCGCTCAAGAAAAGCTGTGCGAAGCTTTTCAATCGAGCCAAATCTTCCAGAAATCCCATAGACTGGGATCTCTACAAGGAATCCCTAAGGATTTACAAAAAAAGGTTACGAATAAGCAAAAGATCCTCTTGGAGAGAGTTCTGCAATAAAATTGAAGACTCCTCAGAGGCATCTAGACTTAGGAAAATCCTATCAACGAGTCCAAACATGCCAAGTTCTATAAAAGATGAAAACGGCAACTGGACCAACTCATATGAAGAAACACTAAACTTGCTACTGGATACTCATTTCCCTGGTAGCTTGTTGACAATAACAGACTAGGAGCACTTGCCTCGAACTGCAAACCAATCAGGTAAAGGTATTATCTCCAGAGATATACTGTTATGGGCAATAAACAGCTTTGACCCTTATAAATCATCTATAACTTAGAGATGATCATGAAAGGATGCATCAGCTACGCTTATATTCCCAGGGCCTGGAGAGAAGCTAGGGTCGTCTTCATACTTTAAACCGGCAAAAGCTTCCATGTAAATTCAAAAGATTTAAGACCTATTAGTCTATCATCCTTCCTCCTTAAAACACTGGAAAGAAACTGGAAACTGCACTCCACTCTCTGATTTGCACCATAGGGATTGCACTACAAAGAATACTCTCTCGTCGCATTCCTAGACATAGAGGGTGCATTTAACAATGTTAACAATACAGCAATCACTAATGCTCTTGATTGGCTGCTCATAGAAGAACACATCAAGAACATGATAACAGCAATGCTCAGCAGCAGAATCATTAGTTCCGAATTGGGGAACTATACAAAACAAGCAGAATGTCCAATAGAGGAACCCCGCAGGGAGGAGTTCTATTCCCCTACTGTGGAACCTGGTCGTTAACAAATTGTTAATCGACCTAGAGGACGAAGGTTTCAAAACCAAAGCCTTTGCCGATGATGTAGCAATTGCCGTTTCAGGCAAGCACCCACAAACCCTAGCTGAGCTGCTACAAACAGCACTTAACAAGCTTAACAATTGGGCTGTATATTGTGGTTTGAACATCAATCCACACAAAACGGAATAAGTTCTCTTTACGAGGAAATACAAAATTCCGGACTTCAGACCCCCAACTGTTAAGGGGGTAACTCTCACACTGTCAAATCAGGCTAAATATCTAGGTCTCATTTTTGACAAAAAATTGACCTGGAAAGCCAATATTGAGGAAAGAGTAAATAAAGCCAACGTGGCACTCTTCTCTTGTAAAAAAGCCAATGGTGGGAAATGGGGTTTCTCCCCCCCAAATCACCCATTGGCTGTTTACCTCGGTAATTAGACCGATACTCACATACGGGGTGATAGTCTGGTGGACCGCACTAGACAAGATGATCAACTACAACAAGCTAGCCAAAGTTCAAAGAACGGCTAGTCTGTGTATTAGTGGCACTGAGGACAACCCCATCGGACGCCCTCAATGTACTACTAGATCTCACACCCCTAGATATCTTCAGCAAACAAGTCGCAGCTAGCTCAGCTACTCGACTCAGATCTACATCACATTGGACCAATAATCAAATCGGCCACACTACCATTCTAGATAACTTTAGATTCTTACCGAATCGATCCGACCACCGCCAAGTTGGTGTTTGACAACAATTTCCAAGTAACTATACCTTCAAGAAAAGCTTGGGAAAATGGCACTTTTTTGGAAAATGAAGCAATATACTTTTACACCGATGATGGTTCAAAAACCAGCGAAGGTGTGGGAAGTGGAATCTACTCAGAAAAACTGAATTTCAGTCTTTTCTTCCGCCTACCCGACTACACTACAATGGTAGTGTGTTCCAAGCGGAAATTCTGGCGATTAAGGAGGTGCTGTCTTGGCTCAAAGAAAACGTCATATCCTCCTCGGATATTCGAATCTTTTTAAATCTCTTGCCTCTTTCTCTACAAAATCCATCACGGTCCAAAATTGTCAGATGTCTCTGAGGGAGATGTCAAATCAGTTCAACATTCACCTTTCATGGGTGCCAGGGCACAGGGACATACCAGGCAACTGTATGGCAGACGAACTAGCCAAAAAGGGCACGACCACTTCCCTAAGCTCAGAATGGAACAACATAGGTGCACCTATCGCTACATGTAAACTCCTACTTAGACGCTTCAGGGATAACAAACACTAGATGGACTGAGAGTAACAACTGCCTTGCAACCAAAAAAGTTTGGCCGTGTGTAGACTCAAAACGCTCAAAGAGTTTGTTAGCCCTGAACCGCCTGTATCTAGGTTCTACCATAGGTGTTCTTACGGGACACTGTCTAATAGGGAGACACGCCAAAAGATTTGGTGTGCTTTCCAATACTTTCTGCAGAAGCTGCATGGACGAGGAGGAGGAAGAAACCGTTCAACACCTTCTTTGCTCATGCCCTGCACTACTTCATAGGAGGAAAACTCATGTCGGTGAATTCTTCTTCGATGATACTAGCGACTTAAGCTTAAATAGACCCTATAAGTCTTTCGTAATACATTAAAAGTTCCGCGTGGTTCGACTAGCAGGTGATTAACCGGCTAGTCACGTAATGGAAGATTAATAAGTGATCAACTAGTTAATCTTACATCGGGTTTCTGAGATCAGTAGGTGATTAACTTGCTGATCTCTGTGGTATCACAATGGGCCATTGCGGCCTAAGTGTGTCGGGCAATGTACTCATTGGCTGACAGTGGTGGAAGTGGCACCTAACCTAACCATAGTGGCCATATGGCTTTTACCCCGTTTCCAGCTAGGATTAAATCACACTTCAATTCGATCTAGTGCCAGTGTAAGCACATATGTCTAGATCGAATCGAAATAATATTACCCGTTCCGATACGGCTTTTGTAGCTGGATTGGATAGAAAGTGTGTGTCAGAGATAAGAAATTAATTAGATGGCAAACTTCACACAGACATTGAAACTGCCTACAAGCTGATTTACGCAAAAATCACCACTACTACTTTGAGTACAGCTTCCTCTACACCTTTACTTTATACAAAATCTCACTAGAGTACAGCAAATCTCACTACTACCACTTTGAGTACAGCTTCCACGTATTCACAGACAGAGGATGTGATTACAAAAACAACAATGTAAACAAATGGTTGTTGCGGGGCAAGAGAAGTAAAAGTTTGCCATCTAGTTAATTGCTTATCTCTGGTGTGTGTGTACATTAGAGGAAGAAAGAACAAGAGGGAAAACCATTACTTCCCTTGCCCCGCAAATTCCTTTTGTTTACATTGTTGCTTTTGTCACATGAGATCTATCTGTGATACACGTATTCAGCTGAATATAAAGTTGTGTCAGTGAAATTACTAACACCACTTAATTAAGTGGGATTTGTGGAGTCAGTTTTTGGACGGATGCAGTTGTGTGTGTGAGGATTGCCCTCTCTTTATTTATTCCTCTATGACCTACATCGAGTAATCGGTTGATCGAATTGTGGTGTAAACATGTTTAGGTTTAGTGCAGGAATTCTTTGAAGTGTGAAAATCGAAATGCTCTGTCTTCAACGAAAATGTAAAAGCAGCAAAATTCACACGCGCATGTATCGAAAATTTTTAGTCTACATACATCGCATCGTTTACACATTCGATTACTCCATTCGGTGAGGTACCTAAATAGATGCCTGCGTCGAAATTCGATCATAATCAGGTTTGTTTCCCGATCCTAAGTGGAAGGACGTATATGTAATTTTCGAAGATTCAATCGGCCATGTATTGGGACTCATCCACAGCGACACGTGGCTTGAACGCTTGACGTGCCGCTCACAATCGATATTACAACTCTTGAAGTGGTGGTGGTTTGCCTACATTTTCCATACTAGAAATATTGGTTTGCTTACATTTTTAAATGAAGATTAAAGCAAAGCACCAGTAATAATGCACCCATTTCGATTTTCATGCAATCTCAAACAACTTCTAGTGCTTTTGTGTGCATTGCTTTTTAACATTTCTATCTATTGAAAAAAAAAAGAAAACACGAATTTATCAATCTCTAATACAAATTATATGGGCTGTCAAAACAGTCACTTCCCCTATGTTCTGTTTTATGCTGGGCTTACATGCATCTGCAACTGCGGAAGTGCAGAAAAGTAAAGCGAGACGGATGAAGATTACAAGGCACAAATGTTAAAAAGAGAGACGAATAGGATTATGGTTGCAGATGAAAAATTATGGTTGCAGATGAACATGTTCATCTGCACCCATAATTTTTCATCTGCAACCATAACTAGGAAGTTCTTTCCCTCTCTATCAGACAAGTATGAATTTTACATCTTGTGTCTTTTTCCGATTTTCATCTGCACTTGCAGATGCATGTAAATCCACCATTAAGTTCCCAATCACTTCGGCAGAGGGAGCGAATCTCTAGATGTGTTTCTTTACTGAAAATTATCTCGAAAGTCGAAATGCACCCAAATTCGGCGAAAGCCAGTCTAATCGTATTCCAGCATAGCGATTTTTCGTCGTTGCTGTGCGCAAAAGAGAGCGTGCACGAGAGAGTAAAAAATTTCCCCTCCCTGCAAATATCTGAAAAATCGTGCACAGCTAAAACAAATACAATAACTGTCAAACAGACGTTTTTTCAAGCGTTGTTGTGAATGAGCACATTCATAAAAAGGTAGATTGTTACTAAAAAACTTATTCAGTTTTGCGTTGGATGGTCATCTAAATTTAATATCAGATTAAAATGGTATTGGGATTCACTTTTCAATTGTGCAAGGAGAGATCAAGTTAAAAAAGATAATAATTAAATAATTAATATTTCTTGTAGTTGTTGCAAAATAGTACTAAATAGAGTCTTACACTCTAACGATTCAATTTTCAATATTTTTGTTTTTAGTAACATGCGAAAATAATCATAATTTGTATAAAAATTCGAAAAAAAATCTACAAACAATTTGCTTAAAAAAATATTTCTTTTGTCAGGTTTTTCATTGATAATCTTTACTTATAACGCAAATTACCGAAAAATAAATAAGAGTAATTTTAAATGCCACAGCTCGCTAATAAATGGTTCGAAATACTAGGTCTGTTTCTTTACTTTGTGCACAGAAATTCACAATCTGTCATATTTTAAGGAGTGGGGGTAAAACTCAGAAACTCTCTGAAAGAGTGTAATTGTCTTAAAAGTAAAGAAACACCTTGAACAAAACATTTGCAGCAACGCAACGCTTGGAAAAACGTCTGTTTGACTGTTGTTGTATTTGTTTTGGCTGTGCACGATTTCTGTCCACAGACATTTTGGTGGCACAAATTCGCAGGGTGGGGAAATTTTTTAATCTCTCGTGAGCACTCGTGCGAATTTTCAGCAAAGAAACACACCTACTAAGTGTGTTATTACACTCACACGGTTTTGGAAAGACGCAAATAAGTGCGAAAGAGAAAGTAGGTGAAATAGAAATACTTTAAAAAGTCTCAACCAGCAAAGTTGTGGGTTGAGGATTGTCCAATTGTCTTGGATGGTTTTTGACGTTTCTTTTTCTTGTCTTTCTTTGTTTCTTGTCGTTGGTTTATTGTATCTTCTAATGTTCCTGAGTAAAGAAGTAGTATGTTTTCGGATAATTCTTTCATTTTCCATGTATTTTCATGTATTTTCCGTATCCATGATGTCAATAATCATTGCAGCAGAATCTAATTAAATTATTTACCACTTCAAATGACATTTTGCTTCTTATGAGTTTTTTGTTATTGATATATAAAAAAATCAGCTGAGCTTCTTTGATTATTTTCACACTTTGACTCTGTAGGTGAGAACAAAAAATGAAAGGGAAGTGTCAAAAAACACGCAACCGAAAAACATCTGAGTGTAATAATGCGAGATTGACGGGATGAGGGTTCAAAAGAAAATATACGAAACACTCAGCATACAGAAAGTCTGAATGTAATAGATACGGATCTAACCGATAAATACCAAGTAAAGTTCAATTGTCATGTGGGCTATATTCTCCGATATGACAGCTCAATAAACTAAATTGAGTTTTTCAGTCGGCTTTTCCTGACTAGAAAACTGAATCGACAAAAACTAAAAGCTGATGAATTGTCAACTGAAAAACTGAGCGTCCTGCCAATCAGAAGCCGAGAAAAGTTAGTTTGACTACAAATCTAACTTTTCATTAATGCGCTCATTGTTTTTTCAAGACGTTTCTTTACTTTTGAGACAATGGGGGAGTTCAACAATCGTATCCGGATAGCTTTTTGTTGTTGTTTACGTGTTAAAACGTTTAGCAGAGTCACAAACGCATTTCTACTAAAAAGCTATCTAAAGGTGTCCGAGTATTTTTGGTATACCTTTCTATTCAAGTGTCTTTTTATTTAGCATTCCAACGGTGAAAGAATTTTTGAAAGCGGTACTGTAGTGTCAAAGTTCTAAGTTTGGGCGGGAGATGGTAACATAGAAAGGTGAACAGACTGAGCTACTTTTGCATTTATAATAATAGTGAGGACCTGTTCCCGTGGGAATATTTGAATAAAATAGCCAATGTCCTTCCTTAAGTTTAGAACTATCTTTGTACAAAATTTCATTCAAATCGGTTTATTAGTTTGGGCGGGAGATGGTAACATAGAACGACGGACAGACAGAGCTTCTTTCACACTTATTATATTAATAAGGACTCCCGTTCCCGTTGGAATATGGGGATGAATTAAAGTTTATGTTAGGCCGTGTGTGAATTGCGTTAAAATTTGCGTTAAAACTTCTACCACGATTAAAATTTGACGTCTTGTTTGAGGTGGGATCGAATTTAGCCATTTGCTGTGTGAATTGCGTTAAAACAATTATTTTAACCAAGATTTCTGCGTAGGTTAAAAAAATTTGAACAAAAATTGATTTTCTTTTTCACGGAAAAATAATTTCTCTTACAAAACATATTTTTAAGAAAACAGGGTTAATAAAAAGTCTCTGAAACTGAAAAAAAATCTTTTTTATTTATTGTTCTCGATTCTAATGTCATATTTTAAAACAACAATAAAAAATATTCAAACAAAATTCCCATTTTGATTAATTGATTTATTCGGTGTAATAACACTGAAAACTAGAAGAAAAAAAAAACTACTACTAGAAAACAAAAGCATTGAATTTATATAAATTAATTGATTTCAAACTAAAATTTATTGTATGGTTTTCCAGCCTGCCTTCGTTTTTTTTCTTGATTCATATTTTCGTTGTTTGAATGCAAAAGCAAAAACGTCAAATTTTAACACACTTTAACCTGCTCCACAGCTCAATAAATTTTAACCCATTTTATTCACCTCATTAGTGTCAAATTTTAACGCGGGTTAAATTTTAACACACATTTTAACGCAATTCACACACGGCCTTACTCTGGGATAGTGAAGCATTCTATCGGTGGAAACATTTTTGAAATCGGTGTGGTAGTTTCTAAATTCCCGTATACGTTCCCGTTCCCGTGGGAATTTAGGGATAAAATATATAGCCTATGTCCTTCCTCAAGTCTTAGACTATCTCTGTATCAAATTTTATTTAAATCGGTTCAGTAGTTTGGGCGGGAGATGGTAACGATCGGAGATTTCTCTCAACGGTCACCATAACAGGGCTGTATATTGGGAACCAGTTTTTGATATCTGAACATATGGGTTTGAATTTGAAATAGAAAAGAGGTACCAGGGATTGCAAGGAAATGATGTTCACATATTGATTTTTCAGCAGGCGTGTCACCTGTCATATAAATTTATAGCAGCCTTCTAAATACAAAGGCTCAATGGACCTTCAAACCGTGAAAAAGATATGGTTTCTCTGAGTAAACCAAAATCAATTTTCCTGTCCTATAATCAGCTCTTTAATGGATTTTACCACTGAGCACAAAAACAGATTCATATGGCACATTTAGCTCAGTATTGATTTGTTTTTGTGTTCAGTGTTGAAGTGTACTGCTGAGCTATTCAAAGAATAACTGAGTTGCGACAAAACCCCACCAAATGTAGAAGAAAACGAACTGCAAATTGAACAGTCAAAACTTTCAAACAATCTCGCAACAAGAGGAAATATACATATCGGTGCATTTACATACGCTGATAGAGAACGTTTTATAACAATTTGCTTGCAGCTGAAAAGGTTTTTCAAAAATACGCTTTGTGGCGATCTCATATACGCCATTTGAAGCTCTTGAGACAAGAATCAATTTTCTAAAATCAGCATAAAACTAAAAACTAATAAAAACGTCAAATGTTTGTTCAAAAAACAATTCTATTTTAATTTTTCATTTGGAGAACACTATGAGTAAAGCACGCTACTAAGTAATTGCTTTGCATAGGTTCTTTGTTAATAAGAAACATTTATATAGAGATTCAGCTCATGCCTCATGATGCTTGAAACACAGAGGGCCCGGTTATAGCGACTAGGAAAACGAATCAGGAAAAATTTTCAAATGTAATAATAACTATGTTTTCGTTAGAACTGAATAACAAATGTTATACCGATCGATGGTAAATTACTCAAAGAATTTTTAGTGTCCAGAAAACGTTTTATGGAATAAATAATTATTTTCTGTTAAAATTGTGTTTTTCCATTTTTCTGATTCAATTTCATCAGGAAAGTAAAAAAATACAATTTTAACGGAAATTATTTGTTCATTTCAACATTTTCTTGACAAAAAAGATTCTCTGGGTTATTTATTATCTATTGGTATAACATTTGTTATTCAATTCTAGCGAAAACATAGTTGTTATTCCATTTGATTTTTCCTGATTCGTTTTCCTGATCGGTATAAATGGCACCTTATATGGGGAAATGTAAGATAAAGTTGATTATTTTAGAAAAATATCCTTACTTCAGGTATATACAACAACATCAATGTATAAAAAAATTTTCTTTTGGTATATAATTTCGAAAAGTGTGGGTTAGAATTAAAATAAGCTTCGCTAGACTTACTTACAACTAAATCTCACTTTTACGTTTTATTTCTGTAAGCGTTGATGATCTGGAGTGCTTTTGAGTATATCCGGTTGGCCACCATGTGATGAACTCATTGTGTTTTGATGACTTCCACCACCACCATGCAAACCCATACCACTATAGTGCGAATTTAAAGTGTGTGAATGGTTTGAATTTAAAGTATGAGTGGCATGGGAGTTGAGGGTGTTGTGTGCTGTTGTTGTAGCATTCGTTGATGCCCCCCCACCCCCACTCGCTATGCAAGCTCCTACTAAGGGTCGCGAACGTAGGGATCGGTGAGATCCATTTCTCGTTAGAGTGTTCATTTGTGGTGTTCCAGGAAGTGTGTGTCCCAGCGCGTTCATGTAATCGGCAATTAAAAGGGTTATTTCAAGTATCTTTGGTTTGCTCATTGCGAAGAGCAATTTTTGTTCAGTGGTGGCTCCTATGGTTACAAGATTTTCTTCATTTCCTACGACCAGCATAAAATCATCTTGACATCCACCAAATGTCATAACAGAAGTGTAAGGATACCGTGCGAGTTGTGCCATTGATGATAGTTCTAAGACATTCAGGGCATCTTCGGAAACTGCTAACCATGCCATAGCTTGATCAGAATGTCTCGGTTTTGCTTGAAATAATGCAGCTCCAAAGAAGGGCCATTTGCGGCAGCAAGTGAGATAAATTCGAACGCAGTCTAGCGTGGAACGCCCTTTTAAAAGCATCCATTTCGATATGAGAAGATCTTGAATCTCTTTCAACTGTTCTGGGCTCATCGCATCTCTATAACGATATGGGTAAAATTTGTCCAGAGCTTTGAGTCCTGCATTGTTCATATTCCCGGACCCTCTTGACTTTTCTAGCGAATAGTCACCCATGTCAATTTGTGACATTAATGAAGACAGTTCTAGAGCCAAATCACGAGACAATGGGAATCGTCCTTGAACAATCTGTTGGTTTGTTTGATAGCACAGTAGCAGTTTCTCTTTATCCGTCTCAAACTTGATAGTGTGCTTCCAATAAAGTCTGTTTTTATACGTCAATTGAATGACTCTTGAGTTTTCAAATTTCCCAGAGCCTTTTTCTCTCAAAGCAGTCTCCCACTTCGAGATAACATCACAAAGCTTTGCCTGCGGATCTAGATAATGCTCGAGATCTTTCTCAATTGGGTCATCACTGAATAAACAAAATCCATTGGTGGAATCTCGGGAACCGATCTCCTGTGCCAGTGTCGATTGGAATTCTTCAATTGTCGTCGAACCATCAAATGAGATGACTTGGTATGTTGCATTCATCATATGTACTGGAATAGCGTGTGGCAATGAATGGTGGTAGGGGTTCTTTAAAAGAATCGATAATACTTCCATACGAGATGGCTTTGTTTCCCGTCCGCCATTTTTGAGTGTTCGCTCTAAGGCACGTTCACAGTAGGCTGCATATTTGCCAGTTTCAGTCTTTGTGTCGGCGTTGCGGGATAAATGCAGCTTTAAATACCAAAGCAGTCGACTAGATTTTGGAACGAAAAGTGATACAGCCAAAGATAGAAGTTGCCAACCTTGGACAAATGTGTACGCAGGTGGATTCGATTTGCAGTCTATGATGGGCGGCGGTGCTGGGGCCTGCAAATAAATATACCAGAAATTTTTAATTTTTGAGTTTTCAAAGTTTCGTTCTTAGAAAATTAAAACACAATAGACAAAATTTTTTTTTAAACGTAATCAAAACTAAGTTTCCAACTATCCCCCGCATACCTGAATCGATGTAGGAGAGCTACCATTGGCTTGGGCTGCGCCTCCTTGTTGTGTATCACAAGTGAACAAACTCTGCGTGGCACATAATAGCAGTTGCTGTAAAAATTTCATTCATAATGCTTTTTTTGTTGGCTTTAAACTGGATAAAATGTATTTATCTGTGTTTTTCTATGTGTGGACTGTATTGTTGAAATTGTGGACTAGGAATACAAAATAGCTAAAAAACAATCAAGCAAAAGCTATTACATGCACTTTTATGTATGTATGTAACGAACAAAATATGATGACATCCATTTTTGTTAAGAGGCATTTTCCTATTTATACAAAAGTTGATTCTATTTAAAATGAATTGCCTAGAATGGGTATTGAGTAGCGTCTTCAAAAAAAAAAAAAAAAAACTAACAAAAACTCAAGAATTACGAAAAGATGAGGTGAGCATTTGACAAATATAAGGCAATTTAAATGAATAAGTATGCATATGCAATGCAACCCTTGTATTGAGTAGTACGATTATTTTCGCTCTATTCTCTCAAAAAGTTCATTTTTCTCTCTTCTTTTTGTTGTGCTAATTACGTTCAAATTTGAGTAACTTATTGCTTCACTGTTTTTAACCGTTATAAATAAGTTGAATGCAAGTATTTTATTTTACTGTTTGTTGATCGAAATGAGTAGACAGAAGATACACAACATCGCACAAAATCAAAGTGAAATGTTCTCGTTGAGCAGTACAAAATGCCTTAGATGGGATTTTGATCACTGAATTTCTTTTCAATTGCAAAAAAAAATTACATAAGAAACGAATAACTAAAAAAACATCAAATCTGATATTGTGTGCCAAATGGGCTATTTTAAGTGAGCAGAAAAAGACCAACGGGATGAACCAAATGGAAGGAGTAACGGTGGCCAGTGGCCACATTAAAAGCTCATGTAGATAGGTACCATGAAAGGCGTTGGTTATTACGCAAACTTCTCAACAGTCCGTGCTTATATACGGAGCTGGTTTCTTAAGTGAAGAGATCTAATAGTTAAAGGAATTATAGTTGCTGGATATGTTGCTAACAAAAGTCAATAGAGTAGATCTGAACAAGATATACTCGTGACGTTCCTCTTCATAGCAGACGACTAACAGCTAAGATAAAATTAATATCTTCGAACTTTGCGATATAGACAAAAAAAAAAAATATATATATTCAGCCTCGAATATGATCAAAACCCATTGCTTGCTGGCGATGGTGAACAACAAAACCTTCTTCTACACCATCCTTCCAAATCATTTATATGTCAACTCTCAACTCTGCCCAAGGTGTTGCACTGCTGCAATTGGATTCGGTGTTCATCAAAGATGAGCACATTCAGGTGAGATGGATGAAGCTAGACTTAGGGTCAATGTATGATCAGAAGAGCAGATCAAATTAATGGCAGAGACTAATATGAGTGCAAGCATATTCCGGTTGCGACAATACATTTGCTCCTGAAAAAAAAAAAACCAAAAAATTTGACTTTCTGGTAGAAATAGCTTTAATTTTTTTTTCAGTTTCTCAAAAACCAAGAAAGATTTTTTCGGTTTCTATGCTGTGCCTGACTCAAAACTAATAAGAGCATTTATTATAAAAAAGTGTTAAAGCTAAAATTTTGACTATCAAATTTGATTACTCAATCACTACTCACTAAATTAGCTCGAACTTAAATGTTAGTTTAATAAATAAATAAAAACACTATAGTATGTGGCATTTATTGGCTTGGTTGATTTAAATTTTTTTTTCTAAAAGTAGGTTAATTTTTTTAAAAACTGCCCCTACCGCCTTAACCGAGAGAGATAAATCCCCTCCGCCCTCCCATACTATTTTTCGCTTGTTTTGACCCAACCTATTCATTTTGAGCTTTTGTCGATTCTTATGTAAAACACACTGTATATCCTAATGGTGGAGTTAAGTAAGGTGACCCACTTTCACCAGTTCCTTTCAATTCAGTGATAGACAAACTTCTCAAGTCTCTCCCGATCAAGATCCTTTGTTAGATTGGCAATTCGTCAACCAATGCAATAGTCTTTGTTGATGTTTTTTTTTTTTTGTATGAATTGACCATTCACCGGAAGGAAAAGTTAAGGAGCCTAAGAAAGATTAAGCTCCTAAGTTGATCATGATCACATAGATCCCTAAAAACACAACAAGTACTCCATGTTCCTACAAAACATATCACAAATTGACTCTAGAAAATGTAAATACAAGCGGTCAATAAGATCGATGGAGTTATAAGAAATGAAGTAAAAAATAGTAACGATGTACAACTTCCTAGTTCCATGCGCCAGTCAACCACCGACTGCTGGACAAAAAAAAATTGGGCCAATATATTGACGGTAGAAGGGTTCGTGAGGCTGGTGATCATGCTCATGTGTAAAACTGCCAGATATCACATAGCAATCGTATTGGTCACCACAGTTGCACTATTCTCAATAACCCTCTTCCATTATCTTCAACAGAAAAGCCAAAAACGTTTAAGATACCAATTTTCATAAGTGGGAATACACAAAATTCATTAATATTCAAAGGGTTTAAATTATATATTGAAATGCCCAATGAAGCAAAGACTGAATCTAATTTAAATGTGTTTAAAAAGCTGGCAATAGATTTTGTCAAAGTAAAATATAGAAGATAAACTTAATGTAATTAAAAAATCCGTTACGGTATAAAAATGAAAATGTAAATCTAAAGTAAATTATTGTTAAATTAATAGCTTTTAAAAAAAAAAGCTAAATAAATAAACAATCAATCAATCATCAAGCACAATAAGCAAAGTGCATACACAAACAGTTGAACCAACTATTAGTTGAAGGTAAAGAGAGCACACATCATTAACGCACAAGTTGTTCATCGTAGAAAAAAATGAAGTACAACATTCAAGAGATTAGAGAAGAGATGAGAACGCGCCTCAAGGTAGAAGTTGCTGGAGAGCTGCCTGCTGGGTACAGCACAATTCGCAACAGGACTCCGTCATCGTGCAAACAAAATATGTTGCGTCCATCAGTTTCCCACCTATTCGTGAATCTACACTTAAAAGTGGCATTAAACTTATTCTAAAGGAGCGTGGGCTCTTGAGCAAGCCGGATCATAGGGTTGGTCGAATTGTGGTCTTCAAACTGTTATCAGAACAAATAAGAAAGCAAGACAAATTTCTTGGTGGAATGTAACGTCACTGGAGCAAGTGCAAGAGAAATCTGAGAAGAAAGGTCCTCTGCTAACAACCCAGAAGAGTGGGGAATTCGACATTGCTCCAGATGGAAAAGGAAAAACATAAAAAGTTTTGAGTAAAATATGAGGAGACTTGCAACTAACATCCAATGCCGTGGATGCTGTAATATTACGGAAAAAAGCACATGTTTTCCAAAAAGTCGTATTCGACGTCACAACACAGTTTGCAAATTTTTGTCTGCTGGACTGAAGTTAAAGAGCTTCAGAGTTTCGAAGATCCCCGGCGCTTCGCAGAGTGGCTGTGGATCCAACTACAGTTCAGGAGGTGAAGGCTCCTAAGTTAGCCGAGACTTTGTCCCCAGTAGCTCGGAGCAAAACGTTTGACCAGGTGGCTTCAACATTAGAATCCTCACCATTTAGAGAAGCGAGCGTGTTTTAAAAATCCTGCTTGAGTCAAGGAAATCCAATACAAAACATTTCTCCTTCGGTATTAGCACGATTGAGGTCCGCGTTCTCCACTAACCTATTCTTAATCAGGGTTAACTTATAGAACTAATGAAATATTAAACTGCCTTACCAACTACGTCCACAATTCCAAAATTTTACAGTCTAAAAAAACCAGAAATTATGTTAAGGCACGTCCACAATATGCCAAGCGGCAATCGAGTCCATCTCATTCGGTTTGAGTTAGTCAGCTTTCGTTATGTACAAAAACAAATGCTTATTGGGAAGGTGTACACTACTGCGCTGTTGCCGTTCGACATTCTGTGGACGCATCTTTAAGAATTAAGTTTTTAACACACGTTTGTGTTTTCCATTATTTTATAAAAGTGGAAAATATATGTGAATGAATATTTACAGCAAAGTATTATAATGAGCAAATTTTTTTTTTTAATAAATAAAGAAACATTTATCGAGTTTGTGACAATCCACATGTTGATATGCAAATGCCTTGTGCAAAGGTCTGCAATTTCAAACCCATCGTTGTCAAACACATGTAACCGAATGGACACAAATTTACGCGATTTGGTGGTGAAAAGTGCATACATTCCACAGCCCACACTGATTTAAGCTATCAAATTATAACCTTTATTATGAGAAGCGAATCGAATGTTCAACCGAAGCAAAGCAAACGTTTAATCAAACGTCTTTTATTGCACTATTCTCAATAACCCTTTTCCAATATCTTTAACAGCAAAGTTAAAAACTTTCTATAAACAAAAATTGGAAAAAAATTCGCTTTCAGTAGAACTATTCATGGTGGTTTTGGTTTCCAGTTGTGTTTATATGGAAAATATAGAATATAAATATAAATTAAAGAAATATGTGTAGTTTTCTTATGTTTTATTTTATCAAATAAACTTATCACAACTTTTATTTATAGATTCAACGCGTTTCGAAATTAAAATTTCATCTTCAGGTGTTTTGCCTTTCAACTGATTTAGTCTTTTGTTTTGTTTATAGGTTTAGCTATTGTTGTCTCTTTTGTATTAATTTTATTTTCGTATATCTGTCTAATTTTAGTTTTCTGATCGTTGTTTTTGTTTTGTTTAATCTTCTTTGTTATCTAATGGTGATTTTTTTTGTTGTTTAAGTACAGTGTCAAATAGTGCGTTTGTCTTGAATATTAATTTGTCGTTCATTAGTTTGTCCTTTTCTATCTTGTGTGCCTTGTAAATCTCGAACTCCTCTTGTGCGTCAAGTGCTCTTCCTTTCTTGCATAAGTGCAAAGTTTGCAAATTTGTATCGAAATCTGTGTAGTTATGATTGGATTCTATTAAATGTAAAGCATAATTAGATTTTGTGTTCTGTTTTGGTCTATGTTCTTGAAATCCTTCATAGAAAGTTCTTCCAGTCTGTCCCATATAGTATTTGTTGCAATCATTGCATTTTATTTTATATACGCCCGATTGTTGTTTTATGTCTGTCTTCTTTTATGGCTGTAGAATATTCTTTAAATGTGTTGTTTGTTTTGTATGACACTTTTATGTTAAGTTTTTTGAATTCATTTTGTATTATTTGTGGTAGGAGGTTGGTGAATGTTATGGAAATATATTTTGTATTGTATTAAATGCAATGATTGCAACAAATACTATATTCTACAAGCTGGAAGAACTTTCTATGAACGATTTCAAGAACATAGACCAAAACAGAACACAAAATCTAACTATGCTTTACATTTACATAATAGAATCCAATCATAACTACACAGATTTCGATACAAATTTGCAACCTTTGCACTTATGCAAGAAAGGAAGAGCACTTGACGCACTAGAGAAGTTCGAGATTTACAAGGCACACAAGATAGAAAAGGACAAACTAATGAATGACAAATTAATATTCAAGACAAACGCACTATTTGACACTGTACTTAAACAACAAAAAAATCACCATTAGATAACAAAGAAGATTAGGTCCCTATTATGAGTAGCGAATCGAACGTTCGCTTGGAAGCGAATGTTTTTGCGAGCTTCTTTTATAGCGGTATTAAAGGTTGTAGAAACAAAAACTTTGTAGAAAACTTTTTTTTTCGACGTTTAAGGTATGTCAGATAAAAGAATGGACGAAGTTTAATGATAATAATCCAATAAATGAGTTTCTCTAAAACATTCGCTTCCAGTCGAACGTTCGATTCGCTACTCATAATAGGGACCTTAAACTAAACAAAAACAACGATCAGAAAACTAAAATTAGACAGATATACGAAAATAAAATCAATATAAAGGAGACAACAATAGCTAAACCTATAAACAAAACAAAAGACTAAATCAGTTGAAAGGCGAAACACCTGAAGATGAAATTTTAATTTCGAAACGCGTCGAATCTATAAATAAAAGTTGTGATAAGTTTATTTGATAAAATAAAACATAAGAAAATTACAACTATTTCTTTGATTTATATTTATATTCTATACTTTTCAGTAGAACGTTTGATTCGCTACTCGTTATAGATGGAGTGCCCATAATGACGCGACGGGTCTCGTTCCGCGTTTCCAATGATATAAAAAACAGATCTGTATTGCCGAAGGCGTCGGGAGATCACTATGTGGAATGTCACTTTGAGCTAAGTATATTTTTGAAATTTTACTTTACTACGAATAAAGCCAAAAAAAGTATTATGAAGATAATAAATTTAGATAAAAATTTTTTAATGCACCTTAAAGCAAACAATTCAATGGCCATCCTTTACTTTGGTATATACACATATCTTATACATAAATACGTCATGGTTGGCTCATAAAAGGTTTTTTTTAAGATTTTAAATTTGGGTTAGCAGCACTGTTTTCATTGACAGCCATTGTTCACCTGCAATGTGAAAAGTGGTTTATCTTCAATTTTGTTTGACATTCCTTTTAGGGGTCAGAATTGAGGCCGAACAGCGTACATTCAGTGAATGGGCTCGAAACGATATTGCTGTTCAACTGACTCATTGACAGGGTGATCTAAAAGGCGAAGGGCAATGCGCCTCTAGTTGATATTATCTAAAACGTTTTTAAAAATGTCTTTTGCGTTTAGGCTGTATTTTTCTCTATCTCACACATATTTACCATCTTGACAACTACAGGCTTTTTTCAAAAAAGCTAAGACTAAATAGTCATAGTCATGCGACTATGGGTATGCTTCCGAAAAGAGAATGCAGACTTAACCCTTAAACCCTACCCTGGGGTCCAGCGCCATTGCAAACAAACATTTTCTTGAATTTTTTAAAAACTAAGCAACTCACACCAGTGCCACCCATGGAATTCTCATATTATCGCAGCAGACGTCTAAAAATCTGTCATTTATTAATTTTCGAGTGGTGCAGTTGAAAATATTTGAGCTTCAGGGTCCCATAGACCCCAGGGTAGTGATAGTTAAAGTTTTTGAGCAGTTTGACAGTGTTTCAAGACGAGCGAAACGATGGCCATTGGCAATGTTTTATGGGATCTTAAATATTGTTGGTGTGAATTCGTATGTCATCCTCAAAATAGCGTCCGATAAAATTCAAATAAGTCGAAATTTCTTAAAAAACTTAGCCTTGGAACTCATTAAACCCCAAATGGAGGAGAGGTTTACTTGGCCAACTTGCCATCCAATCTCCAGGTCCTCATTGGAGATATTTTAAAAAAGAAGCGACCTGTGTCTGAGTCAACATCTTCAGTCACTACAAAAAACAGATGTGCCGTGTGTCCACGAGACAAAGACCGCAAGACCAAAATACGATGCACCAGTTGCCGAAATCCACTTTGTGGCGAACATAGCCGCTCAGTGTGTCATAATTGTCTTGATGTAAACTTTCAAAAACATTTTTCATAATTAAACATTCCTATCTTTTATGTTAGTAAATAAAATTTTTGATTAAATTGTTTTTTTTATTAAATTGGGGCAAAAACTTATTGGGGTCCCTAAGACCCCAGGGTAGCAATAGTGTTTCTCCCGGGATGGGTAGGGTTTAAGGGTTAATATAGGCATAAGCAAGGTGAAATATGAAGTGAATGACGAACAAAACAATAAAGAAAATGTAGGTGCCAAAAGGAAACCTGCAGCACAGTAAGTTGGCCTCTGTCAAAGAAACACATCGATTTATCCCTTATTGAAAAGAATTGGATAAACAGTGGTGAGGTTTGCGAACTCAAATCTAAAGATCATATTCCACGTTCCAACAAATTGCTTACAGAAGGAAACTATTGTACGTGTTGTTTGAGAATACATATTTTATTATTCATATCATAATATCATAAACTAATACCTTCGTAAATTTATTTGCATTCATAATTTCTTTGCCAAACAATGTTAAATTTACCCTATGTTTTATCGCTAAGTTCTCATGCTCAATGTTCTAATGTTCATGTATTCTATTAACTTATAGAACCATAATCAACCATTGTATCTATATACAATCAATCAACCTGTAAATTCTAATCTATATTCTCTCTTACTATTGCTTATCTTCTTTCGTCATTATATAAATTCAATCAGCCGTTAGGAGGCATGAAATGTAAAAGTAGATTACTGTCATATTGTGTCATGTAGTAAAAGCATTGCTATTCTTTTCATTCGAATACATGATCTCGCCTCGTTAACATCAAATTAAAATTCGCTCTTCGTACAAAAACTTTTCGAGTTTCATTTTTATCATCTAATTACAAAACATGGTCCTAAAATGAGCAGGATAAAACTGTGACTAATTTTCAAAAAAAAAAAAAAAAAGCTTGACTATCGTTGAAAATTTTATTAATTCAAATAAAAAACTAAATAAACATTCTTTGATGGAATACTGTGTGCAATGCGAAATCTGACTTAAGTATATAGGTGTGCATGTTGCTTGATATGAATTGGTTATTCTAAACGGGAATTTTTCCTACATGTCGCATGAATTTGTAACTGCATGATAATTAGGAGATAACTGTTTCATTTCAACAAACTTAAAATTTCCAAAAACGCATTTATATAAACTCTTAAAAATCTTTCATATCTGTATCGATTATTATTTAATTAAAACTCGTATTATGATGGCTGAAACCCAATCAACAACGACATTGCCCGTGATCCGTGCGACACGTGGGCATTTGAAAGGTTCTTTAACGAGGTTGGGTATTTATCTTTTATCTTGAAACCATTTCGGAAGCAACTTCATATTTTGATCTTCAAATTCGGTACTATAAAGTCGATGATATTTGGAAAGAATTTTTGGCTACTCAAACCCAATTATACACATTTTGTGAGCATGAAAATTATTTGGATTCTATTCCAGAATTCGAGGAATTTGAGAGTAAGGCTTTAATGGTTAAATCGAATCTTTTGTTGGCTATCACTGAACGGGACAGAGCGGAGAAAAAATAATTTTCAAAACAATTAAAAAAAAAAAAACAGATAAAGCAGAATGAAATATAATATAATAAACATGTATATAATCGGTACATAGGAAAAGGATGGCGCATTCAATTCTCAAATTAAAGAGCTGGCAAAATTACACTCAACACATCCCTCCATGGGTTTGGGGGATTTTTTTTTACTAACTAAAGCTAACTAAATACTAAAATTTAAATTGATTAAAATAATTTAGTGAAGGGTGTGGTATTTATGTGATGTTTTTACTGTAATTTGTCTTATTAAATATTTCACTTTTTTCACAAGCATCCGTTTCAGGCTGAAGCACGTGATACTAAAGCAGGCTAGGATTTTTATTCCGTGAAGTAATCAAATTTAACTTAAAAAACCAACCAAAATTGTAAAAACTTAGGTCAAACTAAACAAATTCATTCGGGATTTTCGGTCCGTTCAAAACGAAAACAAAAAAACTAATTATTCGTATAAGTAAAACTAAATTAGTCACAAAGATATAAAAAAAAAAAATTAAAAACTAAACTAAACAAAACTAAAAGAAAAAGCTTTCGCAACTGAAAAACTTACGCGCGTTTGCTTGCCCAGTTTCTTGTTTACCTGGACGCCAACACTCAATTTCTGTCCAGTATGGCGTGATGTTTGTTTGGTTAATATACAAATCATTTCTGTTTGTAACTCTGGTATATCAAGACAGTGCTGCAAGGCATTTTGGGCTAGCACAACATGATAATCTATTCCTGGTTGATTGACTGCTACTGACATAAATAGTTGGCAACTCTAATCAGATGGGAAAAAATTATTATATTTTTGATTTTGTTTGATTCTGAAGACTTGTACGTACCTTAAATAACTTAATGGCTTCCGGTTGTATAGTTTCCGAATGCAGGGAAGATAGTGGTGATGTAATAGTATCCTTAGTGTGTAATAATATTGGATGGCGCCAGAGAACACAATCTGAAACGATAAAAGAATTTATTTAACACTTGAACGTTAGAATGAATTGATGTAAGAATCTTATTGTCTATGTAAATAAAATCGGCTTCTAGAAAAAAAAAACTGCGGTTGGGTTCAGTTAATAAAGTCTTTCCTTTGTAATAATTTCTTGATGGTCAAACTATCAACTGATTCGAACGAGGTAGATACATGCACAACACGCAATGATTCGAATATTCAAACACTTAGTATTTGAAGGCTTTATTAAAGCTGTTTGTCCTGATCAGACAGAAACGCATTGCGAAAATAGTGGGCTTTAAATTCGCGTTTGTAAAAAGATGGAAGGTAAATTGAAAACAATTTACTTACTTGGATCACCATCGGTTTCCATTAGCTTTTGCACAAGTTGTTCATACTGCGTTCCAGCGTTTGGCCCCCCACCCGACACAACAGTTAGATGATATAACCAATTGTCTCGTTCTTGTTTTCCTGGTAGTATCAGATAAGTCGGTCCCTGGTGAGCTGGGTAGATAGAAACAGTCAAACGGGCTTGACTTTGCGCTGGATCTTCACGTTCCTCAGAGTCCGAATCCGAAACGTGTTCAACTTCTTCAACTCTAGCATCACGCATGTTGATCTGCCCCAACGGATTCTTAAAAAGATACGAGTAATATAAATATTTAAATGTTTCTCCCTCTCTCTCTATCTCTCGCCAAAATCAACTTACGGTTTCTCCAGGAGCTTTGAAGTAGAGAAACATTTTGCCCAAAAGAACACACCAGCACTTTTTTGCATGCCCATTCTTAACCTTTGTTACCCATCCTTGCACAGTTGGTTTTTGATCGTCTCGACTAAGTAACAATTTAGTGGCATTCCGTCGCTGCACGTTTTGTAATACTCTTATCCAATCATCCATAGTGGCATTGGAATCTGCAGTTAAATAATAAACCTTCTTACCGGTGTCGATTTCGAAAGTAGAAGCCCCTTCAGCTCGATTTATTCGACAGACTTCGTCGAGCAGAATTTGACCTTGCGGCTTTCGATTAATATCATGTTGGCTCTTCCAATAAGTGAGCGAACCATTTTTGAGCACAAACCATCGTTTGCGCCAGGTTTTCAGTTTGCCACCGAGTTTTGCCAAATGGCCAACCTATAAACAATGATTGGGTAGTTCAACGAGAAATTACTTCTTACACTTACCTTTTCCAAGGACTCAAGTTTACGATTTGGCGAATCAACATAAGATGCCCGCATGAGCAATGAAGGCATCGATGCATCCATACAAGTGGATTCTGAAACCGCATCCGGGGGTATCGCATAGTCATCGGACAGGCCTGATTCAAAGGAAATATCTGAAATTACTGATCCACGTATTGAGGAAATACGCAGATTTGGAGATGGCTCTTGAGGAATTCCTTCAATTGTGAAAAAAAAAAAAAAAAAAAAAAAAATAGAAAACAAAAACAAAACACTAACTCATAAGTTTTACAAAATACGGTGAAACACTTGGGATAGTTAAGAAACTGAAAGTAGGTATATACAATATTCATAGCCGAATAAGCGGTTTCATAATTGTGTCAAATAACGTCTGAAACTTAACGTCTGAACACTTAAGGAACAATTCTTTAACAACTAGAAATATGCATAGAAAAGCGTCAACGGGGAGAAAAGAAGAACCGCATTGTCTAGAAAGGATGGAGCATGGTAAGCGCACGGTAAGTGGTTTGCTAGACCTTATTGGGAAAGTTACAGCGGGTAAATTTGATTTATAGAATCAATGGTGGATTTGAGCAGTCAAAAAAGCAGAAACCCCTGAATGTGCTACTCCGACATATTTCGTTTTAAAGTTTTTCAGGGTATTTCAATACTAGGACATTGTCAACAACAAGGTATTGAAAAAGAGACAGTGGCAGCAGACAACCTCTTGGCGATCCAACGGTAGCCCTCACAACCTTGTAGCAGATTATCCGGTCCTTGATGTTCAAGCAGATCCCAAAAGGATCTGGCCCTCCAGGTTGCGGGTTGTGCATGGGATTAACAACCCAACCACGTAAATATTCATGTGTCCGAAATAACCAACAGCCCCTTAGAACAATAAGGATTTCAATATGAACACAAGCAAATGAAAAAAGGACAGAGAACTACACATCTGCACATAGAACCTAAGATTACTTAACGGACTAAGTGCAGTCGAAGAAATAGCAGACGCCCGACACTGCTCTGCAAAGCAGACCCAATCGCCATCCAAGAAGTGCGATGAAAAGAGCCGCCCGCCGGGCACCGAGGAAATGGACCACAGAAAATGATTATTTGAATCCAACAAATAATCGTAGAATGACCATCCGCATCAGGGCTAAATTCGCCAACATTGGCCTGATATGCGGCCAAGATCCCTTAAAAAAGAAAAAGACGATAATTTAAAATACTGTTTCTAACAGCTCATTGAAGAAATATATGAGCACAGCACTAGACATGACTTGAAAATCGAATGGCGATTTTAATGCAAAACTAGGAAGGAGGACATCTTCAAAAACATAATCAGTAAGCATAGCCTGCATTTAAAAACCTCCGAGAACGGCCTCAGATTAATCAATTTTGCTGTGGGGCTGAAGCTTGTTTGTTAGTAGCATTACTTCCCGCATGCCCCAGATTAGTCTAACTTCAACCAAATTGACCATATTGTGATCGACTGAATGCACTTTTCCAGTGTGATATATGTCCCAACTTTCCGAGGTGGTAACTTTGACTCGGACCACTATCTTTTAGCCAAAGTACGAATGAGTTTATCCTGTCCACGACTGGCAGGAACCAACGCTGTGAAGAGATATGAAGTCTGAAAATTTTAATCGCAAGAGATTGCCAGTCTCTTCTCCAATCGAGTGTCGCTCCAACTATCTTTGAATCTTATGCAGCATCAAGCATTGAAGACTAGTGGCAGCAATGCCAACAAGCCAACAGAACCACTGCCTCTGAGGTTCTAGGTTTCACTCGGTCTCCAAAACGAAACCTACGATGAAGACAGGTAAATGCAGCCAAACAAAAACACGACAAATGTTGAGGCAAAAGAAAACCAGCACTGCTTTCGACCAGTATAATGAGATTTAAAAGGAGAATAGATGGGAAGAACAGCGAATTCTCAAATAAAAGAAGCAGCAACAAAAGCGCTTGTTTGAGGAGATAGAGAGATTCCATGACAGGAATGAGATTCGAAAGTTTTTTCAAAAAGTAAAAAGATCTTACCAGAGTGGCAAATCAAGAACTCAAGCCAATAAAGACCAGCACGCAGCAGGGAAACATATTTATGTAGAGACGCATTCGCTTATGATCTGCAGGCTGCTCAATCGCGATCAGACAGAATGCACCATTCAACTTGGACGATGATCAAGAATACCGTCCTCCCGAGCAAGAAGAAGTTGAGCTTGCCATAAGCCCAGTTCACACTGTACAATTAGTTGGACAGACTTCGTTTGATGGAAGTTGGATGGTCTGATGTAGTTTTCGTTCACACCTATCAAGCTTGTCGTCCAACTTTATGTCACATACCCTTCCACTACGTCCAACTTCTAGATTTTCAAAAAATTTTGAAAACCATCTAACAAATTGGACAAGCGGTCGTATGAAGAGTTCACACTATCAAGCATTGGTTTGTCAAACCTAAGTTTGTCCAACTAATTGTACAGTGTGAACGGGGCTATATGCAAACTTAGATCAAATAAAACTGGAGATGCAGATGGTCTTGATGCCGAACTTTTCAAGGCAGCGGAAGAAAGTATGCCCAATGAGTGGAACCTCAGTATTGTATGACCGATCCTAAAAAAGCTAGGCATTCACAATTGCACGAATCAAAGAGGAAAAAGCCTCCTTATACGCGACTATAAGATTTTCGCTGCTGTAATATGTGAACGTCTGAAACCCCACGTCAACAACTTGATAGGTCCTTCTCAATGTGGTTTTAGAATAGAGAAGTCCAAAATAGACCAAATTTTCACATTACGGCAGATCTTGGAAGAAACCTGAGAATATAATATCGATATACACCATCTTCTTATCGATTTCAAGGATGCGTATGACAGTATTTACAGAGACGAGCTGAACAGAGCCGTGTCTAGTTTCGTCATCCCTGCAAAACACGTCCGACTATGCAGGATGACTTTGGAGAATTCAAGCTGCTCCGTCAAGGTCGGTAAAGAACTCACCGAGGTATTTGATGTTAGTAAAGGCTTTAGGCAAGGCGACGAACTGACATTTCTTTAACATCATACTAGAAAAGATTGTACAAAACTCAAACGTCAACACCAGAGGAACAATCTTTCAAAAGTCTGTACAATTGCTCGCTTACGCAGACAATATTGACGTAATGGGAAGAAGGAAGCGTGATGTCATAGGTGCTTTTGCAAGCCAGACACCGGACATCGAAGAATTATACAAAACGTCACAATAGACAGACATAACTTCGAGGTAGTACAGGACTTCGTCTAACTAGGAAAGATCAGCCAAGGGTGGAATCCTGCAACTCAAGACCAGCAGAATCGCTACTGTGAATTTCCTCCTCTTCTTCACTGGGAGGTGAAGAAGAGGAGGGAGAAACAACCTAAATAGTATGAAGTATAAACAAAAATCAAATAATAATAAAAAAAACTAAAGTGAACTCAAAACAGTATGAAAAACAAAACAAAAGATTCCAACTCTTTACCGGTACCAAACTCCAACAAGAAAATCCGAATGCAAATCTACGCAGGCACTAGCAATCAATCAAACTTTACTGTACATACCACGCGTTTTGTTTTTAGGACTTTCCGATCCACTTCGTTTCGCCGGACTTAAACTAGATGATGTTTTCAGACTTTTCGAAGGGCTCGATGCACTACCCGATGTACTTGTTTCTGTATTGTCTGTACTCGATGAATTGTGTGAATTGTGAGTCATCATGACAGGATGTTCTTCTCCATCGCTTGAATCATCACTTGAATCACCAGTGAAAGGCATCGAACGAATTTGGGAAGCACGCTAAGAAATATTTTAAAGTGTAATGTGCTAAAAGCTTTATTAAAAAAAAAAAATACATACTCCCTTAACAGTGGCATAAACAGGCACACTTATATCACAGAATCCTCCACTAGCGGTTTGTTGTGCACGGGATGGTGTTCCTCCACCGCCAACACCTACGCTGCCGTTTGCACTACCTAACGTACCAGTTTGATGTGGACCATGACTTGCATTCGATTCTTGCCCATCTTGATCTCCATCAGTTGCAGCTAGCCCATCATTGGCCACTTGGTATATCTTTGCCTCCCAACTGGGAAACCTATGCAGAGGCGGTGTTGGAGGCCTAGGTGTACCAACCATACCCACCAATTCGCTAGTCGTCGTTGTCGATGTACTGCCTCCACTAGCCATCAGCGCTGGATTGTTCTTCATCCACGCTGGCAACTTTTCCCTAGAAGGTGTGTAGATCTCCGCATAGTCATGTGCGGTATCTGTGTCTGAGCTGCTAGGCCTTCCAGAGAGCGGCGTCAACGTCAAACCATCAACAGCTGCGACCAGATTTCTTTCCAACTCCTGTGGTTCCATTGAGAGATTTCTCCTATGTTTATGGTGCGGGTAGCTAGACGTTAACGGTCTTATCGATTCTTGAGGATCTAGTGATTCACTACGTCGTCTACTTTCGGTGGTATCAGATGCAAAGTCTTGTACATCTAAACTAAGGCTGTTTCGGACCGGACCAGTGGGTAGTATACTACTATGCCGATTCGGCTGATTGGCTATATGATTTCGCAGAAGCTCTAACTGTTGGTTACATTTAACATTTTGTTCACGAAGGTGTTGATTTTGTTCTTCAAGCTCGCGTAGTTTATTTGTAACCCACTCTTTGATTTTGGCTGCTTTTGCTTCGACTTGGCGAGCGTCGTGTAGACGAAGTTGTCGTTGTTCTTCGACTGCGATCTCTAGGCAGGTAATGGTTTTTTCAGCATCAGTTGAGGGAAGACTTGAGGTGGACTTTTGTGACTGTGGTTGTGGCGGTTGAGGTTGTGTTTGGCTTTGGTGGATTGGTGAGTTAGAATGTGGTGGTTTCGGCCATTCACTCAACCGTTGTTCCATTGCCCGAACCTGAAAGAAGCATAAAAAAACAAAAAATCAAAAATCAATACCACGTTTTCCATGATGCTATCCTTATTTGGATGGATAGTTACAGTAAATGTTAATGTATGTGAGGAGTTCTGCTATCATTTCAAAAGAAACATCATCGATCACTTTCTATTCTAATTCTTTTTATAAAGACGTAAACTACGAAATTGAAAATTTTTAGCAGTCAGACGTGGCTTTGAATGAGTAACGAAACTTTTGCAAGCATTTTCGTGCAACTTTGAAATTTTGCAGAACTCTTTTGAAAGAGGGTAGTAGTAAATTTTAGATTCCGTGACATAGCTAATTTCAAATAATAAGATATGAGATTTCATATGGTGATGAACTTTGCTCATTGAATATACACGTAGCTGAAGATATGTATACTGTGAAGATATGCACAGTAAGTTTGATAGAAACAAAAGGTAAGGAACTTTCAGTAGAATTTAGAATTACAACATTGGGAACAACGTGTGCTTTTATAATCTATTTTACAGTGCGTTTCAGCTCACAATAACTCTTAGTGTAGCCCCCGACTTATTTTAGGTGTAATCAAGTTTGTCGTGGTATGACTTTAATTCTCAATACCTTTTTCGTGCATAAGAACATTAGTCTATGATAAAACTACCTTCTTAATTTTGAATGACCCCATATTTCTTTGGGCCAGCTTAGGAGCGAAATAAAGGGTTTTTAGACGTTTTGTTTTCAAGAAGAAATAAAAAGCATATAATATATAATATAACTAGCTGTGCGCGCGACTTCGTCCGCGTGGAATAGTGACTTTCGGCAGCATTTTTAATTTTTTGCACATAAGACACATTCATGCGTTTTAGTAAACTATTGTTACATTTTAATTAAGTACATTTTTGCACACGACGTTCTTACTTTTTCCATCTTTTGTCAAATAAAAAGGTTTTGCGAGTTTGATACATTCTTTTAAACTAAAATGACAAATCAGTGGGAATTAAAGAAATACGGGGATTCAATAGTTTTCTCCTTTCGCTTATTAAAACTTTTATAATTGCCGCATCCTAGATGTGTAATTTGTAGCTGTGTACAATTCTAGATCACTCATTATTGGCACTGGAACACCAACTTGCAGCCACTCCTGATAATTCTAAGGAATTGAGAAACTATAGGGTATGATGTGACTTGCTCAGTGTCCATAATATTGTCTTCTGATAGATATTCGACAACATCCCCCAATACTTCTAACATAATTTATTAGTAGATATGGTTAACTATCTCATTAGTCGGGGCTAAAATCGACTTTTCACACAGTCATTACCTATTGCCAATATTTATTTGAAGATCAAGATATACATTTCTTCTCAGGTCAACTGTGTAATCGACAATTTGACAGAAATGAACCCACGGTGAAAGAATTTTGAAATCGGTCCAGTAGCTTCAAGGTTCCCGTTTACGTTGCCGTTCCCGCAGGAATATTGGGATAACAAATACAGCCCATGTCCTTCTTCAGGCTCAAGACTATCTCTGCACCAAAATTCATACAAATAGGTTCAATAGTTTGGGCGGTAGATGGTAACAAAGAAAAACAGACAGACGGAGTTGATTTCGGATCTATAATGTTAGTAAGTACTTCCGTTCCCATGGGAATATGAGGATAAATTAAAGTTAATTTTACTTTGAGACTGTGTAACATTCTAACGGGGAAATAATTCTTGAAATCACTTCAGTAGTTTCTAGGTTCCAGTTTACGTTTGCGTTCTTGTGGAAATACAGTGATAACATATATAGCCTATGTCCATCTTCAAGTTCAAGACTATATCTCAGTACCTACCAAAATTAAATATACATACATATACATATAAATAGATTTAATAGTTTGGGCGGTTTTTGATAACAAATAAAAATAGACAGACAGATTTCATTTCAGACTTATGACATTAGTAAACACTCCCATTCCCGTGGGAATATGGTGACCGTTCCCGTAGGAATACGGGGATGACTTACAGTTTATATTACTCAGGGAGAGTTTAGCATTCTAACGGTGGAAGAACTTTTGAAATCGGTGCTATAATGTCAAAGTTCCCGTATGCGTTCTCGTTCCCGTGGGAGTATAGGGATACAATGTATAGCCTATGTCCTTTCTAAAACTTTAGACTATCTCTGTTCAAAATTTCGTTTAAATCTGTTTATTAGTTTGGGCGGGAGATGGTAACATAGAAAGGCGAACAGACAGAGATACTTTTGCATTTATAACACTAGTGAGGACCGGTTCCCGTGGGAATATTCGAATAAAATGTATAAAATTTCATTTAAATCGGGTTTGTAGCTTGGGCGAGAGATGGTAACATAGAAAGACGAACAGACAGAGCTTCTTTCCGTTCCGTTCCCGTAGGAATATGGGGATGAATTAAAGTTGATGTTACTCGGGGATATGGTAGCATTCTAACGGTGGAAGGACTTTTGAAATCGGAGCTCTAGCTTCTAATTTCTCGTATACGTTCCCGTTCCCATGGGAATTTATGGATAAAATATATAGCCTATGTCCCTCCTCAGGTTCTAGACTATATCTGTACAAAATTTCATTTAAATCTGTTAATTAATTTGGGCTGGAGACGGTAACATAGAAAGGCGAACAGACAGAGCTACTTTTGCATTTATAACATTAGTGAAGACCGGTTCCCGTGGGAATATTCGAATGAAATGTAACCTATGTCCTTCTTCAGGTTCTTGATCATCTCTGTATAAAATTTCATTTAAATCCGTTCTGTAGCTTGGGCGAGAGATAGTAACATGGAAAGACGAACAGACAGAGCTACTTTCGCACTTATTATATGAGTAAGGACTCCCGTTCCCGTTGGAATATGGGGTTACATTAAAGTTTATGTTACTCGGGGATAGTGTAGTTCCACGTTCCCGTGGAAATTAAGGGATAAAATAAATAGTCTATGTCCTTCCTCAGGTTCTAGACTATCTCTGTACAAAATTTCATATCAATCAGTTCAGTAATTTGGGCGGGAGACGGTAACATAGAAAGTCGGACAGACAGAGGGACTTTCACATTTATAATATTAGTTAGGATGGTCAATTTAGCTTTATTAGAAACAAATGGGGTTTGCCATTATGGTCTGGCTCAATTTTCCACCACTTTTTGTAGCATTTGAGTCCGTATGTCTGCAATAACGCGCCAAACATTCTCTTCCAAGGCGTCAATCGTCTCGAGCTTATCTGCGCGACTTCACATAACCCCCCAAAGAGGTGCTAAATCGCCTGATCTTGGGGGTAACTCAGAAGTTTAAAACTCGCAATAATGTATAATAAAAAGACGTGAGCAGCAATTTCGTTCCGACACAATTCACCGAACACACACAGTGCCCACTGATTATGCGGCTTCAATTCTTCCAAACTGATCACAAATCAAATGACAGTTCTCAAAGAAACCCAACTCCAAAAAAAGTATTGCCAGATTGAAAACCACAAATCTAACAAAAAAACACCAAGAAGTTTTTTGAAATAATCCACAACGGTGAGGATATGCATATATGGAAATCTCGGGCATTTCGGAGTAGTTGTCAATTCTTCGAGAAAGATGCTACCCATGAAACTTTTTTTTCTTATGTTTCCAGGATTTGAACCACGAACCCCCAACTTAACAGGCAGTTACAGGCATTACACCACAGGTACCATACGCATATATCCCATACTAGATTAAGAATTAGCTCCCACATGAGACTTTCTGGTTAGTCATGAACTGGTATGTCGAGTGTAACGACATACTTTCCAATTTCAAACATACTTTGTTACATTTACATCTACTACTATCTTCTAGTAGATACCAAGCGGATGATCATGACAATTTTCTAAAATATTCATATTCTTCAAACAAAACATTATTTGCCTTGACATTGTTGAAAAGTGTCCCAATCTCGATCTCTCAATGTTTGAAATGCCAATGGATCATTCTCGACTTGAAAAAGTGCAACAAATCGCCGCCTCACATTGGACGCCACATAAGAGATCGTTTATCAAAATAAGCAAGAGACTCGGACAGAAAATGGACCCTTGCGGTGCAACAGAATTATATAGTAAGTATTAAGCTTTAAACCATTCAACACACTCTATAGTATCTAATACAACGAAGAAGAGACTCAAGACTGTATCAAATGATTTAGAAATATCATAAGCAATAATCTAACTTTGTCCAAAACAGTATAGAGATGGTTTTTTGCAGTGCAGTGACAGACTAGAAGATCACTGCAGCTCCTCTCCGTCTACGACTCGACTCTTGAAAGCGAAAGCATGCCAGAAGTTTTGCTATATGGAATGGATAAAGGTAAAACGGAACGGGTATCATCCTTGAGGAAGGGCTACTTGGCAGCTGTATCTTATATTGATGATGCAAAAGGAGAGGTGTGGAATATTGTCAGTGTTCCTCTTAAGGATATCCCAACCGAAAGTTTGTGTTTGAGGGCGGAGAAGACAAACGAGGATTATGAGGACTGCAATGGAGGTATGGGATACTACTAATCATGAACTATACGCATTCCAACACCGTCTATCACCTTTAAGGAACGGTTTGAACTATCAAATAATCACAGCATGTATCTCAATATCAATAACCTGAATATAGCAAATTGGGGAGATGTTTTCTATCAATGTAAAGCAAAAATAGATGACTCTTTATATTTGCAACGTCTTAATAGAGCTCAAACATCCCCGACTAGGCTTATTTACAGGGTATTAAGTCATGTGCTGCATAGTAGGAATTATGAGATGAGTCTTATATCTAAAGCGAGGACGGAAATGCTCAACTTAAATTTAATCGGTCATTTCAAAAACCACTTAAGTCACATTTTGGTTGCCCTCAGGCCTCAGGCATGGAACAATCCCAAACCGAAGGTTTGCGCTTTCTAAGGTCAGGTAAGAAGATAAGATGGAGAGCTGTGAGTTTTTCGAAAGTACGGTTTTACTAAAAATAAGAAAAGGAGAAGTGATTCATCTGACACAAAACATACTTCTAGCGCTGAGAACTTTTAGTAGAACATTACCACCCAATAGTGAGTGAGCGTTCAGTGAGAGGTTCGTGGTTCGAATCCCCGAAACATCAGAAAAGAAATGGCGTCTATGGATACCGTCTTTTGCTTATAATTGGCAATGCCTCCGAGAGTAAATTGCACACTGGAGACTGGACACTGCCATGAAAAAGGGCTTTCTTACTTAGCATTAGATTGTACGTTTTTGAAAAGCGTTAGACCCTGCGCTTTCCATAGATTTGTTGCGCCAGTCTATTTATTTATTGTCATCGATCAATTATTATAAGCTTTACTGTCTCACGCCGCCGTCGCGTCGCGTCGTCGGGCTCCATATAAAAAATTTTCTTTTCTCCCAACTTATAATTCAGTGAAGAATGAAAATGTCCGCCGACGTACGTACATAATATGTACATTAGTCATTCTCGGTTTTCCTCGATACTTAATAAAATCTCCCCTTGAGTCACGCTCACACCCAACCCAACTCATTTCCCTGTGTCTAGACACTCATCGTTGCTATGTATGTTTTATTTCCCCAATGCATTCCCAAGATGGTTTGCATTTATTCTATTGTTCCTCAATTCTCTCTGCTGTTTTCTTATTTGAGATTGCAAATAAAACAAAACGATTTGTAGGTTTTCAATTGGACACTTTCCATGAGTTGAATGCTTCGATTTCTTCGATTCGAAGTCTTTTTTTCAATCTCAAATATACTTTTACTTTGAAAGAGCGAAAAGATATTTTCTCCCCGGCTAGACGTGAATGGGTATGTTTTTGACATGTTCCTGCCGCCATGGAATCTACAAGCAACGTAACGATACCATCTTAATGTCCAATGTAACACTCAAAGCGAAGTTGGCAAAACTTGAATATATGAAGAACGGTTTTTGTACCTATACGTATATATAATAGAATTGGTAGTTTGTGGAAATATTGAAATAAGTTTTAGAAGTAAAGTAATTTCTGGGCCAGTTTATTACGAAAAAATGTTAATTTCGATGGCCATCAAACCATTACAGTTTTAATACGAACTATCTTTAGAGGAGAAAGAAGAATCTCAACAACTTCAGGATCATATCACATCAAACTAGGACAGCACTCAATGATTTTGGGCGTTAGCATTATTTACTTTTCTAAGACTTCTGTTCAAGAAAAGTCATTTCCTTATAATGATTCCCAGGTTCCTCAAAAGACATCGATTATGTTTACTAAAGACCAAAGTTCCATGAGTAATGCATTAGTCCGTTGTTCTGTCGTACAAAAAAGTCACAAATAGGTATATTAAATTTCCATTTTCTTTTGTTTAATCGAATAGATTAACTTTTTTCGCGTTGGTATTTCTTTTACGCAGAAGCTTCGCATTGTAGGTATAGAAATCTTGCTCCATCAGTTTCTTTTATCATATATGACTAACTAAAGAACGCATTATATCTCCAGTGCCATGGAAATGGAATTTTCATGAGAATTCTTTATTTATTAGAAGAAAGGCCGAAAATATATCATGTTGTGTCTAAGAGGAAAAAGGAAAGGTAGGTACATATATTGTTGGTTCAAATAATATGCTGTTGTTTTGGCAATGGTAGGTACTTGAGAAAGATGAGAAGACAAAATAAGTAGGAGCATGAAATTCTCTTCTTTATTGGTGTTTGCGTTAAGTAGGTACACAGTACACTACACTTGTACTAAATACACAGTGTACAAAAAGCTCTATAAAGTCACATTAAATTGAAACCATTTACTGAATAAGTAGGTACTGAATGAATTAGTTCCGCAAGCTTAACAACTGTTAAATGTTTTATTAAGGCTAAACTGCAAACAAACAACTGTCAGAGCATAAAATATTGCAAAAATGGAAACCGATTGAATGTGCACAAACTAAAAGAAGAAAAAATGTCAAACTGTCATTTGCCATTTACGATCGAACAACAATGAAACAACGCGTGAAAGTTATTAGAACTTATTACAAAAGAGGTGATTCAAACGTTACCACATTATAGGCTATTAATCATGTAATTTCTTGAAGAATTAAAAAAGAAGTGAATTTTCATTGTATACATATAGGTACATATATAGAACGCTTAAACAACAAACCGCGGAGTGCTATTAAACGAGATGGTGCAAATCGGAGATAGGGATGAAAATTCATCCTGACAAATATTTTCAATAGATAAATTTAAACAGAAAATTTTTATAGCTACATGGTTCACTCGAATAGTAATAAAAAAGACTATTGTATCCTAAACGTTAAAGACCCCGACTTAAAAAAACTCACTTATCAGAAAGATAGGCATAGGAATTACTTCATTAAAAAGTTGAGGTTTCGTTCGGCACATACATACCTACACGGAGATTTGCTATCCATCTACTTCTTGCGAAAAATAGCTAGATGGGGAATGGGGAGAAGTATTATTGCATAACGTAAAGACTTTAGACCACAACATTTTTGCTATTCCGCAACAGAAAAGACTGTAGAAAAGTTTTTGGTCTCTCCACAAGGAGCTAAAAAGCAGAAGAAGCAACTTAACTCTAGGAAACTTCTCTTCAAAGATATCTGCCAGTAGAGAAACACCGCAAGGCGGAGTCCTATCCCCTACTCTATGGAATCTGGTCGTCAATGAACTTCTAGTTGACTTAGAAGCTGAGGGATTCAAAGTGATTGCATATGCAGATGACGTCTCCATTCTGGTAAGCATGCTCACGTCCTTACGGATCTGATGCAAACCGCTCTAAATAAACTAGTCAAATGGGCGGGAAAATGTGATTATGGGGGTCAACCCTCAGAAAACTGAACTCGTTCTCTTCACCAGGAAATACAAAATTCCTCAACTAACAACTCCATCAATAAATGGAATCCCACTTGAACTTTCAAACGAAGCCAAATATCTAATTATAATCCTAAACAAAAAGCTAAACTCGAAAGCCATTAAACAGGAAAGAATCAGGAAATGCACCGTAGGCCTATTTTTATGTAAAAAAGCCATTAGTACTAAATGGGTTTCTCCCCCCAAATCACATACTGGCTCTACACCGCGGTCATCAGACCAATACCCACATACGGAGTAGTGGTATGGTGGACCGCTCTTGATAAAAGGTCCTACTGCGATAATCTAAGCAAGGTCCAACGAACAGGCTGTTTGTGTCTAAGCGGAGCACTGAGATCAACACCCTCAGCTGCCCTAAAAATACTCCTTAACCTCACACCACTAGATATCTTCAGCAACAAAATTGCCAGTACAGCCATTCGTATTAGTGCTACCTCCCAATGGACCGTTAACAACATCGGTCACGCTATAATCCTGAATTTATTCAGACTACACCATCTAGGGGATGTGGTTTTTGATAATAAGTTCCAAGTCTCAATCCCACCGAGAACTACCTGTGAAGACGAAGAATTCTTGAGAGATGATTCAATTCATTTCTATACAGATGGCTCAAAAACCGAAGTTGTACTCAAACCGACTTAGCGTAAGTCTCTCATTCCGCCTTCCAAAGCATTGTAGAGTGTTCCAAGCAGAAATTCTGGCGATCAAAGACAAAAGGTAATGGCAAAAAGTAAACGTGATATCCTCAGCGAATATCCGGATTTTCTCAGACAGTCAAGCAGCTCTAAAATCTCTCGACGCTGTTTCTACGAACTCAGTAACCGCCCGCCCTTAACTGTCGCCTATCTCTTAAAGAGATGGCTGAACAGTGCAATATTCACCTTATTTGGGTGTCGGGGCACAGAGATATCGTGTCAAAGCCGATGAACTCACCAGAAAAGGAACCGCTCTACCGATCTCAACCAGCAGGTTGAATATTTTTATACCAATCGCTACATGTAAACTTATGCTAAAGCAAGAGGCAATGGATAGAGCAAATAATAGGTGAAATAATATCACTACATGCGTGGCAACAAATCAGATATGGCCAGAACTAGATTCAAAACGCACAAGACATTTGCTATCCATAACCAGATTGTACGTTAGCTCCGTAATCAATGTCATCACCGGACACTTTCTGATAGGTAGACAGTAGACACGCCATTAAGACTCGGCGTTTCCTCTAATAACTTCTGCAGAAGTAGCTAAGATGAGGAGGAGGAGACAATCCCCACACCTCCTTTGCTCATGTCCTGCACTATCTCCTTTAAAAGAAAATATTTTCTTGGTGATCTAGGGATCTAGGCGATCTGGCAAACACATATATCCTGCATCTCTTTCGTTTTATCAAAAGCTCCAAATGGTTTTGTTAAGTGAGGTACTCCCTCGCATAATTTTTATGGTAATTGTGATACCATAAAAATTATGGACCTAATATTGGTCTAAGTGTGTCAGTTGTTTTCCTGACAGCCAATTTAACCTAACCTAACCTCCACAGGGAGCTACACTCTGTGAATCGTATGGATATGATCATTATTTTATTGTTTTGTTTGATTACTCGATAAGTTCATCCTCAAACTAGTTGAGAAGCAGAATATGCAATTTATCACACTGCATTTAAGCGCGAAACTTCATAAAGTAAAATATTTTTTACTATAATGCTAACTTCATTTGTGAAAAAAAAACAAAGGTTATATTTCTACTTTGCGATTCAAAAGGGAAACTTCACTATTAAAGAATGGCTTCCCATAAATCAAGTTTTTTTTAATGAGAATGATAGAACTTGTATCTTCCAAAACGCTATGCTTCATTTCCAAGTGACTGCTTCAAAAAAAGTCATTTGTTTCAAAAGACAAAACCTTATTTATTCCTTTCAAATTTCCCCTGGTGGTAATCTGATAACGTCTTTTCAAAAATAAAGGTAATCCAGTCGCTCCCAGCAGGACAATCACCCTATATTACATTTAACATTTAAGATCTTAACAATGGAAACACTTAAAATGCATTGCACAGTAAATTACGTTCTCCACAAGAGTTCCTGCAAGAGTCCTTTTAGAATCATTTTTTTTTTTGCTGCCGTCAATGCTACGGTTGCTTACCGTATAAATTTAAACTTAGAAGACTCCCTTCTCTAAAAGACACCAAGGATTGATTTCGAAAATAAATTCTTTAATTCCTCTCCTTGGATACTTAAACCAGAGTAAATTATTGTGTATATGTTAGTGCGGTATTGCAATTGCAAGAAGGATTAAAGCAAACGATACATGTGTTCACCAAATATTCACCGCACAATCTCAGTTTCTTCCTAAGAAGTTTTCCCTTTTAGTGCAAAAACTTGGAGGACAAGGAATTTTAGATGAATACGTATATAACAACAACAACAGCCTTTTGGAATACGTATCAGTGTACTCTTATAGGTGTGAGGGTGTAGTTTTAATTAAAACAGGATAACCACTTTTCCAGACGCGACGCGAAGAAAGTCCTGTAGTTAAGGCAACCATTATTGCAACACTTAAACTACAGTCAAGTTTTGATACGACTGAAGATAAAATTGGGGTTTAAAATGCACCACATGATGTGTTTGAGTTGGTTATAATGGCTCAAGAAATTGAAAGAAGCTTATGTAAAAACGTTTGTACAATATTTATAATGAGTTTAACTGATATTTGAGAGGTAACTTTGAAGTATACAATATACCTAAGTAATAACTAAAAACAAAACAAAAACTTTGTTATTATCGAATTCACATACGTTAGTTGATCGTGATCCTCAATATTGTATAATTGTTTAACCATTTTGAGTTGTGGGTGAGTCTTATTTATTTATATACACGTGAACGTCGGCGAAATTAGGTTTGCGCGGCCTCTTATATTGCCCAGTTAAAAAACGTTAAATTACAGTTTAATTAATGTATGAGTACCTACTTAAAAAAGAGTTTTATTACTAATCAAAAAATTACAAAAATTACACAAATAGAAATTAAAAGAGTCGAACTTTTCGGCTTTCGGACTCACTGAACTTTTTTGGGATTATGTCATAGCTAACAGTAGCCGCTATTTCAGCTTCAATTTATAGTACAAATACCAATTGTTCAAAATATTCATTGATAGCTTTAAATCGACAATAGGCGTCGACTCGACCACTGCGTTAAAAAAGATAATTCTGCACTGCAGTTCACAAGATTGAATTGGTTCATCAATATGTTCATAACCGACCATTCGTTCTTTCTGGACTGTTCTTTTTTCTTTAAATTGAGACTGAATATCGTAACTATGGAAATGCCGCTGAGCTATAGAAATTTAAAAATAAAAAATCAGAGTTTCCGTGTATTTTCAATGGGAAATCTTCACACCTCTTGGTCGAAATTAAGGAATCAAACTTTTTTTTTTGGCATTTCCAACAAAATTTCACGATGGGACCGAAAAAAAAAGGAAAAAAAAAAAACATCATCCTAATGAATACTGAAATATTCATTTAAAAATGCTTGGCGAACAAAAGTATTCGCGAAAATTTTGAGATTATTGGCTTCAGGACGTGATTTTAAAAGATTGGTCAGAATCTACTGTTATACAAAAGGTAATAAAGTACCTCGGTGTAAGATTTGCGGTATACGCTTTCGAAAACACTATGCAGATTTAAAAATAATTTAATATTTTAAAATCATTATTGTTTACCTTTTATAATTATTATAAGAACGTTTTTGAATAAAAATATTTGTTTATTTAAAATACATTCAGGCTTTTCTTTCCTCCTCATTTTTAATATTTGAATTAGTTCGCTCAACTCAGAAAGAGCACTAGTGGTCTTTAAGTGGTTTCAGAGTCGACACTTGTGGTCTCTCGAAAAATTTTCTGGCAACACGCTGGCGCGCGATGATGCGTTGCCTAGCTTTCATAGTGTTTCCAGACGATTCGGGATAATACCCGTAAAGTATAACTCTCTCACTTCACTCGGGTAAGTGTATGAAAATAGATAATAATAAATAACTAAATTTAAAGTATTTAAAAATTTATATATATGCGAGGTCCCCTCCGGCGCGAGACCGTCGGCGGTCACCGTAGCCGCTGACGCCTAGCGCCGCCACTGTTTGTTATCTTAAAATTCAATTAAATATTGTGTTTCGGATTCACCTAATCCATGGAGAAACGATTAACTCTCGAAATAGACTCGTTCTTGTGATTTGTCGAATTAAGATTATTTCCTCCGGACATATGCTGAGTTTCATCTCAACACTGTTAAACTAGAAAAAAAAATTTAAACCAGCCCATTTCCGAAATACAGTCTTTTGGAGTGCAAAGAGTAGGAGAAAATTCGAACTACAGACCATGAAATGTACGAACCATCTATGAAAGCTACGTGCACAAAATAAAATGCAATTAATGTTTGTCGAAAAACTGGCTCTAAAATAAATGCAATTACCCGCCTGGAGATTACCGGTGTAGTAAAAAAGAAATCAAACTCAAAAAGCATGTACGTGCTGGAAATTTTCAAAACACGTTCAGCAAAATTTTAAACAAATTGACAAAAAAATGTAAAATGACAGGACCATCCCTGGACTAAACTATGTTTCCCCCTAAAATTGCATGAAAATCCGTTGGGTGGTTTAGGAGTTTATACCGGACATATATATTTATAAAGGTTATGGCAGCAGCTCACCCATGCAGAAATCGAGTCTTTAAAACGGAAACAATAAAACAACAGGTGTGCCAACAAAGATACCGATACAACGATTCAACATTCCAAGAAAGATAATAAACAGGCATATAATCTTTTAAACGCATGGAAGCAATAAAACTGCAGATGAACGAACAAAACTGATGCTACGGGCACATGTTTGTAATTTTAGTTTTTAAGAATACATTAATAAAGGGAGAGTTCTTACTTCCAAGGTAAATTTTAAGACCCATTTTTTATTTACACTAAGATAAAAGTTATATGCATAAATTGATTTATATTTCCTTCATAAATAAAAAGCTTATATAAAATTTGTAGATATCTTAGTCTGAAAGAGTTTATAACTCGATTGTTGCGATAAGTAAACAAATAAATTATTTGAAAAACAGATCAAAATTTAACTAAAAGTTATTTGTTTATATGAATCGAAACAATTTCAGCCTATATATATCTGTTTTTACATCGATTCATTAAAATTGAGTGTTTTCAATCAATTTGTCCAATATAATTGCCATCGCAGAACTGTCTATAAGCCCAATCTAATTCTAATCCATTACGGTTCTGTGCTATATTTTCTTCTATCGAACAATGCGTATTGTCCATGGTTAAGTGATTTTTCTATACAACAATTCAATCCATTTCAATTAAAACTAAGGTACACATAGCCTCTATGTCTATATAAACAAAATCCATACGCTTTCAGCTACGATTTAAAAATTTAATTAAAAAAATAAATAGACACTCAGGTGTACAACACACTGTACAGTCACAATGATCACACACCCACAACACATAGAAAACTTTCAACATCGAGTCCTTTGCGAACAAATACAACATACCTATGTACTCGGTCAGACAAGTGCTTTGTTTCGTGAAAACTCTTGGCATACAAGAAATAAACATACTGGGTGCCCCGTAATTCGCGTACATACGGATGAGATTCTTGGTCATATTGTAGGAAAAAAATTGTCCTACAGTAACGTTCACTTCTCAACTTTGACATCACTGTTCGACTATATTTGGTGTTTCCTGATCTAATGTTAAATTCAATTTATCTGTCAATACTGATGGTAGAGACCTAATTTTGGCCTTTATTTTTAGTAGAAATACCTACCTTTAAAACTGTATTTAAATTGAGATCATATGGTTTTAGGGTTGGCAGATTATCAAAATTTTGACTTTAGGGTAATTTTTTTGCATAAAATGCCGAATAAACAGTTTCTTTATTGTTTTGAGATGCACAGAGCAATAATAATTAAAAAAAAACTATGTATACATACAACATTTTAAATATTTGGAAACATACGAAACAGGGTTTTTTACCGACTTTTTATTGCAGCACCTGGCAATTTGTGTAGTTTTCCAAGAAATGATAGTTTTAAGGTAATTTTATGACTGTGCCCTGATGATAACGGTTCAAAAAGCACTTGACCTGCCATCACAATCCGGGTTGAAAGATCTCTTCAAAGGACGATTTTACTTTGGGGTATGAATTTTAACGGGTAAATGAGTGGTATAAAACAATAAGAAAAACAAATTTCATCAGTTTATCAAGTTGAGCCACGATTTGTAACTGGTTGCTAGAGACAGGCTTGGATGACAACCACTCTATAAACAGAATTCTTTGGACAGACGAATCTTAAGAGATTGTATTACGAATTCCATAATCTCCATACATGCGCTTCAAGCTATCCACATTCAAAACAGCAAAGATCGTTTCAGCACAGATTTTGTGTCAATATGTGGCAGGTGTCATTGGAAATAGATTTATCGAGCCTTTCAAATTACCACTCCGACTTAATTATACTAACTATCTGGAGTTTTTACAAAATAATTCACCACACCTATTGGAGGATGTTCCACTGCTTCAGCTAGTTTCATCATATTTCCAACAAGGTACTCTGACCCACTATGGTCGTGAAGTTAAGGATTAACTGGATGAAAAATACGGTGGTCGATGAATAGACAGAAAACGACCAATTCACTAGCCTACACGATCTCCCGATCTCACTGTACTGGACTTTTTTGTATGGGGACGAACGAAAAAAATTGTTTACTCATCTGAAACAGCTACCTTAACTGAATTAGAACAACGTAATTCCGAAGGATCACTACAAGTAAGACAAGAGTTATTGAGAACAAACATCCACAATGGAATTCAAAAACGGGCTCTATCATGCGTTCAAAACGCAGGAAGGCATTTTGTATTTTTTTAAACATCGTAAAATGTATGGGTTTTTGAACGCACATATTAGTAATTTTTTTTCCATTGTTCTGTGCATCAGAAAAAATAAGGAAACTTTATTCTTGTCAAGCATTTTATAAAAAAATTACCTCAAAGTCAAAATTTTGTTCGGGGAAGAGAATTTGAACACCATTTAAAACTGAAAATCTGGTAACCCTAAAGCCATGTGAGCCCAATTCAAATACAGTTTTAAGGATTGGTATTTCTACTAAAAACGAAGTCCAAAATTAGAGAGAAATCGATTTTAACATAACAGGGTACACCAAATATAATTTTTTTTAATCGTCGAAAAGTGATGAGAAAGTTGAGAAGTGGACTTTACTGTAGAACAATTTTTTTCTTAGAATATGAAGAAGAATCTCAAACCAAAGAATGTAACACCAATTACGGGACACCCTGTATACAGACCAATAGAAGGCATAGCCAGATATATACTCTTGTATAAAATGAATACCTCTGAGCTTTCCATCTGTCAAAAATCAAATCCTAACTATTATTATAAATGTGAAAGTCCCTCTGTCTGTCCGACTTTCTATGTTACCGTCTCCCGCCCAAATTACTGAACTGATTGATATGAAATTTTGTGCAGAGATAGTCTAGAACCTGAGGAAGGACATAGGCTATTTATTGTATCCCTTAATTTCCACGGGAACGGGAAAGTATACGGGAACTTAGAAACTACAGCACCGATTTCGAAAGTTCTTCCACCGTTAGAGTGCTACACTATCCCCGAGTAACATAAACTTTTATGTATCCTCATATTCCAACGGGAACGGGAGTCCTTACTCATATAATAAGTGCGAAAGTAGCCCTGTCTGTTCGTCTTTCTATGTTACTATCTCTCGCCCAAGCTACAGAACCGATTTAAATGAAATTTTATACAGAGATGATCACGAACCTGAAGAAAGACATAGGATACATTTCATTCGAATATTCCCACGGGAATCGGTCCTCACTTATGTTATAAATGCAAAAGTAGCTCTGTCTGTTCGCTTTTCTATGTTACCATCTCCCGCCCAAACTAATGAACAGATTTAAACGAAATTTTGTAGAGAGGTAGTCTAAAATTTTAGAAAAGATATAGGCTATACATTTTATCCCTATATTCCCACGGGAACGAGAACGCATACGGGAACTTTGACATTATAGCACCGATTTCAAAAATTCTTCTACCGTTAGAATGCTAAACTCTCCCTGAGTAACATAAACTGTAAGTCAACTGTATTCCTACGGGAACGGTCACCAGATTCCCACGGGAATGGGAGTGTTTACTAATGTCATAAGTCTGAAATGAAATCTGTCTGTCTATTTTTATTTGTTATCAAAAACCGCCCAAACTATTAAATCTATTTATATGAATTTTGGTAGGTACAGAGATATAGTCTTGAGCCTGAAGATGGACATAGGTTATATATGTATTCCCACAAGAACGCAAACGTAAACTGGAACCTAGAAACTACTGAAATGATTTCAAGAATTATTTCCCCGTTAGAATGCTACACAGTCTCAAAGTAACATTAACTTCAATTTATCCTCATATTCCCATGGGAACGGAAGTAGGTACTTACTAACACTATAGATCCGAAATCAACTCCGTCTGTCTGTTTTGTTTTGTTACCATCTACCGCCCAAACTATTGAACCTATTTGTATGAATTTTGTTGCCGAGATAGTCTTGACTTGAGCCTGAAGAAGGACAGCGTCTGTATTTGTTTTCCCAATATTGCTACGGGAACGGCAACGTAAACGGGAACCTTGAAGCTAGTGGACCGATTTCAAAAGTTCTTTCATCATGAGGTGATTTCTGTCAAATTGTCTATTACACAGTTGACCTGAGAAGAAATGTCTATCTTGATCTTCAAATAAATATTGGCAATCAGTAATGCCTGTTTGAAAAGTCGATTTCGGCGTTTTAATAATGACTGGAACACTGAAAGGAGAAAACTATTGAATCCCCGTATTTCTTTAATTCCCACTGATTTGTCATTTTAGTTTAAAAGAATGTATCAAACTCGCAAAACTTTTTTATTTGACAAAAGATGGAAAAAGTAAGAACGTCGTGTGCAAAAATGTACTTAATTAAAATATAACAATAGTTTAATAAAACGCATGAATGTGTCTTATGTGCAAAAAAAGTAGCCTAAAAAATAAAAAATGCTGCCGAAAGTCACTATTCCACGCGGACGAAGTCGCGGGCACAGCTAGTGAGTCATATAAAATATGTACATTGTACATAGTACAGAATTGAATTTCTATTAAAAAAAAAATTAGATGTATTCTCGATTGCATAGACCATCTGAATAAAATCGGACTCATGATTAAAAGAAACAACCACCTTTTGGTTTATTATTCAGTTACGTGACTCAAATATTATTTATGAGACAACGCTACGTTTGGACCATATATTAGTTTACGAAATCTCTAATTAGTACACAGATGAAAAAATATTTTACCCAAGCACGTTTTTAAATTACATTTTGAGCATCATTCAACAGAAATGAGGTTAGTAAAATATTAGTGAAACAAATCTTCAATAAATTCATGGGGATCCTTTAGTTGTAAGAAGAACTGCATAGAAGACGGACAAAAGAATATGAAAACAAAGACAGAACTGCGGCACAGGGTATTATTAGCTGCGTAGAGTTGATTGGCTTTGCTTCTTTTATTCAAAACTCATTTTGTTTTCAATAAGCAGAATACCTGTCAGCACAATGAATACTCGAATCTCGAACTTCGAGTGAGGTGTTGCCGCTTGCGCCTGCAGCCTCATCCAAACTAACCCAAACACAAAATCTACCAGCTACCACCTATCGCAATGTACCAATAGTAGGAAGTTAAGTGGCATTAAAAAATTATTCTTTTTGAGGTTTCAGCTGCAACGTTAGATGATTCTTATAACAGATTTAGTGTTCTAAAATAGTTCACTTGTGTAAAAATCTGTAATGTCCCTATAATTGAGATTCTTAACAGAGTGCCATATGATCTCTATACCTCCTTCTGGCGTTAACCACTGATGACCTGTCAGACTAGTAAGTGCGAGTGTTGACCAATCGAAAAATAGCAACACTACAATTTTCAGCGAGTAATGACTGACTGCCCGAGCCTATGTGGTCTGTCAGAGCTTATTTCATGGTGGACATCAGCAGTTAAAAAGCATAAACCTCTGAAAAAGCTGCTACGATATATATGGTTTAAAAATTTTTCAGGGTCCTTCAATACAAGGGCAAGGTATCGAAACAGAATTGGTGACGGATGACCTGCTGGCAAGCCAACCTCAAACCTTAAAGTCTCTGTAGCACTGATCTAACTGGCCTTTTATGTCCAAAGGGATTCCAAAAAAGGAGGTTGTGCGTGGGGAGGCAAGACTCATACAGAGCCAATATAAACATTTGGGAAGGAAGGAGGGAACGCTTACTTGGGTGCGGATATGGCGTTAGAGCGAGGTAGACTCAGGGATAAGGTTATCAGCCAAAATTCGGTTAAAGAGCGAAAAATACCACTCTGGGGAGCCCCGGCAAAAATAATAATTACTTTTATTGAACGTTATACAGGGTGTCCCGTAATTCGTGTTACATACTTCGGGATGTGATTCTTGGTCATATTCTTAGAAAAAATTGTTCTACAGTAAAGTCCGTTTCTCAACTTTGACATCACTTTTTGACATTTTTAAAAAAGGCTAGCTTTGGTGTACCCTGTCCTGTGTTAAATTCGACTTCTCTGTCAATACTGATGGTAGAGACCTTATTTAGAAATGATAATCCTTAATGATAAAATCCGTATTAAAATTGGACTCCTATAAGCATAGGGTTAAATAGTGTGCAAGTTTTCTTCCCCAAACATAGTTTTGACTTTGAGGTCATTTTTTTCAGAAAATGTCTGGTAAACATTGAGTTTCTTTATTTTTTACAGATGAACAAAAAATAATAAAAAAAAAACTCATAAATAAAAGCTTTCAAAAACCCATACATTTTATGATCCTTGGAAAAATCTAAAACGGGAAAGAAATCAAATTTTGGTTTTTTTCGAACTTTTATTGCAACAGATTGCAATGGGAGAAGTTTTCCATGATTTAATTATTTAAAGGTAATTTTTTTGACTGTGCACCAGTGGCGCGGCGTCCATATAACACGATTCCTATCGTCTTACCTTTTAAAATGTGTCACTTGTTCATAGAAAAAACCAGCAACATAAGGCCGAGGCCACGCAGTCAGCGATAAGCGAGCGAGCGAGCGACTGAACGACATGAAAAAATTAAAACAAATGAAATTACATTGAACTGGCCATGCATTGAGCGAGCGATGAGCGATTTTTTTAAGCGACTGAACGACGTCGCTCTGTCACCAAACTTGTTCTAATTTTTAGTTTATCGCTTAGCGTCAAGAGCAACAGATAGAGAAGATACAACAAATATAAACGTAGGGCTCTTGACAACGGCATTTTAACAACTAATCGCTAAAGAAATGTCGCTCACGAAACGAGTGGCCCGTCGCTCGACTTTGTCGCTTAATCGCTGATCGTTCAATCGCTCGCTCGCTTATCGCTGACTGCGTGGCCTTAGCCTTAGTCTACAACTCAGCAGTCAACAGCCTATCTTTACCCATCCATACAATGCTCTTCAAGCACTTTTAAATTTGCGAGATACACACACAATACACAAAGCATACACAAAACACAAAGCATTGAAAATCGCCGCGCAGAACATATTCTGTGTTTGTCCCTGTCTTTCCTACGATATACTTCCACCCCGGTGCCTCCCTTTTCAATACACGTTCTCTTATTGAAAAAAGTAAGACGATAATTTTCGTCTTACTGCAATTTCTGCTTGGAAAAAATAATACAGTTTTCGCCTTAGAGTAATGTACGGCGAATTCGGTTTTGTTGTGCTGTTTTTTTTTTTTTTTTTTTGTTCTACTGATCATTGTTTTGAATTATTTGCAAGTTTATAGTGAATTTCAACCTAAATGACTTAAAGTATAGAAAAATTGGCTTCGATTAATCCACGTTTGGAATTTAAGGTACCTTCTATTATATATATTATACGAAATAGTCAAAGGATTTTTTTTTGTAATTTTCCTCTCCCCTCCAGCCATACTCAAAGAACCGAACATAGTGATTTTATGGGCTTCAGACTTTGCACTCTTAAATTGTCTGTATTCAAGCGATTAGGACGATTAAGGTGTCATTTTAAAGCTGATAAAGCATTCTTTTCAAATCAATCAATGGAAAAAGCCAATCTTTGGGCACATTTTTGGGAATGTTGACTGCCAGATATCAATACGGGAGTGGGCAGGATTTAAAGGTCTATTCTTCAACTTTAAGTCTTAAAAAAGTCTTAAGTCTTCAAAATTTCATTTTGTTATTCGAATGTACACTGAAGCTACAGCTGATAAAAAGCTGTAAGCTTACAAAAAAAATTAAAAATTTTTTTGGATAGAACGATATTAAAAAAAGTCTTTGAAACTAAGAATTGTGTTTTATTAAAAGAATAAGCTTTTTTTTAATCAGGAAAATTTTTAGGGACTTACTATTGATATTTTATGCACAGGACTACTTCAAAAATGGCAAAAATGTATATAAAATGTGTTGATTTCAAAAGGATCAGGTTTCTAAAGCAACTCAAATATCTTAAACCTTTTGATTGATTTGAAAAGAATGCTTTATCAGCTTTAAAATGACACCTTAATCGTCCTAATCGCTTGAATACAGACAATTTAAGAGTGCAAAGTCTGAAGCCCATAAAATCACTATGTTCGGTTCTTTGAGTATGGCTGGAGGGGAGAGGAAAATTACAAAAAAAATCCTTTGACTATTTCGTATTTCGATAGCAAAGGAACATTTCTACAAAGTTTGAGCAAAATCGGAGGTATAGCAACATTTCGGATTGACCGTTTTCATATGGAATGGCTCGTAGGTGATTCATTTTTCTCGACTTAAAAAGTGTATTTGACCTGCTACCAAAAAGAATAAAAAAATTTTGGAGTTTCTCTCCCAAAATTGCTCGATGGCTATACATATCGGACATAAGACCTTTACTAACCTAAGGGGTTGTAACATGGTGGACCGCACTTGACAAACAGGTACCTAAACTATAACAAGCTTGTCAAAGTCCAGCGAACGGGAAGTATGTGCATTAGCGGCGCGCTAAGGACAACTCCTTCGGATGCCCTAGACATACTACTAAACCTTACACCCCTAGACATTTTCGGCAAACAGTCAGCAGCAAACTCAGCTAATCGACTAAAAGCTAACTCTCAGTGGACCAACAATCAAATAGGTCACACTTATATTTTCAACAACTTAAGATATATCCCGGATAGATAGATTAGAACACCACCCCTAGTATATGTTTGATACTAATTTGCAAAGAACCATACCGTCAAGAGAAGCTTGGGAAAATGGTACGTGGAAAGTGGACATGGTACATGGTGGTACATGGAAGTGGAATTTTCTAGAAAGGGCTGAGTTTAAGTCATTTCTTCCTGTAGTGTGTTTCAAGCGTAAATTCTGGCAACAACATTCACCTTTATTGGTTGCCGGGTCATAGGGATATACCAAGCAACTGCATGACAGACAAACTCGCCCAAAAAAGGAACGAGTTCTCATCTTCGACCTGAAAGGAACAATATAGTTACACCTATCGCTACATGTAAGCTTTTGCTAAAGCAGAACGCCTCTGTGGAGTTCATCACTAGATGACCGCAGAGAAATACATGTCTTATGACAAAACGATTTTGGCCATGTGTGAACTCGAAACGTTCAAAGAGCTTGTTGAATCTAAGTCGTCAGTACAAAATTGATTCATTAAGTAGATTCTTGAAAAATTTAACGACTGATGCTTCAACCGATTATTCGCTCTGGAAAGCAGCTAAGCGCCTGAAAAGACCGCAGTTACAAAACCCGCCAATAAAATCTCTAGACGGGAATGGAATCGGAATGGATCGGAAATCCGAAAGAAAAAGCTAACCTGTTTGCAGAACATCTTGCGAATGTTTCAAAGCCATTCTGTTTGCAGAACATCTTGCGAATGTTTTTAAGCCATTCCCAGCAAACACATCTGAAAACAGCTTACAGTTTATTGATAAGGTAGATAGACATACCAATTGTCACACTCAAAGAAATAAAAAGTATGTGTCGAAATCAACTATCGAATAAAAAATCACCTGGGTACGATCTAATAATTGCTCAGAGAAAGAAAGAAAGAAATGCCATCAAAAGCCTTCATAAAACTCCAATTCATAATAAATGCATGCCTAAAGACAATGTCCCACATCATTGGAAAATTGCTGAAGTAATTGTTATACCAAAGCAAGGTAAGCCACCAACGGAAGTGACGTCTTACAGACCAATATCGCTTATACCAATAATAGCAAAAGTCTTTGAAAAATTGCTACTGAAAAGACTAAGCAAAGTCATAGAAGAAAGAAATCTAATCCCAAATCATCAGTTTGGATTTAGAAATAAACATTCCACGATAGACCAAGTTCATAGAAACGGATGCAGTTGAAAAAGCATTAGAAGAAAAACAAGTATGTTCGGCTATATTTTTAGATGTTGCTCAAGTATTCGACAAGGTATGGCATGGGGGGCTAGAGTACAAACTGCAAAGGGACCTACCCAGGCAGTTAGAGTTAAGTTAAGCTACGTACAAATATTCATCAACAATCAAGCTGAACCTTACGCCAACACGGCCAAATACCTTGGGATGAATTTGGATGCAAAGCTAAAATGGAAAGATCATATAAAAAGAAAAGGGAAGAGCTCAACTTGAAGTATAGAAAAATGTACTGGTTACTCGGTAGAAATTCTGACTTACCTATCTGTCGAAAATAAAATAATGCTTTATAAACAAGTACTTAGACCTGTTTGGACCTATGGAATCCAATTATGGGGCTGTACAAAAAAAAACAAATACTGAAATCATCCAAAAGTTCCAAAACAAAGTCCTTCGTGGGATAGTAAATGCACCATGTTATATGAAAAATAGCGATTCACATCGTGACCTACAAATAGAAACGGTTACAGAAGTTGTAAGAAAACATGCTGTATCACACAATCAGCGACTGCATAGTCATATCAACTCTGAAATGGAGTCCGTATTAAATACGAGAGGCAATTTTCAAAAATTAAGAAGAACCTAGCCACACGAGCTAATGGTCTAAAAGTCATGGGAAGCATTAAAAGTTTAAGCGATTATGATATTGAGAAAGAAAAATCTGTTGTCGATCGTTCATAGATTGGTTCTGATTACGAGGAGTTTTTAGTGAGGTAAGAATCCCACACTACTTGGTGTCGAATACTGCCAAGTGTCTTTTGAAGATTTCCTCTTGACAAAAAAAAAAAAGTACATTAGTTCCACCATAGGTGTCCTTACAGGACACTGCCTAATAAGTAGACACACCAAAAGACTTAATGTCTACTCAAATGACTTCTGCAGAAGCTGCATGGACGAGCAGGAAGAGGAGACAATCCAACATCTCTTTTGCTTATGCCCTGCACTTGATTACAGACGGAAAGCTCACCTAGGTCCAGGTTCGATTAGAAGGTGGTTCAACTTTTCAGTCCTTTAGGAACCAGAGGGTGATCAAACTTCTGGTCTCTGTGGTATCACAATGAAGAACCTTCTGTGGTCTAAGTGTGTCGGTGTCCGTATACCGGCAGCCACATTTAACCTAACCTCCCCTATAGTCATTTTACAAAAACATTATTGCATTACATTATTTCATTTCATTTATTATTATTATTTCATTTTATTATTAATTACAGGAATCTTTTACAATGGGCTTCAAAGCCTTTAAGTTAGTAAAATTTAATTGTTCTTTACATTATTAATTTACATTACCTTATTATAAGCTTAATATGACACATTAAGTATTAAGCAAGAAAAGAATTTAATAAGGAGTATTGAGCTTAGTAAGAGTTAATTTCAATTTTAATAAAATAAACACAAAAAAGGGTTGTACTAAAACATTTAATTTAATGCCAAATAATTAAACAAGCTTGCCTCAAACTGAGTGGTACCACGCTGTCTCCTGATAGATATGGGTAAATTGTTCCATTGCCTTATGAAATCTACGAAAAACAGATTTTCTGAAATTCTGCAACTAAAGATGGGTTGTAATATGGTAAAAGACCGAGACGAACTAGAAAATTTTATTTTTTTAAATAGGTATGAAGGTGTTTTAGTTATTATTATTCTGTTGAGTGTTTTTAAGGACAAGTATTTCAGATATGTGTATGTGTATAGAGTGCAACCTAAAATCCTGCTTGATTAGAGATATGATCAAATCTTTTGAGATTATAGACATAACGTGTTACATTGTTGAAAGCAACTTACAGATTTCTCTTCGTTACAGAACTGTGGATTGTGAATATTTGACATCCATACGTGATTTAGGGGTAAAATCAAAGTCCTTGCTAGCCTTAATCTAATATGTTGTGGAGTAAAGTGTTTCGATAGAGATAAACTACAGTGATCCCTAAATTTTCCCGATTACCATTATTATGATTACATTACATTGATGCTGATCGATAACGTGAGTGGTATTGCCAAACTCCAATAATTCAGTTGCATAGTCAAATTAAAATTCAGAAACCAAAAAGCATCTTTTTAAATAAATCAGTAAATATGAAGAACTGGTGCTACTACAGCTAATGCGATGTTAATGCAGAAGGAAAACAGCTAAGGAATACGTCCGTATGCGTATAAAGTTTATACATTTTCGCTTTCTTCAGTCAGAAATCAAAATGAACTGTTGTGGTAATTAGGCTATTTATGTTTGCCAAGTAGAAATAAAATCAAAGCAATACCAACTGATTACTCAAAATAAATCAATAAAAAAAAAACAAAAGAGATATATATACATAATATGCATAAGCATATCCATCATGCCAAGAATAAATATCCACAACAAACTAATGAAACAAACATCGCCAGTAAGCGAGCTCCTTGTCGAATACAAAACCCCATCAAATGGTTACCCATTTTAGCATTGGCCATGATGAATTGCGCCTATAAATCAATGAATGTCCGATATACTTATTCGCGAGGAGTCTCTGCCGCACATTCTTCCTCGATTTACATTAATTGGATAAATTTCACTAAAATAAATAAATAAATAAACGAAAAACAATAGCAGAAGAACAGGTGCACTCTCCTGTTTCAAGAAAATGGAAAAATGTTTTGAGATTTTATTCTATTTTCGAATAGGTATTCCATCTTTTGCAAGAAAAGAAACTCCTTCCACGTAAGAGGAACTGTACTGTGCAACCACGTGAAATCTCTGATCCGTGTAATCGAAAATATTCGCTCGCCGGAGAACTCTCATACCGTTACTTTCCTCGTAAAGTAAATTTATGGATTTTAAACTCAACGTCCTCGATTGCTTTTGCGACTTTATGCAGATGACATTCCCCAGGCTCACGTCACGGGGAACTTAAAACTTAAGGAATTTCGTTTTCTTTTATGTTGTTGTACCAAAGACAAACTTATATCGTGGGTTCTTGTAAGATGAGATGGTTGGTACTTTCGACTTGCCACAGCTGCAATCTCAACTAATGCATCGAAAGGTGCAGAGGTCTTTTTACCACGTACCTTAAAATTTGCAACATAAAACTTGGAATTGAATTATTCCCAGGGGGCAGGAGGTTTTTGCCATAGCTGATAAGTTTTACGAAACGTTAGGGGAGATGGCAGTAAATGCAGCCCAAACATTTTCATGGCAACATTCAAGAGCTAGGTAGTTTTTAGTTTTGTTTTTTTTTTTTGATAAATTACATTTTATCTACGTTAGTTAGATTGTAAATATGCCACTAAAGTGTAGGCAATTTTTGTTATGTGTGTGGAGAATTAACTTTTACATCTCAGCGTCAAAATTTCACATTACTAATTGAACAGTGCTATTAAGACTATTTTGGTTTTCCTGTGAGGAATCAAGACAAATCCTGGGTTCCACATAAATGCTGTGTAACGTGTGTGAGGCTCCTTTTAGGTTGGACTAAACAAGAACCTAGACATTTGCAATTTGCTATGCCAATGATTTGGACGGAACCAAAGGATCATGTTAGTGATTGTTATTTTTCTTTGGCTCAAATATAAGGCATTACTACCAAATCCAAACACACTATCCAGTATCCAAACTAGTCTTCGGCCAAAAGACCCATCCTACATAGTGCCGAACTGCGAACTGCCTGTCCTGATGCCTCCAAATCGACCAAAAAGTGAGAATTCTAGTCCGGAATTTGTTCTCAGTCAGCATGATAAGGTATCTCAAGATAGTGACCCAAGTTATGAACAAAGTCAATTTCAAAAGAACCGCTCTTATTGACACAACGTGATTTAAACGATTTAGTACCTACGTGTTTTGAATCGGTCTAAAAAACAGGCTGATCTTTTAAAGTCTAGATTAAACGACTGGAATTTACTTTCTCCTAGTACAAAGATTTCTTATTTGAGAAGCGTTATCAAGGGAAATGGAGTCCAAGAATGCTAGCAGACTATTGTTTTAGACTTAAAAGGGGCCTACCAGAAACCAAATATTCAAGAAAATCATAAGTATCGATTAGATATAAGGAAATAATTCTGGAACATACAGGAAAACCTGATGTGTAGATTTTTTTCATTGATTTTTGGTGGCCCTAGTAAATTCAAAATTTGATATAAGTTTTCATGTGACAAAAAAAAGCTACAAATTTGTTGACCAGTGATATCAATGAAATTCTATATTCCTGTGAAAGTACGTTCGATGCCATTATGTTTTTTTTGCATGGCCACCACGGGCACGGGCACGCTTGCAGAATCCCAGACACTGAACCCAATTTTCGGTGGTTTACAAGCATAAATCAGCCGATACTGCTGCAATTTCACGTTCGATATTCGTACGAAGTTCATCAATCGTCGCTGGCTTGTTGACATAGACCATAGACTTGACCTAGCCCCACAGAAAATAGTCTAACGACGTCAAATCGCACGATCGAGGCGATTGATTTCGCGAAAATCAAAAAAGGTGAAAAAATAGTCGCCATTTTCTCAAAAAAATTTTTTTACTTATCGCTAGTTCTTGCGAAAGCGATATCATTACAGATTAAGAATCTTTTTTTCTTTTTTAATTCGGATGACTAGGAGGGTTGAAATCATGTATGGTCATATGTAAATTTTTTGAGATACCCCACTTCATAACCTGCTAGAATTCAAAGTTTTCAACTTTTTTTTGAAAACTATTCATTTCTGTATAATTCATGACATAATGAAAAAGTTTTACAAAACAAAACATATGTTCGTGAAATTAATAAGAATCAGCTAGGTTCCACATTTCACTTTCACGTGAAATGAAATCGAAATCGATCGAAATTAAGATTGGGTGTTCTGCATTTTACTTTTATCGATATCGATTTCATATTTTTCGAAATCGAAGTGAAACGAAATCGTTGTGTTGCACAATTCGATTTCGCCGGTTTCCAAGTGATTTGAAATCACCCTAATTTATCTGTGTGGAATGGTAGAAGAAAACAGACGCATTTGAAAATGTAAGCAAAAAAATCCGTTGCATACAACCACACAAAATTTGTTTATTTTACTAGAAATTTGTTTTAAACAAGGGAATAAAAATACCAAGGATGCATGAAAGAAGATCGTGTCGTTGCAGGTTCTTTGTGGGAAAGACAGAAAGATACAACTGGATGGAAAAAAGTTAGTAATAATAAAAAGAATCATTTGAAACAAATTTATCAATAAAAACATGAAAATACTTTAATTTCACATGCAACATATCACGTTGCATCTGAAATTTTTAATGAACTATAAATGATGTCTCTCAATCTACGTCTTTTTATTTTCTATGTCGCATATCTTCTCTTTTTGATTTCCAAAACCGAAGCAATAAGAACAGCACTCATATTTAATTTTCAGATCAGGAAACTCAAGGAAACAATTGAAATCAAATAAATTGAGTTTCAGATTAGATGACAGGTATCAGCTGTTTTCAATTTCACTTGAAGTGATTTCGAAAAGTTTTCGAACTGATGAAACCGATCGAAATGCAGAACTTACTTACTTACTTAGGTGGGCATTACAGTTCGGGGTGAACCTGGGCCTCAACCAACATCCTTCTATAACGACTTCGATTTCGGGCGAGCTCTCTCCAGTTTCGCACTTCAATTCGGTTGAGGTCTTCATCCACTTGATTGCACCACCTAAGACGAGGTCTTCCCCTTCCGCGATTTCCCTGCAATGTGCTTTCGAACACCCGACGAGCCGGAGCGTTTGGGTCCATCCGCTCTACATGTCCCAACCATCGTAGCCTCGCGATGCGTACTCTTCTGGCTATGCCCATGTCGCGGTACAGCTCATACAGCTCGTTATTATATCTTCTTCTCCACACATTGTCTTCGCATACGGGGCCAAAGATCATTCGGAGAATTTTTCTTTCGAAACGACCAAGAGTTTCCTCATCCGTTTTCGATAAGGTCCATGCTTCCGCGCCGTACAGCAGGACTGGGATGATTAAGGTCTTATACAAGGTTACCTTGGTTTTTCTGGAGAGGGTTTTGTTTCTCAATTGCCTTCTTAACCCAAAGAAGCAACGGTTGGCAAGAGTTATTCTCCGTTTGATCTCCGCCCTGATGTTGTTGTCCGTGTCTACATCGAAATGCAGAACATTGAAAATAAATTCACTCGATTTGCAATTTCGGTTTCGGTTTCATTTCACTCGATTTCTGGAACCTAGCTGTAAGTCCAAAAAAATGCATATTTGACAAAATGCATGACTATCATTTTTTTTTCTAAAAAAATTAACCATTGAAAAAAAAGTTTGTAGGGCAACTCTGCATCTCTTTAGAAATGTCATTTGAAATAACGAATTTCACACAGCTTCCAAGTGGAAATAATGAAAAATATGATGATCTAAAGCTGTTTTATTATCAAGATCCGATCCGGATTGGATCATTGTGATAATAAACGGCGGCGGCGGCTATTAATAAATAACTGATAAAAAATGGATACTAAAAATATTGGTTGTCTTCTTTTTTACGACACTTTAAAGATTACTTAAAATTCATGTCTCTAGACTTGAATACCCCCTTACGAAAAAGTCATTTCAAAATTAAATTCTTATCTTCCTAAATATTTATATTTGACCTCTACGACCTTTTTGCACGCATACAAATAATAAGGCTCACGCTGGCTGTAATCTATCATAATAATCATGTTAACCAAACATTTGTCAAACCAAAATGTGACACGTTATATGCTCCATCATTTGTGGTATATTTGGATGTTAAATACAACATCATCATAATGCAGCTGACTCGTGTTCGTTCAGGTCAATAGCCAAATCAAACTTTTAATAAATTTCAAACAAATATCCAATATAAAGATCTGTTTTAATGCCATTTTGCAGTACAGTTATAGTGACACATAAAGAAAAAAAGCCTTTTCATTTTTGGTGCTTATTTCAGTTTTCCGATTTCTATACATTTCCACGTCTGCGGGTAACCTTCGCAGTTAATTTCCTGGCAGTGAGATTTAAAAAATAGGGAGGTAATTTACTTTTATAAAATATTGATGAAATATAAAAATTAAGCAAAATAAATTCGAGCAAAGAGCCAAAAATCCAACGAACTCATTATTCAACGATCGATTTATTTATTGCTTGCGTAACTTGTAAATATGTACCTAGGTAGATAGACTACCGCCGCCGCGCCGCAGCCGCCCGCCGCGCCGTCCGTCGCGTCGGTCGCCGGCCGTCGTCGTGTAAGAACATCTTGGGAACGTACACATCAACATCATTTATTTTGCCGTTTTCTTTAGTGACATTTCTTCGGAATATTACAATTTGCTACCGTTTATAATACACAATTCATGGCTTTCCTAATTCGTGACCATATCTCCCAGTTTGCCACTCGCAATTAGCTCAGTTCACACTGTACAATTAGTTGGACAGACTTCGTTTGATGGAAGTTGGATGGTCTGATGTAGTTTTCGTTCACACCTATCAAGCTTGTCGTCCAACTTTATGTCACATACCCTACCACTCCGTCCAACTTCTAGATTTTCAAAAAATTTTGAAACCCATCCAACAAATTGGACAAGCGGTCGTATGAAGAGTTCACACTATCAAGCATTGGTTTGTCAAACCTAAGTTTGTCCAACTAATTGTACAGTGTGAACGGGGCTATTAATAAATAAACTATTCAATCAATAAATAAGGTTTCTGTTCCTCAAATAATCAAGTGGTAATCGCTATAAGTTGGAATCTTCAATTTCGAATGAAAGCAAACCTTTTGTTCTTTTTAATTGAAGAACGAGTTCCGCAATAGATTCCACACACTGCTGTCTTATCTTCCTATCATGATTCAACGTGCCATCATGTATCACATATAAATCTTTTTAAAAAGCAACCTAAATGCAATCATCAACCCACTAAGATGCAAGTAGCATCGACGGCAATTGCATGGAGCGCGAACGTATAAAAAAAACACAATACTCCATCATTCTGGTGCAAAAGTAATTTTCATTATTTTTACATCAGGGAGCAACAGAGAACGCATTAAGTGAAAAATAAACCGAGAATTATAGAGCAAACGCCAAAAACAAAACAACATTTCCAATGAATTCAAAGGCTATGGCAGTTGTTGGTGTGGTGGTGTGGTGTTGTCTGGTGTGGCGGTGTCGGATGGATGATAGGATAGAAACCATTCCGGCAAAATCGGGAAAGACTTTCTATAAATGGATAAGAATGGGACTCCAACCAAAAATAAAGAACGATGACATTTTGATGTGCATGGTACAACAAGCATCAGCTCTGTCCTTTGAAAACATTTGAAATGCGTGAACCATTTGTTTGGTGTGTCTCTTCCCGCTCGGACTAAGAAATTGCCTTTGACGACGACCGTCATATAAAATTTGTGAAAACTTCAAGAAGAAGCAAAAAAGACTGCATGGCAGTGGTATATTTAGCATTCTGAAGCCATTTTGATGGAGATGGAGAAAGAAGGATGTTTTTAAATGTTTGGTAAAATACTACACAGTATGTTCCCAAAATTTCAGGCCAGCTCTCTCCAGGTTTGCACTGTCAGTCAGTCCTCTAACAATTGATTGCGCCATTTAATACAAAGTCTAAGTCCTCTGTCAGTCTTCTGACAATGCGAGCGCGTCTTTGGCAAGACATGGGATCTATCGCCGAAAAGGATTCTCTGGATAAAACCAATCATCTTCCGTGTATTAGTTGATTGGTGGAACAAATTCTCACGTATGTGCTTTTTTTCTGCGTTCAACAAATGTCAAAGCACAATATGTCTTGGCTGTAGTGGGGCCCTTATCAGCACTCCGGGTGCTGCTCTCGACGTACTGCTGAATATTCCTCTCCTATATCATAGAATGCACTCTAAAAACCATTTTCTGTTTAGAAAAAGCCTCTTGTACAGTTCCAACTGGAGTCTTGAGGGTTTGTGATGCTATTGGCGTTATGGTTTGTATGTCTGCCTGTTTCGCGGGAGATTCGTGGTTCGAATCCCATCAACAGAAAATAAAAATGTTTTTCCACGGATATCGCCTCTCGCGATGAATTGGCAACTCCTCCGATGGTAAATTCATTGCCATCATGAGAATATCTTTTACGATTAACAGTTCGGAACTGTCAGAAATTAATTGTAGGTCCCCTTCATTTCCTCACAAGGCATGATTGTGAGAAATTCGCTAGGCCCGGGCTCCCGGCTCTGTTGCGCCACCTTAACTCATTTGTAATGCCTTCCGATACGATGATCAGAGGGCTCAAACTGCGTCAAATAGCACACGGTCAACTTTCCGTCGGGCCAAGACTGGTTCACTCGAAAGGAATGTTATCGGATCTCCACGAACGGTCCCAAAACCGATGGTGAATCCGGCGCTGGTCCCCTGTGAAGAACGATGACATACGAGACTGCTCGTCTCGTTAGGCAAATATATATCTATTATCCATCTATAGCAACGTTAGGAAAAATGAAAAGCTGTTTTTAAGGTTCCATTCAGCCCTCTTACTACTTCAAAAGTGATCTAGGAATGCTAGACCTTTCCGAATGCGTTCGAAAACAAAATTATTTGAATCTGGTTTTGGTTTCAAACCATTACGGCATAACTGGAAATGAGATCAATGATGAACTTACAAGGCAAGGATATCAGACAGCTCTCTTAGGACCTATCGCATGATTGGTCTGCCGGGGCCCTCAGTGAGGGCTTTAAGTAACAATTGTCAAGAGCACAACCCCAGATTTCATGCCTCCATTGAATGCTGACAGAAGCACTTATCTTTTGCCTATGAGCCCTGTTAGTGCAGTCATTGAAGCGAAAAATACGGTCTTACCTCCGAATTTTTTTACTGTGAACCGATTTGCATGAAATTTTGGAATTAGGCTCATCTTACCCTTAACTTCAATGGTGAAAATGATTTGAACTCCGCAACCACCCTGGGAGTGGTTTGAATTTGTGATTTGAATTTCGATGAAAAAAATATGCCTCACGGTAAAGAAACAACCACATTTATGTCTACATATTAAGTCAGCGAGAGTAAAAATACATTCCACATTTTTTTATAAACTCGGTCTCCTCTTTGCCTGGTTCACAAAAACTATATCAAGTAGTCTGTGATTGATACGTGTTTGCGCCTTCAAAGCTGTAAAGCTTTAGTCCGGCGCAAGCGTATTTTATTATGTTGTATTATTGAAAGCTATGTTCGACTTCAGCGGCCACAACTGACAACTCGATTAAAACACATGTATTCTTATGGGGAATGGCCCATAAGCAACGTGCGTGACGTCCGTGGCGGCGTTGAGTTTAAAACATTTTTAATATCAACGCACTCAACGACTTTGACATTTGCTATTGGTATTTTTTGTTGGTTGGTAGACACAAATGCTCACACACATGGTGCTCAGAGTAACAAAAGCGCATTAACGCGACGGATTCATTGGGCCATCCAAAATTTTTACAAATTTTAAAGTTGAAGTTGAAGTTGAAGTGTGACGGAGTGATTGGGCCATACCCTTGAAGCGAAACTCCTTTAGCACGGTGTAATTTGAAAATTCGATGAAACGAAAAAGCGTTGAAAAACAAACTAACATTTTCTTTAATAGGAGTCAGTCTGCGAGCGAATGAAGTACGAAGTATAATACAAGTATTTTTCGTCTCCTCTTTATTCAGGTTTTTGTTGTCAGTTTCACTTCTACTGTCTTTGAATAGCGCACAAACATTTGGATTTCAAAGATTAATACCATTGCGCAAAAATCATGACTTTAAGCAACAAAGTCTGTGCACATTTTGAAGCTTTTAGTAGACTAAATTTCGACAACAATTTCCAAAAATCCTTCTCCTAATTAACGCTTCATGTTCGGAATTGCAAAAAAAATATGTCATTAAAATTCGTTAGGCCCCGAGGCATTTTCAGGTTGTGCCATACTCTTAAATTTAATTCTTTAACTTATTAAAACAACTTTCCAAACTCTTAAGGACTATTCACATGAGCACGACCAACGAACGACGAATAAATAAAGAAATGTGATTTTAAGTACCTTACAAGCATAAATTCCTCACGAATTTTTTTGGAAACGATGGAAACATAGTTCATACTTATTTTTAGGTGGATAAACTTTTATTAGCCGTATTTTATTTTCCTAGTGATCTGATCCAGATCAGATTTGCTTTGAAAAATATATGTATTTGCAAAAACAACACAAGATCCAACTTTTTTTTGGATCAAAATTGCAAATCCAGTTTTTAGTTTCAAGTTTTACATCTAGGGTTACTTTTTCATCGCATATGTTGTCGCCTTTATTTCAAAGTGAATGAAAAAAAAACTAAATGTCAAACTGAAAAAAGTTTGTGTGAAAAAATTGTAGTGCAAGTTGCGGGTCGCTGAAATGGAGAAATTAAAAACGAACTTTGTGCAGTCGAGAAAAGATCAAACACAACGAGTTGAAAACTAAATTTACAGAGTTGACCGATTACTCTAATGGAATGATTCGGTTACTTGGAACCACCAGAAGCGAAGCCAAAATTTTAATTGGAATTCAGAGAATCGATAGTTTTAGAACAGACATCGTTTGCAAGAGGAAACCCGACGCATTTAATTTCTGTAAATGTGTCATTGGAAATGTTTATGGAGAGTCGTTTGATGAAATTTCAATTTATCAAAATTATCAAGCATGTCCCATGGCCATGAGGGCCTTGTTTATCCAAAGTATATTGAGCTTTCGCAGTTAACAGGTTTGCTTGTTTTTTTGTTTATTTAGTAATTACTTTCAACTATTTATCGTTTACAGCTTACAGGCTACAGATGACATACATATGAATCGATCATGAAACTAACTCACATTGTCCGTGCCGTGATACCGCGAAACGATAGTACGTCTGGAAGGAACAATGTGAAGTAAAAGATCCCTGTCGGAGGTAGTGAGCAATTGTTTTGCCCATTGACAACTCCTCAATATGAATCGAAGGAATTTGTTCGAATCCATAGGATGGTTGATCCGAATGAAAAGAACAAAGAAATACAACTCATCGGGTTGTAGCGATATGTGTGAAAGATTCTGAATCTTTTATGCACTGAGGAAAAGTGAAACTCATCAGTGATGAGCTCCTTGACATGCTTTTACCTGGACCAAAAACGAAAGTAATAGAACGGTCTTCTAATTTAAACAATCGATTCCTTAATTCAACGACTTCAAAGATAGGAATAAGTATACCTGATTTTCCTTTTATCAGAGACTTATGTGCGAAGTTTGACCAACCTCTAGCATTAACTATAGTTAAGTCGGCAAAACAGAACAGTCTTAACATTCAAGAATTTAACAATCTTAGGCCTAATTTAAATAAAGTGAATTAATGCAGGTGAACTATTTTCCATAAAACTTTTAATTTTGAGTTAGTAGTTTTGTGTTTCATTAATGAGCTTGGAGATGCGAGTACTGTTTAGTAGATGATGAAATAGGGTGCCTTGGTTTTGCAGATTTGCTGGTATACTTTGGCATCTTGATGGAGGCCAAACGATATAACTAGCGCATGCCGTCATCAGCCCTAGAGAAACAGGCCCAAATGTGTTGCTATCCACACAGTTAACCGTATGATCACCCTTAATCCAGTAGTGTCCGTCTGGTATCCGCACAAATTCAGTCTTATATAATTAGTTTGAAGTAACGTCACCTTCTAGGTTGATTTAGGTGAGGCTAGGTTTTGGTGAGATAAACGAAATAAATATCGCTACGCTTGATAGCGTCGCCAGATTGTCGGGTGTCGGTATGCAGTTGTTCATTTTTGAGGAATATCGCTGAGCAACTATTGCAATTAAATATAGAAATAAAACAATTGAAAATGAAATTTGATTTTTGAAAATATTAAATCTGTCAAACTTTAGAAACGATGCAGCCAACATTTAGAAATAAATTTTTTTCTGATCCAAGTTGTTTTATTTTCAGATCTGATCCAGATCAGATCACAAAGGATAATAAAACACGGCTAGTTTTGTGTCTAAAATTAAAAAAATTGAGAAAAAAAGTTTATTCGTTACGAATAAACATCTAGTAGGTACGAACTGTCAGACTTTATTCTCGTTCCACATACTCCACACTCCAACGAATAAATTTTTCGCGCGTGCTTAACCTCAAAATCATTCCCCATTTTTGTTTTGCATGTAAATTGTGTTCGTTATTCGTGACGAATGTAAAACACTCATGTGAATGAAATGTCAAAATTAACGAATTTTCGTTCATTCGTCGTTCGTTGGTCGTTCTCATGTGAATAATACTTTACATTATTTTATGAATAGAACAATAACAATTTGCAATCAAGGAATGTACCTATTTCTGGATTTGAAGAAGTTTTTCGCCTATTTCATTTAATGTCGCAGTTAAGCATTTTAAAGTAAAAATAAAAGCTCTAAACTAAAAATAGGAAGATGCTTTCGAAAATATTTCGGTTTGGGTTCTATGTGCCAATTATTCCCAAAAAAAGTCAAAGTCCCAGAACATTTAATTTTTAATACACCAATGCAATACGTTTCCTTCTGAAACCTAAGTGGTTAAAAAAAATGCATCAACCAAAAACCTGACACAATACGTGCTTGTCGAGCATCTAAAAATGGTTACCAGAAATGTACCACCTACTAAACCGATGGCACAAGTACATGTCGAAAAATTGTGCACGTTTTAACACCACATGCGGTTGAAGTACATTTTAATGCAAAATGTGTAGTTCTCCCATTCTATCAAAACCCTGTATGTAACTCGGATGTATGTCGGATCGCATTAACTGTGACATAATTTCCACCCACTTTTTCCTTGCACTGCAAATCCTTTATAGAAGCGCATAAACTAAGGGTTGAATTTGATATAAATTGAGCTTTCACTCTAACTTATGGATGCACAGAACATATACTGCTGTCCACAAAATATTACATTATATTGTTTCTGCTAACAGCAGCCCACTCAAGCGTACTTCTTGTCAACTGCATACAGGGTCTAAGCTCAGGGTTGAAAGGGTACAATCACTCCACCCCAAATTATTATTAATGGCCAAAGTGCTTAACATGAAAAGTATTGAATTCTAAAAGCCGGTCCCATGTTGCTGATATTAGACCAGAAGGACCAACAAAAAAAGCCATGTTGTAAAGATGAAGAGATAAAAGCATGAACTGAAATGATTTTTTCCTTCCTGAGAACAAAATACTGTTCACCATGTATGAACATCATACAGACCATGCAGGACCAGTTTGTTTCCCTTTAAACTTTGTAAATTAGAAACTGAGCCACTCGTATTTCAGTTCATCTAAGTGAACGTTACTTTGTCTCTTCCATAATGAAAGTGCACATCATCGACCAGGATTTTACTTCATCTTCTCTGTCATAGCTTTCACATTAACTCACGAAGGTCATAAAAACAACAACTTGAAAGTCTTCTTAGTAGAAGAGAGAAAAAACTCTTTGATTTAATAATCACATCTGAGTACAAGATCGTACCTCACATGTTCTGCACTTAAGTGCTATTGTTAGGCTGACGTTCCTTGAAGAAAAAGGATAATTTAGAAAAAACATTTCTTACTTAGAGTGGATTTTTCACTCTGCACTGTTCTTGTTGCGCTACCAAGTTGAATTGACTCTTCACTTAATTTTCTGACATCGAGTGGTGTTGGACTGACAACGACAACGAGCTGTGTTGGCCGAAACAGACTGACAAGTTTTTCAGTTTCCTTCTTTTTTTTATATCTAAAAGATTACTATAAAAAGAAGTCGTGGATTGGACAAATGTATTAGTTTCTCAGATAAAAGTCTGCCTTTCAAAATTCTGGAAGTTAAAAATTCCAATAAATAAAATTATAAAATTATTATAAAACAATTCAAGCATGCCTTACGGTTGCTGTTTTCGTAAAACAAGTTTGCTAGGTTTTTAGAACTAGATAGTTATTTTTTACTATAATATCCGAAACAAAACTTTTTACAATGAAATAAAAAAAGTGTCTTAATAACTGATAAACAGAAACGCAAATGGTGTCTATTCAGCGGTGCCAAAATTGTCAATTTATTGTAATTGCTTTACTTGAACGCGGTAACCACTCGGTATTGATGTTGTCCAACCGGAGTTCACCTGCCAAATAGTAAGTGCGAGTGATGAAAAGGGGAGGAAGAACGAGTAATGTTTGACTGCCCGAATCTCAGTGGTCTACCAGATCTTATGGAGAATGTCACAGTGGATAAATTCTACACACAGAACCAACGGTTGACTTCAGCTGTCAAAAGCAGAAACCCCTGAAAGAGGGTATATAAGCCAACAGTCTTCGATAACCTTAGCTAACGACAAACGTACAAAGACCTCCGGATCTTAAAGTGGAACATATAAGATCCCTTAACGAACTACCTGCAGACGGAGAATTAGCAGACCCTAAACTGTTACAAAGCAGGCATAACCAACATCCCAGAAGTGCCAACGTCTCGTGAAAATATCTTGAAAATCGTCCTTGGTGACTTTAACGCAAGTTAGGGAAGGATAACATCTTTGGAAAGACAAACAGTAAGCAAGGCCTGAATGAAAAAACCTCCAAAAACGGACTCATGCTAGTCTATTATGAGGCTGAGCGTTGTCGCTAGCAGCTAACGCTTCCCGCATCTTAAAATTCATAAAAGGACATGGCAAGGCCTAGATCAATCAACCGTTAGCCAAGTTGTCCATACTCCAATCGACCCAAGACATTCTGCCAGCCTTATTGCTGTCATTGAATCGGACTACTACCTTGTTGTAACCAAGGTAGCTTGCATTGGTTGAGATTCAACTCCAATTTTTCAGTAGCCTCAAAAACAAAGTTCATTTAAAGAAGTCAAAAGCTAAAATTCAAAATTCTTGGTTTCGAAGGAAAAACGTCCCAATTTGGTTTTAAATGACCGCAAATTTTTCTAAAGCCTTAATTCCCAATATGAGAATAATTTGGGAGAGTGCACCTGGAATGTTACTTGTTGGTACTGACTTACTAAGCCGAATATCTCCAGCTATCCAGCAGAACTCTTTGAGTATAAAACAAAAGCGAAATGAAGTTGGAAAGCTTTTGCTTCAACTTGGAATCACCTTTTTTACATAAATGGGTTATTTTCGTAGCTTCCCAAACATTCCCTTAATGATGCCAAGTGTAAAAAGGAATGACTTAGATGGCAAATAAAAACATAATCTAACAAATCCAAAGTTGGATAAAACTACCGCATCCGTTTTCCTTTTACGAATTAAAAATAAATTTGAAGTTTGCCTAAACGCAGAACTCACCATTCAATATTCACGTTCACAGGGTGTGCACTGTGCAATGTGCATGCGGATTCAAATGCTCTTCTCACATGACTGATTTCAGACAGAAGCAAACAGCACCCATCCAAACAGTTTGCACTCAATCTAAAGGGTAATCAAATACGCGGCTCATCAGTTCTTGTAAACCCGTTCAAAATAATATGCCATGTCATGTAGCCCCACCCACCACTTACAGCTACTTGAAAACACAAAATAATAAAAAAGGGAAAACATAAAAATTCGACTCTTTCCCTTCAGCTCTAAGATATTCCTTTGATATGCACACTAAAGCGCATTTCTTTTCAAATTAATTACCTTTCATACATAAATCTGTTGTCAGAAAAAAAAAGAGGAAAGAACATGAATGAAAGATTCTAAATCTGACAGCACGTGTTCGTAGAAATTAAATTGATAATTTTTTTCTTCTTCGGTTTTCAATTTTACGGTTGAGCTATGGTGTTTGATGTGAACATCGTCATTTCGTCATGAAAGGTATCTAATATTTGTCTCTTTTTTGAAAGTTTTATTTATATTTTCTTAGGACCCGATGTAACACTCGTAACATCAAAGCTTTTCATCGGTTTTCTTCTATCTAGATCAATATTATGATATAAGTTATTTCAAACTATATTAATTTGGTTTAAAAAAACAGAATTTCATTTCTTTTTTTCTATTCTTTATTAACACTTCAAAATACAAAATTGAACTGAATAACTTACATCTACCTATCTTAATTGAAACCTCTGCTGCTGTTGTAAATGTGCTGACGACCTGTCACCGGTGTTGGGGTGATGATCGTCGCGTCGTTGAGGTCGTCTATTCTGGTTTTCGGGGAATTCGATATGCATTAATTGCAGTTCAAGTTGCTGCGCGTGGATATGAAGAATTAAATAATTTTGTTGACGTTAACTTATACAAGAAGAAAGACATGTCGCAAACGCATCATGTCATTAGTGTTATTTGCTTGCCAAAAGTATTGATTATTTTTTCCACTATTTTCTGTCAAGCAAGCAATTCTTCAGTTTTGAAAATTTTCAATTCTCTTTGATTTCACATTACTGCTGAAGATTAAAGTAAAGAGGAAAACATTATTGATTTATGTTTTCTTTGGGAGGTTTTTAACAAACGACCGCTATGTCGCACGATTTGTGCGACACCTAGTACGCCTTCTTATGACGGCGTAAAGATTTTCATACGGGGCTAGTTTTCTTTTCGTACGACACTCCGCGTCGTCAACTAAAACTTTTCCAACTACAGGGCTATGTCATAAGAAAAAAATCGATACACAGAAACGGTTATAATTTGACAATTATGAATACTAACAACTGATAATTGGTTCGAACCTAAGAAACAAAAATTTAAAAACAAATTCGGCCTTATAGTACAGTCATTTGGTAGTTTTGCCTGGAAAGTTTTCCGGGAGTTTTGAAAATTGGCAATTTTATAGATTTTGATGTGCTCTTTCCGAATTTCAACTTTGCACCTCGTACTTTTGCCGCTCGCGCCACCATATTAGAAAAATGGCGCCCAAAATTGGATTTTAGGGAATATCTCCCTCCCGACTCATTTTACGATAAAAACATTTATATACAAAATAAAACTAGAAAAAATTTCCTACAATTTATGTGTTTATATTTTTTTTCATGAAGTCAATAGTTTTGGCGCACGAGCGCCACAAATTGTACTCCAACACGCGTTTTGGCCAAAAAACTCATTTCCACACCACCTTGAGGTAGAGTAAGCGGCGCGTTTTTTTATCGTGTCATCCCCAATAGGCCTAATCCACATGCAATGGAATTTCCTAAAATCTAGCGCATTCTCTTTCGCTTCGCTTCAAAATTTGTCTTCAACATTTCAATAAGACGGTTCTTGCTTGTGTCATTGCCTAGGAATTTATTTTGTGACAGAGTTAGGATCATTGTCTCGTCAAAAAGTATGTCTACTGACGCAGTTTTTCGTGATCGTCGGGATCTCTCCGCATATTTAGTACCACGATTCGTTAAATCTTCCGGATATCCGTCAAATACGATAATGGCATTGGATGTATAGTGCGATCGAACGTAAGTAACGTATTGGTTGCAAATGGATGAAAATGATGCACCGCGATTCCAAACTACTCGGTGTAATAAGTATCCTCCGTCGATGATATACATCGTATTTTCAAAATTCATATCATCAGAACGTTGCTGAAATGCCTTATACATAGACGATTTGATACACTTGCGTATGACTTCCTCATTGAAAAGGGATAATGGAAATGGAGCAAGTTCGTACGTAAGGAAATTTTCAAGTCCCTTTTGAGATTCTTTTGCAATGCACATCCTTTGGAAAATTAATAAAGGATTAATCGGGACAATGTTATCTTCGATCTGGATGCCTGCATTCATAACACCAAGTGATTTTATAAGGTCATTTCGTTTGAATTTTACGGTATAGAAATCGCTGCCAATGATTCTAACAATGCACTACCAATTTCTTGAGACATGTGACAATTTATCTTTTCATCTCCGATTACTCCTGTGCTTATTGACATAATTTCCTTTAATTCTGGAAAAGGTGGATGGTTGCACAAAAAATCCATCAGCTTTTTTAGGTCACTATTATCACGATTAACTCGCGAGCTTCTTATCTCGACATGCTGCTCGGAACTAGAAAATACAATATTGCAAAACTTTTCAACTTCATCGCAAACATTGTGCAGGAATACCATTCCTAAAGTCCACTTAGTATGCACGCTTTCCTGAACTCCTCGACCATGAGTAAAACCGCCAAGACATTTCATCGTCCTCATTAACGATTGCTCAATTGTCATATCTGACCACGTACCACACCAAAATTTGTCGAAACGTCTAATTGTGAAATATCCATTAGTTGTGAAATTTTGGTATTCTTCAGGTGCCATTTCCTACAAATTAAGCATATCTTGCAAATATAAATGACAAGATTTCGCATAAAGGAAGTGGCCACTGGCATGAAATAAGGCGTCATTTTCTGTATAGTGTCAAGATGTTAATTCCAGTTACCCATTCTTTCTGCCTCAATGAAATTTTTTACGAGTGTAACCATACGGAAATATTGCACCCATAGCTTCGCTGTAGCACTGATGACTCAGTGTAGTGTACTGATGACTCAGACTTAATATTTCTATTGAGCTCTACCGGCAGATGCTTCGTAGTTTTTAGATTTAAATTAGTTTCTTAATTTACAAACAGAAACAGTTAAAATAAATGCCACGGGTTGGATATATGTATAATGAGTAATGACCAAAACGCGTGTTGGAGTAAACTTTGTGGCGCTCGCGCGCCAAAACTATTGACTTTATGAAAAAAAATATAAACACATAAATTGTAGGAAATTTTCTCTAATCTAGTTTCATGAGTCGGGAGGGAGATATTCCCTAAAATCAAATTTTGGGCGCCATTTTTCCAATATGGCGGCGCGAGCCGCAAAAGTACTAGGTGGCAAAGTTGAAATTCGGAAAGAGCACATCAAAATCTATAAAATTGCCAATTTTCAAAACTCCCGGAAAACTTTCCAGGTAACCGCTATTTTTCCTACCAAATGACTGTACTATTACCCAAATTGCGAAAATAGATTGGCAGTCGTAGTGTTAAAATATTAACTGAAGCACTCGGTCTTAAATATAGGCCTAATGTATTTTAATACCAAATAGCTACCTTCTTTTGTCTAAAAGCTTTTTAGATGTTCGTAGAAAAGCGATATGATGTCGACGCGACGCTGCCATCTCTAACCATGCAGGACATTCTAGGATCAGATTCGTCATCGTCTCCACAGGATTAACAAAGTGTAGTATCACTTAAGCCGAACACGTTTAACTGCTTGGCGTAAAAGAAACGCCCAGTGGCAACGTCAACAAGTCTTCTAAGTCTTTTCTCTGCTACGGGATAGCAACATTTTGATATTTTCCTTCTTTACGTTGGGTCTACGATCGTTGCCTTGCAACTTCTTCGTTGATATCGTTTCCAGTTATGCTTCCCTTCAAACCATAACAGTCATCCCTCGACTATTGACAGTTTGGAAAAACAAGAAACCTTAAGGATGCGCTTCTACGTTTCTTCTTCTGTGCACAACTTCAAACTCAGCATCTCTACAAAGAGACAGAGAGAACACAAAACACCGTTCATTACTGGCGGGTCAAAACCGGAAACTGTCATCGGAGCCGGTATTTTCAGAGACTGACTTCGATCAAATTTTTCAATTAGTCTTGATCTTTATCATTCTTCGTCTATAGTACAAATCAAAGTCTTTGCCATCAGCATATGTGTTAAAATGATATACTGTTCGAATACAAAAAAAATCTTCTCAAACAGAGAAGATGCCATAAAAGCATTGTCATAAGATTCAAACTAGTACAGGGGACAACCATGTTCAATTGCAGCACTTAAGGATTATGAAGATAACGAGATTGCAAACACCCTTATATAAGATGGTTCCTTTTAACCATTAGTCACCACTGAAACATTCTGTTATGTGAACCAAAACCAATTTAATTTAATTTACTGAAAGCATCCAAGAAAGCTTGACGTAGTTCACCGGTGCAGGGAACTAACTTCACGGGCACTACCTTCACATGAGAAATAACTTCACCTCAAGTGGGAAATAGTTTCACTTTTTTGTGGTGAAGATATAGATATATATGTGGGAAATAACTTCACCTGAAATTTGTGTGAAGTTATTTCCCACCTGCAGTTTGAAGATTGTAGACATTCAACAAAAGAGAAATTATAGCTTTTGGGCGGTTTATTTCAAACAAAAAAAGTTTTACAAAATAAACAAAGGTACAAAAATGTAAATAGTTCGCGTTTGTATATTAAAAAAATATATCAAAGAACTCAATTCTGGAATAAAACATAATATTGTCAAACTATATTTTCAAAACAAAAGCGCTTTGAAACGAAGACTTGGAAAGTTGAAAATATGCTAAATAAATTTTTATGTAACACATTTTCAAAAACAAATTTCTCGTTTTTATGCATTTTGTCGCTTTAGTGCTATATACGAGGAAATAGTGAAAAATTCGCGCGATTGAGTTTTACACCTTGTGTCTATTTCCTTTTTTCATCAGCACTAGCAGATGTATGTAAGTCCAACATAAGGCTACTTAGCTGCGAATATGCGTAGCTAAGAACGTCAATTAAAATAATGAACATATTTTCAAAAACAGATCTTTCACTGTATATTATTGGATGGCACTCATTTTATATATTAAATGAAATATCTGTTTTTGAAATATGTTAAATAAATTTATATGTATTTCAAAAGCAAATTTTTCGTTTTCGTGTATCTTGTCGTTTTAGTGCTTCATTCAAGGAAATAATGAAAAATTCGCGCGAATTGAATAAAGCACTAAAACGACAAGATACACAAAAACGAAAAATTTGCTTTTGAAATACATATATAAATTTATTTAACATATTTCAAAAACAGATCTTGCAACCCTAAGCCTATAGAAGTCAAATTTAAATACAGTTTTAAAGATTATCATTTCTCCAAAAAATTAAGTCTAAAATTAGGTCTCTACCGTCAGTATTGACAGAGAAATCGAATTTAACACAGGTCAAGGTACACCAAAGATAGCCTTTTTTTGAAATGTCAAAAAGTGATGTTAAAGTTAAGAAACGGACTTTACTGTAAAACAATTTTTTTCTTGGAATACGACCAAGAATAATATCCCGAAATATGTAACACGAATTACGGGACACCCTGTATACATATTTTCAAAAACAGATCTGCACTGCAACGAAATGTATAAGTTTTTTTCCAAAACATAGCTTCACATAAAAGTGGAATTCGTTCCCACGAAAAAGTGAGGTTATATCCCACCTTTAGTAGGAAATATCATCACCACTAAAAAGTGAAATTATTTCCCACATGAGGTGAAGTTATTTCCCATGTGAAGGTGGTGCCCGTGAAGTTAATTCCCTGCACCAGTTCACCTGGTTAAACCTGTTCAAAAGTCTTTATAGCAGAATGGGCTTAAATTACATTTAAATTTTTACTAAGCCTCAACAGGAAAACCTTAAAACTTAAACCAGGCTATTACACGGACACTACTCTTTAAGAAAACATCTGCACCAAACCAGCTTGAAAGGTAGCTATAAACTATGCCTCGAAAGTAATGAAACATCTATGCACATCCTAACAGAATGTTTTTGGGTAATCAAGTTTCAAAATCAAAATCTGCTGCTCGCTGTTGGCGAAAAATTTCGGTTTTGTCATGTTCGTTGGCTTCGATGACAGAAGAATTCATATGTTTACGCTGTGGAGAATAACACGAAATGAATGTGTTCGCCGTGTAGGGAATAATGCAAACGAGCATGTTCGTGATTTAGGGCTAGCTTAAGCTACAAGTTGCGTTCAATGAAGTGATTAGGTACGTGCATGGATTTCGTCGGCATGAGCATAAATCGCATTATATTATACTATATTTATGCATAAAATTTTTAAATCCAAAAAACTTCAGTATTTTTTTGATAAACAAGAATTTGCACATTCAATTCGAATTCGAACCCAAAATGTTATTATTCCCAGCTTTGAATAATTATACTCCAAAACTTTATTTCTTCTCTTTTATTTTAGTGGAGTGCCGTAAGCTTTATGCCTAGGAATCCAGGGCCAGTTCATGGATTTTCATGAAATTTTCGGAAAAGTATTTTAAATAGCGTATAGAAAAAAGTTAAAAAAAAAATTTGTCTCAATTTTTTACAAAATTATTAAAAATCAACTACTTCCTTTCTCGTACTTTTGTGTTTTTGAAAGCTAATGCTTTGTTCTTTAGTAAAAATTTTAATTTGAGTTCACTTAATTACCTGCCAATCTGAGGAGAATCAATAACTTTGCTACATTTAAAAGAGACCTCTTCATTCATTTAAGGTGCTAAAATCTTTCTTTAAATCCTTCTTTTTTCATTTTTCTTTTTGTTTTATTGATTTTAAAATAGTTAACAGATCTTTTTCTATTGTTTTATTTGTAAATTTATTTTATTTCTATTCAAAAATGTCTATGTAACCCAAAATTTGTACCTCTTATACTAAGTATTATCCAAAAAACATTATGTTTTACTATACTTATGTTTAAAATAAATAAAATTAGGTAAATGAGCTAGTGAAAAGTTTTTGAGAGATCAAACCTTAAAATCAAAATTCTGAAAAAAAAAAATATTTTTTTCCTAATAAATTTTTTTTTGCAAAATTTTGCCCCATTAAGACAATTTTTTTTTCCATATTCATGCTTTTATTAATTTTTACTCAAAAGCAAAAAACCGAACAAAAAAATTTTTCCTGGTTTAAGAGAAATTAAAAAAAAAAACGAATGGTACTTTTTTCCAGGAATTTTTATTTTCTTGCTGATTGAACTTTATTCCCGGAAGTGAAATATGAAATGTGTTTCAAATAGCATATAAAAAAATGTTAGAAAAAAAAATTTCGTGTGATCTTAATTTTAAAATAAATTATAAATAACTATTAAAACTCAAGAGTTATCTTTTAATTATACTAGTTTTAAGTTAAATTTTAAAAGGAAGACCTATTACAAACTTGAACTTTGGTCTCAAAGGACAGCACATATACTGATTTGTGCCCCTCAAATGCTGTTTCCGGTCAAACGAGTTGATGAAACCGAAAAAATGTGGTTTTTTGCAAATAGAAAATATGGTTCCTTGTTACGATCTTTGAAATTACAAAACACCATTTTAATCAAAATGAATCCGAAAAAAGGCGAATTCAAACAATATTGTTTACAAAATCATAGATTGTTTTCGCACTTTAAAAATAATTTTTAAAAATAAATAACTAAGGGATCATATTTTAAAATCTAAACTGCCAAATTTCATTTATTAGAAAACGGTTTGTGTATAACATTAGCAAAGCAGAGACACAAACATAAGTAATAATAAAAAAGATTCTTGTTAAATACTAGCATTGAATATTTATTATAATTATTCAATGATACTAGGCGACAACGGTCTTATGTCGTGTTTGAGAAAGTCGTGTGGGTCGGGTCTCGGGTATCAGCTTCCATAATTTGTAATCATTCAATGGTTAAAGTAAATGTAATTTTACAGTTTTAAATATTTATAAATTTTTATTTAAAAATTTAATTAAGTAGTGTCTTTGACGTAATGGTTAGTATACCTACAGTGGCAGCGCTAGACCAAAATGAGACTTAATTTGCGGAGTCCTCCAGAAAATGATTTTAGATCACATTATTATGAAAAAAGCACATTTCACAACTATCATACAAAGTTAAGACAATAATTGATATCAAAATTTTGAATCATTTTCACGGATATTGTTGTCATCCGCATATTCCCCAAGGAAACGGGACCGATTTCAAATCGATTCCTACGAGAATGGGATCCTAGAAACTACTGAACTTTCAACATTAAGTCGCTTAATTATCCCTCAGTAAAATTGACTTTATTACATCTTCATCTTTCCAATGATTGGGAACGGGAAACTAAAATCTTCCAGGTTATTTTGAGCTTAGTCCAGCGGGTGTTCCTGACAATTTTTTGTTCTTTGTTAGAACAATGCTTTAAATAAGTTAAACTCTAGCAACGCCAGGCAGGTCAGCCAGTGTTTTAATAAATTGAGAAGGAAAAGCTAATTGAATATTGCAATCAATTTATTTAAGAAGTTATGTCAGTTTCAACAATTTAGACTCCATCTTGCTCCATTTTATTGTTTAAACATTTTTTGATTATGTGGAGTCAATCATAACATAAAAAAATTTATTTCGTACTGATTTTCGGAAGATTGTTTGGCTTCATCACTATACTTTAAAAACTGAACATTTGTTATGATTTTAAGGCTCAGAAACTTTTTAATTTGGCGGGGAATCTAAAATGCGAGCCGTGGGGGTTGGCCGGTGGCACACTCCGCACACCCCTTTCGCCACCACTGCATATCTATCTGTTGCGTGGCAGAAACAACAATTGTTTTTCGACCTTAAGCTGTTTGGAAACGGCGGAACAATTGTAGGTTGTAGAGAAATGTGCTAGGCTTTGGAGCACCGCGCTCTGTTGCTCCACTCTATATATTTATTTCAAGTATAGGTTAGAGCAAATTAAAATCAAATTGTTGGTAAAATCGGATTCAAATCACCTGAAATCACATCCCAGTACGTACCTAAATAGATTTTAATATCTCATCAAGGCAATTGTAATAAAATCTTAAAAATCCTCAAAATACAAAATCAAACGATAAAATGCATCAAATGGCTTTAAGCATTATACATACATGGGCTGCTGTCTGAATCCATTTTTCCCATTCGATCAAATGCCATAGTCACTAGAGTATCAAATAAAGCACGAAATCCGCTATAAAAGATATTTGCAATAAAATAAGCGTTGCTCGTTATCCTCGCAATGAAAATCCTTTTTTTAGTCGTAATATTCCATTAAACTTTAGTTATTATTCCACATCTACTATATGAGTGTATGTTTACAATTAACAAAAAGAAAATCACTTTTACAATAACCCTCACATGGTACCCGGTTTCAAGTTTTTTTTTTTTTTTCACAACCATACAGCACAATAACACCAAATATTCACAAAAAAAACTTTTTTATGGGTAGGTAGGTTTTTGGGGTGATGAAAGTGGTATATTTCGTACTCGTACTTATTTCACAGCCACATTGAAATAGGGAGAAATTCCTGCCAAGTCATATGACTCATTTCTTATTTATTTATTTTTAAGTTGATTTAATTGTTTGAATACAAATAAAAGTTTTTGATTCTTATTACCAATCGACATTCGAAAAGCACGCACAATAGGTATGAACCGAAACTTTGAGTGTTGTCTTTTATCAACAGGATCACTTTAAGCTGTTTTTGAACATTCAATCTTCTAAACAAAAAATATTAAACTATAATTGACACGCACTGTTCGCAGAGGGAAACAAGAGCTCAGCAAAGAATGTTTTATTTTTATTTTAAAGAACAATAGCACAACACAACACCGAACGAGGTCCTTTTTGGTTCAAATTATATAGTGAATGAGGGTTGAAACTCGTTTGGGGGACTATCGTTACGCACATTTGGCCTGTTCTCAATGAATACACAATACACAGATATTTTAGATGCATTCATTCAATGGATGAAAAAATGCAACCCTTAGGTGTGGTAGGGGTGTACATTTTTTTATTTTTCTTCCAAGCCGTGTACATGTATGAATTTTTTTTTAAATAAAAAAGGAACTGATTTCATTAGGTTTTATATTTTACTTGGTTTGAATAGTAAGCCTTTGGTTGATACAACACTTAAAAAATTTAATTATTTTTCAATGATGAACGCGAAGCACCTCAAAAGCCAATTCGAACGCAACGAGTTCAAGAATAGAACTGAATGCCGTACACGAACTGTAAAATCGACAAGGGCCTTGTCCCTTGTTTTTCGAATCCCCTCTTCTCTATACATATACATGTACATGGTACATGCCACAGTCGCACGACAAGAGTTCTAAAGTGAAAAAGGGAACGAAGGAAAAGAAGGAAAGTGGTCCCACACTGAGTTCAGCAGAGTGAAATTTCAGGCTCATATCGAACTTGTGACTCACAACTCACAAGAGATTCCCATCACCCATCCAATAGCACTTCCAAGCAGATGATATCCAGTACAGCGTTGCCGCAGTAAAATTTTTTAAGGTGCCATTTTCCGTAACCAAAGGTGCCAACTGGGTGCCAACAGCCCTTCAAAGGTAGAGAGATGTAGAGATTTCTTTAAAACCACAAAAAAAAAAAAAAATACTTTCTCATAAAGTATCATAGTACGATTATTTGGGCATGAATTAGTACACACACACACGGTATGTATGTTTCACTACTTGATAAAAAAAAACATTCCTTTCAGTCTTTTTTGGTTTTCTTCATTTAAATGTATCAAGCTCTTAAGGTGCCAAATGAGAGCCAAAGGTACCAATCGAGACTGAAGGGTGCAAAAATGGCACAGTTGTGCCACTTCGGGAACGCTGATTCCAGTTTCCAGTATCTACTATCTAAATATTCAAAAGCCATTCAGGGAAGGGAGCACGCAAGAGTAGTAGGTATAATAAGGTCAAGAGAAGTTAAGAGAGTTGGAATAGCTGTCGCTGCGTTTGTTCTGTTGTTTGTTTGTTGAATGTTGATTGTTGATATAATAAACTATGGGAAACATTCAACACACAAGACACAAAAGTTTCAGTCAAGAACTTCAAAAACACAGCTTCATATTGGTATTTGGATTTTGGATTTCAAAACCAGTTTTAAGAATTGACAGATTCCCCGATGTTGTGAAGGAAATGGTGGGGCAAGGAAGATAAAGGTTTGCCTTTTTGTGACTTTATCGTTTGTAGCTACTGATTCTATTTTTGCTAATTAGACTGTTGTTGTTAAATACTACCTACATCTACTACTATTTAACTAAGTATGCTTTTAAGGTAGGAATAAATCAGAGCTATGGAAGTTGGTAAGGACGATGGACGAGTGGCGTTTTCAATTAAAAAAAAAACACAAAGAAAATTCGAAAGGTTTTCTCTTAAGTTGTTGGTACACATACACAACACACATCAGTGCTGTCGTTTTGCACTTCAAAGGGTAGCAATTAGTGCTCTTAATTTTACATCACAACAATTACTCAGGTACCTGGGTAGTACGGTTATCCGGGTATATGTACATGCTGATATTTTTATTATATTTCTTTAGCTTCGTGAATATATATATTCTTTATTTTTGTTTTTCTTTTCGAAGGACTAAATTTTATTTCTCATGGTTCTTATAAATAATTTTTAATGAAATAATGAATAAAATATTTGATTCAGGTTTTAAAAAAATCGTTCTCTTTCTACTTTTGACACTATAGAAGGAAAACAGGGGCCCGAGAATTAACGGGTACCCTACACCTCATAGTTCCTGAAATCTGACGGGTACCCGGGTAATACCCGATATTGCGGGTACCCGGGTATGGGGGTATTAACAGCTCTAGTAGCAAGAGATTTATAGATTATAGTGGAGTTCCTAGAGCATTATAATCACACAAACCTCCGACTTTTGTTACAGTAGATAAAAAAAAAAAAAGTTGGGGATGTATAGCTTAGAACATAAATAAAAAAGCGTACTTATTTAAAATTTGTGCTTTAAATTTTAAAGTAAAAAAAATTGGATAGTTATAATAACTCAAATAGTATAAGACAGATAGGCAAACATACATACATGAGCACGAATGGGTCGCGCGAACCTGCAATTGTGTCCTAAATCTTCAGGCTGAGTAGTATTCACTCTTCATAATATATTTGTGGTACATGGTTGCCAAGTAAACATAAATTACGAAAATGGGTATAATAAAATCACATAAAATATTGAAAAATATTAGGCAGTAAAATGGGTTTTTATATTAAAATAAAAATTTTTTGATAAGCTAAGAAAAATCGAAAAAAAATCGACTCATCTCTAGTTTCTCTTATTCATTATTTAGACTAATTTATATCTGTCAAAACGCCGCAACGAATTCTATAGGTCACCCCAATCCGTTGTGTCCGGTAAATCTCACTGCTGTCAGTTGAATCCGGCAAAGTCTTAAGTTTCTTACCACTATAAAACATTACTATCATAAGCGGCACTGATAAAAAGCTATTGGAAAGTCTAAACAAAATTGACGAACCTAAATACAAAACGACATTAAAACGAATAAAAGAAACATTGGTGCAAAAGATGATGGGTTAAAAAAAATGGTTTTTCTTGTTTTACTTTTTTTCTGAAGAACCACATTTCAAAAATATGCCTTAAAATTTTCAGACCGAAATTTAGAATATTTCTAAAGTTATACACCAAAACAAGAGAGCGCCCCATAGAGTGTATGAAAGTGTGTTGACAATGCATGGATTTCAAGGGCGGAGAAAACTGCAGAAGCCAACTATAAAGAGGTCAGAACCTTACGCAGGGCTCTTAAAGCTGCTACAAATGACGATTCTGAGGAAACAGAAAGATTGCTCTATGCACTGGGTATAGCTGATTAAATAATAAAAGTATTATTTGTTGTCAAAACTTTAAACGCGTTTTTCTCGATACCATGTTTTTGAAATTTGGGGGAAGCACTGACTCAGAACTATTCAACCGCTTTGGCTTAAAATTTAACCAGTTATTTTACATATATGTACATAATTTTTCGATAATAATTCAATTTTTTTTTTTTTGACATTTTGAGAACTTTTTTCACAATTCCGCCAATTTTTGTTTTTTTTTAATACGTATATTATTGGTTAGTTCATTAGGATAAGGTCTACACAACAATAGTCTCTTTGATTTTTTCATCTGATATGACTTCGGAAGGCTGTGTGCTTCCTCGAAACAGCTCAATATTCTGTAGAGGACTCCACTTTGACATTAAATTGTAAGTAAATTAATGTAATAAATTAATAAAAGTTGCAAAACGATTGCATATTAAATTGTTTAAATGTTTAATCATGTATAAGTTATCTTTGAAATGATGTTAGGGCTTTGATGATCAGTTTATTTTTGATGCAATTAATAAATAAAAATATTTAAAAATTCATATTTTCCCCTACGTTTCGCCGGTTGCTTTCCAGCTTCTTCAGGGGTTTATATATATTTTTTTTTTTTTTTAGATTTAAATTTTGTTTACATTAGGTTACTTAGACTTGAAATAAATTAAAATAATTTAACATGAAATGAACAACACATTGCAAGAAACAAGAGCATATCGCAGACTTTGACAACGTTACGTGTAACCTAATGTAAACAAAATTTAAATCTAAAAAAAAATTAATATAAACCCCTGAAGAAGCTGGAAAGCAACCGGCGAAACGTAAGGAAAAATATGAATTTTTAAATATTTTTATTTATTGATTGCATATTATTTTCATGTTAAAAAAAGGTCGCGAAAAAACTTCGAAATTTCGGCCGTCACACTGGAGTGGACAAGAACTAGTGGAGTCAAGTAATTATAATCCCCATTCATTTAATTTTTTTACTACAATGTCTGCTACCATCATAAGGATTTTTTTGTGGGCACGTAATCTGATTTTCCTTTGCACTGAACATCTATGCGTAATAAAGTCAGATATATGTTTGTACAGCTCATATTCTTTCAGTTGTCGCAGCCGTATTATTTTATCACTTTTTTTTATATCGCGGGTGGCAAAATAAAATTATTATATGAAGGAAAAATAAGAAAACGAGTGCATGGATAAGCCCAACAGATAAAAACTTATAGAAATGCTTTTTCTTATCCCGATTATAACTTTTTTCAACTTCTTCTGAAAAGTCTTCTAGTCTCCTTTTTTCTTCTATACATATTTTGTTTTAGTTGGAAATATTTTGTGGTTTGGAATATAATAGCAAAGCTGTTTTGCGTGGTATGTCATATCTCTTTCGTTATCCGAGTTGAACTCTGACCAAAAAACATTGGCCCTTTTAAGTTTGTTGGCAGAACCCTAAATAAAAAGAAAAAGAAGGAAAAAAAAATATAAAAAAATGGAATGGGGTTGGGATTGGGAACACTTTTACTGCAACTGCAACAAGGGCACGTTTAAACCAACCACCAAACGTTATTTTTAGCTGCGGAAAAATGCAAAGAATTGGAACCCAGACAAATGAAAAAGTATCTAGAGAATTAATTATGCGCATGAAATTTTGTTAGTGATAATGCAGACACCACAAACAATTAATATATTTTGATTTGTGGTTTCATTTAAAATACCTACCAAACCGCAACGTTATGTTCATAATCTATGACTTTATGATGTATTTGCTTACCTAGTTGAAGCTTCTTTGTTCAGAGTTCAAGTTTAACCATTTACCCTCAATGTCCAAAAGTTAAAAACAAAATAGTTTCACTTCACTTTGAATTGAAAATTATAAATAAATAAGTTAACAAACAACAAATAAATAAATAAATCCTTATATATATAAAATTTCCCTGTCACAATGTTAGTTACCGTACTCCTCCGAAACGGCTTTACCAATTTTTACCAAATTTTATATGCGTATTCAGTAGGTCTGAGAATCGGCTACTAATTATTTCCCATACCCCTAAGTGTTAAGGGCCATCTACCCTTAACATTGTTTCTTTAATTTACACTGTCACATGAGAATTTCATCTATTAGATTTTACAGTCTCAGTGTAAATGTTCACCTGTTGATTGGACTTAGATTAAGCGTCTGCGTTTGATACTTTGTTTTGTGGTTTTTGTGGATCGTGATGTCGGGTAAGTTTAGAGTCGATTATAGCAACATTAGGGGGTTGCGATCGAATTTTTTTTCTGTGTACGCTCACACTGCAAAATGCAGGCCAGCTGTTTTGGCATTGAGTGAAACTCAGGTGGGTGTTGATTCTGATTCATCAGAGTTCAACCTGCCTGGGTATAGCTTAGTGCCATTATTCTTTGCTTCTCATGACCTCGCCGTATATGTTCGAAATGATATTGCTTACCAGCTTCTACCACAATACGGCCTTTGTTCTAATACGAACTTTAATTTCATGTGGTTAAAATTCACCGTCCGTAAGCATATCATTCATTATTGTTTTATCTATAGAAGCCCCAATTTAGATAGCAATTCAACCTCTAACGAGTTTGATGCGCTATCTGACTCCATAATAAGCATTGTTTCCCTTTATCCTCGCACTGAAATCGCTATTGCGGGCGATTTCAATGTACCTACACAATTCTGGTTGGCTTCGACATTTTGGCCAGACAACACCCGAAGGAAAATGTGTTGAGATCTTCGCTGAGTTTAACGAACTAACTCAACTTGTTGATGAGCCCACTCGGGTTCCAGATATTGAAGGCCAACATTCTTGACTTATTTCTCACTTCTCATCCCGAAAAATACAGGGTTGTAGCATCATCTCCTTTAGGCAAATCAGACCATTGTGTCATATCGGTAGATTTTTCGCTTTCTGTCACGGTAAAAAAAGATAAAGTCCCTAAAAGAACTGTGTGGCAATACGAGAAAACCAATTGGGACGGACTGAATAATTTCTTTCGAAATTTTAATTGGTCATTGTGCTTTCTCGACGGAAACGTTGATGCATCAGCTGATATGATATTAAACGTTATTCTCAACGGCATGAGAAATTTTGTTCCTCACAGAACAAAAAGCATCATCCCCAAAGAGAATTCGTGGTTTGATTCAAGCTGTAAAGAGGCGATTAGGGATCGACAAAGTAGTTTTCGTAAATTTAAAGATAACCCTACTGTAGAAAACCGAAATTTGTACAAACGGACCAGAAATAGCTGTAATGCGAAAAATACTATTGTGTCCAAAAGGAAGTAAACAATTTTGGTCTTTTGTGAAGAACATTAAGAACTCGACCACGTCATCGGTCCCAACGCTCGTCTTCAATGACTCTCCGTATGTCAGCTCCATTGACAAAGCCAATTTGCTGGCAGCTCAATTTGCTGCCAACTCGACACTTTCTCATAGCATATTGGCTCCACCTGAGCTCGAGTCTGCAAATTCTTTGATGAAGCAGATATTTTTTCGAACTCGCTCGGTTGCGAGAGTCCTTAAAGATCTCAACATACATAAATCCGCTGGTCCAGATGGTATCCCCGCCGTAATTCTGAAGAGGTGTTCTTCTACGCTGGCAAAACCACTGCGTAAACTTTTCCATCTTTCCTATTCTCCTGGGCTTTTCCCTTGCAGATGTAAAACTGCTTTTGTCCAGCCATTCCCTAAAAAAGGCGAATCTTCCTCCCCTTCCAATTACCGTCCAATTGCACTAACGTCCCTTCTTTCCAAGGTCATGGAAACGTTGATAAACCGTCAACTTATAAAATATCTATAATATAAGAACGAAAGCTTCTTAATGACCGTCAATACGGCTTTCGTAGCAAACGGTCCACTGGTGATTTGATGGCTTATCGCACCGAAAAGTGGAACCAATCTTTACATTGTTCTGGAGAAAGTAAGATTATTGCGCTTGATATTTCTAAAACATTTGATAGAGTTTGGCATCAGGCTCTTTTATCGAAAATGCGTGCTTTTGGTATCGATGAGTCTCTTCTTCGTTGGATTAGAAATTACCTTTCCGACCCTTCAATACAAGTTGTGTTGGATGGCTTCAAGTCTGATACCCACTTCATAAATGCTGATGTGCCCCAGGGCTCCGTTTTGTCTCCGACTCTCTTCCTCATTTTCATTAATGATCTCTTGTCTGAAACTTCTAATCGACTTAACTGTTTTGCTGACGACTCGACCCTCAGCTTTTCATATTCGTTTCCAAATTCACGTCCCTGCTCTTCGGATGTGGAACTGAAACGGTTGCGTATGATAAGCTCATTGAATTCTGAAATTGACAGCATTGTTGCATGGGGTCTTATGAACCGAGTAGAATTCAATGCTTCGAAAACTCAATGCTGCCTCTTGTCGTTGAAGCTTAACATTCCCCCATTGCCATTATCCATGAATGGTACCTGCATCGAAGAAACCGAAAAGCTGTCAGTACTTGGTATGTTTGTAAACGATGATCTTCGTTGGAATGACAAAAACGCTGCTAAATGCTTAGGCTTCTTGAGACGATCGATGCAGGAAATTCTCCACCCTTTCTGATCTGGCTACAATTTATAAGGCCTTCATCCGCCCAAAACTGGAGTATAACTCCCATATCTGGTCAGGTGCTTCTCAAACATCTTTGCACCTCCTTGATAGGGTACAAAATAGAGCGTTGAAATTGATAGGTGATAGTTCAATCGTAGAATCAATTGATTCTCTTGAACATCGTCGAAACGTTGCCTGTCTCACTCTCTATTATCGCTTTTTTCACAAGCAGTGCTCTAGTGAAGTAGCCAGTTGCATTCCTCCCCTGAAACAATTTAGCCGCAACACCCGCCTCGCTAGGAATGTTCATCAGTTTTACCTTGAGCCCCACCTCGGACGTACAGTCAAGTATAGAGATTCGTATTTCAGTCGCACCACCCGAATGTGGAATGCTTTACCTGGCTCTGTATTTGCCCTTCATTACGATTCACAAAGATTCAAAAGCAACGTTCATCGGTGTCTCCTTTCAAATCCTCGCACTCGCGTACTGTGTTTAACAACTTTATAAGGGTATTCATAACCCCTTGATGTGCGCGTTAATTATATATAAAAAAAAAAAAAATGTCATATCAACTTTATTCTCAAGTAAATTTATTATTAATTTGCTGAGCAAAAATTATTTATTCCTATTTTATTAAGTGCAGTTTGCATGATTTGTTCATTAAGTGATTAATTACAAAACCTCAAAAGTACTCAACACGTTGAACTAGCTCCTGCAAACAACGGCTAAGTATTGTGTTGTAAGTACCTATAAATTATTCTTAATCTTAAAATTTTGCTTCCTTCTAACGCCCGTATCTTTCAACAGATTCTAATTGATCTTATTTTACTGAGAATTGGTTCTATCTATTTTTCATACGTAAAAGTCGGCTCAGCAGATGGCGTTGCAGTCTGCATCTACGTTATTTTACGAAATGGCTTCACTGATTTCGATGAAATTTTTTTTTGCGGCTCCGAGAATAGATTTACAACTGTTTTTCATACCAAGTTTCCCACAGGAATGGGGATAGGAAAGGGAACCGGAACAGGAACGAAAACTCGAAAAATTCTGAGCCGATATTAAAAATTCTTTTGATATTAGGATTTTACATTATCCCTTACATAGACTTTATTTCATGACCATATTCCAACGAAAACTAGAAACTTTCCGGCTATTTTCAGCTTAGTCCAGCGGGTGTTCCTGACAATTTTTTAAATAATTTAGATCCGAGCAACGAGGGGCGGGTCAGCTAGTATATTAATAAAAAGAACAAAAAACTATTAAATAAATTAATAATAATAAATAGATAAATAATCAAACAAGTGTTCAAAAACAAGTGATGTTATGAGATACATTTTGGATAAATCTAAAAGATAAGAAGCGTTGAAACCTAAGCAATCGCAAAGCTTTGAAATTTCCCTCGTGTATATATGTATGTATGTATGCCTGCAAATAATTTGAAACCTTTTAAATTGAATTGTGGTTGTTGCAGTATGAAAAAGGTTAAATGTGTGGATCAGAATCAAAACCCATTTTATCCACTTTTAGAGATTTCGAGTAAATCGAGAAAAACTTGTATCTTCCAAACAAGACATTGTTTTATCACTTTTCTTTTGCAGGACTGTTCAAATTGGAACTCCTCACAGTTTGATTATAGAAATAGTGATCGGTGGGTTCTGGTTTTTAAGTGGTACTAAAAAGAAATATGGATATAACGGGTTTTGAAAATTACCTCTAGATTTCAGATTAAAATAAAAAAGTGTAGCAATTGAAAACTTGAAAAACTTAATTTTAAGAAGGCAAAAGTTAATTTTTATTTTTTTTTATTTTAAGTAAAAAGTACAACAATTTATGTATTTTTTTTTATAATTACCGCGCACATTAATGGGTTATGACTACCATTATAATGTTGTAGTAGTAGTGCGAGCATTTTGGAAAATAGGAGAGGATTTGAAAGGGGACACCGATGCACGTTGCTCTTGGCTCCCTGTGAATCGTAATGCAGGGGAAAAACAGGGCCAGGTAAAGCATTCCACATTCGGGTGGTGCGACTAAAATATTAATCTCTATACTTGACTGTACGGCAGAAGTTGGGCTCAAGGCAATACTGATTATCATTCCTAGGGTGTTCCGAGGCGGGTGTTGCGGCTAAATTGTTTCAGGGGATTAATGCAACTGGCTATTTCACAGGAGGACTGTTTGTGAAAAAAGCGCTAAAAGAGAGGGGGACAGGTGACATTTCGACGATGTCCAAGATAATCAATCGATTCTACTATTGAACTATCACCTATCAATTTTAACGCTCTATTTTGTACCTTATCAAGTGGGCGCAGAGATGTTAGTGGAGCACAAGATATGGAAGCTATACTCCAGTTTTAGGCGGATGAAGGCCCTATAAATTGTAGCTAGATCAGAAGGGGTGAAGAACTTCGTGCATCGTCTCAAGAAACCTAAGCATTTAGCAGCGTTTTTTCGACTTCAAATATGTGGTTGTTCCAACGAAGATCATCGCATCGTTTACAGACATACCACGTACTGACAGCTTTCCGGTTTCTTGGATGCAGGTACCATTCATGGATAATGGCAATAGGGGAATGCTTAGCTTCAACGACAGGAGACAGCATTGAGTTTTTGAAGCATTGAATCCTACTCGGCTTTTATTACCCCATGTAACAATGCTGTCAAGGTCAGAATTCAATGAGCTTATCATACGCAACCGTTCCAGTTCCACATTCGAAGAGCAGAGACGTGAATTTGGAAGCGAATATGAAAAGCTGAAGGTAATAAGCACTGAGTGTTAGAATTAGAAATTAAAAATTTGATCAAACACGAAATTCATCAAAAACTGGCTGATGTTTACATAAAGGATTCATTTTCCAATACATGCGTAAACCACTGCCTTCCACGATATTTTTATAAAATTTAAGTTCTTTAATGGACCTCCAATCTTCCCCATAGTGCTTGGTTAGGAAATTGAACACATCCCTTAGCTTTTCCTCTTTAAGTTGCACTCCCCTATTATTAATGGATCCATCCTTGAAATTTGTTTTTGTTTTCTTCTTTTAGCGATCTAGAAGCTCTTATGTCGGATAAGTAGTATTTTTCACCACGGACTTAAACAAACCCACTATTGTCGCTAGATAAAATGAATTTCTTAGATTCACTAAATTTTAAATGCCAGGTACCAGTGGGCCAAAAAACTCAATCCAAGAATATTTCCAGTCGAATAAGGGTCAACTTTCATATCCTAAATGAACAACAGTGATACAGTTTTGGTGAATTTCCCGGTATGACAATAACTATGAATTTCCCTCATAAAAACTACTCATACAGGGATGGGTCACAACGCCTACTCTGATAAGAAAAAAGTAAAGAAAACTTAATATTAATATTCTTTTCAATATTCCTTCGTGAATATAGAAGGGTTTTTGAATTTCAAATTTATAATTAAAGATATATTTTGCATGGATTTTGATGCGAAAAAAAAAATTTGGATATAATGGATTTTGAAACAAAAACTGTAGTGGATAAAATGGGGTTTGAAATTAACTACACTTTTTTTGGTCTGATTTCAATGGCATAAAATGAGATTTGAGATTGAAACTTGGGTCCTTCGATTGTGTTTGAATGATACCAACAAAACCTCATACCTAAGTCATTTTTTTTTTTAAGTGGATATAAGGGGTTCTGATTTTGATCAACACAAATGAACGAAGCAAATTATAACGAGAGTGCTATATGAAGAGGGAAACTTCACCAGTCTTTTTTACGCCAGAGGCGTAGGCAAAAGTGTGTTGTTGTTCACTTCATATATGACATATCATAAAGAATTAAAAAGCGGGGGTCCTTTCGCAAGCATATTGGGTTAGCTTTAACCGTAAATAATTCGTTCGTTTATGGTGTAAGGGAAAAAATCCTTCGGAAAAAAAGGCCAATGTGGCTTTTTTCTTTTTCATTAGCTTCTGAGATGTACCAATTGCAGCACTCGAAGCTGCAGCTTAGTATAAATAATGAAAAAACTGTTCAACGGCATTTCGGTTGAAGTTTTCCTTTGATTTTTTAGATTAAAAGGGAATGGTTTCCGGGAGTTAGGACGAATAGAATGCTGATTTTAAAATAACATCTTAGAGCAATCAGTCTTTGATTTCACAAAATCGAAACGAGATTTTTGTTTTTTAAGTTCTTACTTAGCTCTTTTGTTGTTAATGACAGGTAAAATATGTAGAGTTTGGGTTAGATTTAATAACAGGAATAAATAATAATAATATTGTTCATGGAAGAAAAATAAAATTAAATTCGTGAAACATAAAATGTGGTACTGGTTTCGAATCTTGTGTCAAACTACTATATTAAAATTTGTCAGTTGAATGCTATTCGTAAAGTCATCATTTCAATGAACTTTATTCATTACTAGGTGTGCCAGCGACTTCGTTCGCGAGAATTGGCATACATTTTTTATTTATCAACCGATTGACATGAAATAAAAACTAAATGTTAAGTGAAGCTTACCACAAAATATTACTGAAAACCCCATCTAGATAGGATAAGCCGTTTCTGAGATTAGCGTGCACAAACAAACAAACTGTTACGTTTTTTTTATATGTAGATTATATTATTGAATTCTTTAACTACTTTACCAACGAAACAATTTTTAAAAAACGTCGTTTCCGCATGTTCACTCAACGGTATATTAAAACTGAACTTCAGCTACAGGTCGTTTATTGTTTGCACACATTTTTTTTTTACTCTGATATGTACCTACATATTAAAAAAAAAGAAGCACTCCGGGAGTGCCGACAGAAGTGAAAACAGAATTGAATTTTCAGTAAATATTTTAATGTACAGGAAAATCTTTTCATTGAAATGTTTCTTCTTAGTGCTTATAATAAAAATAGATAAATAGTTGCAAAATTTTATTCAATGTTTTATAATATATGTACATATACATATGGAAGAACATCAATGCAACTTATGAGTTTTCATTCACATTTTCAGCTTTTCCATTATCATCTCATGCAATCATCGTATTCTAATAATGAAGTAATAGGCCTATGGTAACTAAAATAGGAAACGAAAAATTTTGAATCGCAAAGACTGCACCAACTGTCGATTTATATTTCGTTGTATTAAGGCTGCGGTCATTCGTCATTGTTAAATTATATTCTTCTTTTAAAAATTAAAGGCGGAGTTGATGTTTAAAGTCACCATTCAAAATCATTGGCAAATCATCAAATATCTCCCCAATTTTGCCGTGAAGGTGTGCAGAAGCGTATTCAGAATGAATAAATAAATTTTTATATAAAAACTGTCGTATTACACTTAAAAACGTATTCGTTGAAATATAAACGCCAACTATTAGAACTTGCTGTTCATTTTCACAGTTGCAACGACAAACAGATAGATCGCCGATATCAAAATAGTACTAGACATACTAGTGTACCTCGTATGCAAATTCATATGATTTGCACAAAAAATGGCAGTTGTATCTGACAACCATTTATAGATAGCTACTCCTGCTGCTGGACGATCGTGCCTTCTGAAACTTGCAACTAAATTGAAATCAGGAATATCATATATTTCTTCTTCACCCATGTGAGTCTCTGTTAAAATTAATACGTTAATTTTCTTAGCGATAGTGTCTATTGAGTAATGGTTTTCAAGCTATTTTCATGCAACCGTTTCAATTCCATCGATAAATCATCGTCGATCTCTTCTAATTTGTTGTAAAAAGCGTCTCTTACTCTGTCATGATGAAATTTCCAGCTTCACTTATCCAGCCACTCTTCATTGTAATGGCAGTAAAATATTTGGTGCTTTTTATTTTTTCTGCGTTGCATAAATTTTTCTCTGTTTCTTCAATTGATTTCTTTCTTCTCTGTATTTCTCCGAGTCGGTAAAAGTACAATTACTATGTAATAATGCTATTGCATTCTTTTAAGTCATTTAGCAACATAAAAATTAAGGTGTCTCTTGGCGCAATGGTAGAGTCGTTCATCAACTGTGAAAGCGCACAGACGTGTTGGCGACTTTGGCAGTGTATAATTGAATTCGGAGTGTTTTTAGAAAAGTATTAGAAGCAGTGATTTTTAATAAGGGCAGTAGCCTAGTGGGTAAAGCGTTCGACTACAGTGTGGAAGGACACGGGATCGATCCCCACGCGAACCTGAAAGTTCAGCTTTTTTGGCTAAAAAAAATTGCCGAACAAAAAGAACGAGAAAAGTTATTGAAAGAGATAAGGGAGAAAACTGATGATGTGATGGACAAATCAGGTCCATCAACATCTGGTGAGGCGAGGTTGGTAGCAACAACAATAACCACAGCAGCGGCAACAACCGCAACATCAGTAGCGGAAACTACCGCAACAACAACAGCGATAACAACCGCACACAAGAGAAGGCGACGCATTCAAGCGAAGCCAAATCTAGTTCAACGTAAACAGAAAGTGGTGGAAGATAAGGAGGTTGGAGAAAACATGATGTCAACCAGTTCTGACGAGGAAAGTATGAATTCCACATACGAGTACGAATCGAACGGAGGAGAGGGCCGTTACACAGGTAGCGGCAATTCGTTCGCGGCCCTAGCCGATGATAAAAACGACGAAGAAGAAGATGATCAACGGATGCAAACGTTGACAGAGATATTGGCGAAAATGAATAATGAAATTGAGGCAATCAAAGCAAGACAGATTGCCCGCAGGCAAGCGGCAGCCGAAGCCAAGCAACAATCACAGCGACAGACAGCAGCAGATAAGGCAACAAAACAACAGTAGCCTACAACAACAAAGGTTGCTGATATAAAAACTGCGCCCGTGCAGCAACGCGGGACTACAGCAAAAAAAGCTGTACAAAATAAAAAAACTGCCAAAGAAGAGCAGCCCCGTGGGACCGCGGCTATAAAAGCCGCGACAACGATCTCCAGCAGAAAACAGCAGCCAGTAGAGCAACAACAGAAGCAGCAACAACAACAGCCAGCACAACAACAGCAGCAGCCAAGAGAAAAGACCACAAAGAAAGGTAGGGTGCCCCCGATAAATACCCTCAACATGGAGTTGAAAGCCACTACAAATCTATGTAAGTCCGCTGTTGGCGACAAATTTAAAATTAAGCGATTAGGTCAAGATCGACATGCGATCCAATGTGAAAGCATTGGTGACCATAAGATCGTTCGGGCGTTGTTGCAAACAACAGCCACCGAACATTTTACTTTTACTCCCAAAGAGGAGAAACCCAAAAGCATGTTACTTAAAGGGATAGAGCCTACCTCTGATCCAGAGGAGCTCTTAGTTGAACTCCGCAGGTTGGCGGGCGACGATCTCGAGTTTATCGGGGTCAAGTCGTTCACCACGGCCAAGGCAAGACGGGAGAAGCGGCTATTGCCGATGTTCCTCGTCACCCTATCACCCAATAGCCGTCTGGAGAGTCTAAGGAAAATCTCCGTCCTGGACTACCAGATGGTAAGATGGGAAAAATTAAACAGGCACGGGGACATTTTACAATGTCTTCGTTGCCAACGGTTCGGTCACGCCGCATTCAACTGCCAAATGCAGTCGAGGTGCGTCAAGTGTGGAGAGAACCACAACGACAAAGAGTGTAAGCTCGGTGAGACAAGGGTCGAAGACAAGACCCTACTGAAGTGCGTTCTCTGTGGTGGAGATGGGCACCCTGCTAATTATCGGGGTTGTCCTCGATACCAAATTATTAAAAAGTCAAAAAAAGCTGCTCCAACAGCAACTAAGGATGAGGGAAGGCAAACAGCCAGACCAATTCCAAGGGCCGTCGTTCCCGAAGTCTCCTACGCCCAAATGGCGTGGGGGGCTGGGAAAACGGTACAGCCTCCTCAGAAAGCGGCCGCACAGCCATCTGTGTCAAAGGCAGCTACTGGGGAGTCAGAGGTGATGGTCGCTCTGCGTGTCATTCAGGCACAAATGAGTGAACTATCACGGCAAATAAGTGAGCAGGCGCGTAGGGTGGACTTGATCTACCGTGCAGTGCCGTCGCTTGCGCAATTTTTAGGTTAACGGGCGCGCTGCCGGAGAGGCCTTTTAAGATCCTAGCCGTGAATGTGAATTCGCTAGTTAGGATAGAACGACGAACCAACTTCTTTGAGTTGTTAAAAGACCAACGTCCTGATGTATGTATGGTTAGCGAAACTAGGCTAAACCAGCATCACAATTTGACGAATAATAATTACATTATATATACCCAACTCGACTTTCGCGGGTGGGGTTGCGATCTTCATACGTAAGGGCATTGCTCATAAAGTAATATATAGTGGTGAAGTACGCCGATTCCAGTTGCTTGAAGCGTGTATTGTATGCATTCCTCTCCAACAGGGGAGGCGGTTGTATGTGGTCGCGATCTATGCGCCGGAGGCTTCTCAAAATTCATGTTTTATAACAGAGCTTGAAACACTTTTTCGATGTCTGAAACTGAACTCAGAAGAAAACTATTTCCTTTTGGCCGGTGATTACAATGCTAAACACCAAGATTGGGGAAATCAATTAGCCAATCCAAGGGGGACCCAGCTATTCAATTGGCTGGGGCTCCACAGCATTGAGTGTAAAGTCGATCTGCTGGCTACTGACAGGCCTTCATATCCTCGAAGTGGCTCTTATTTGGATCTATTGCTTTTAGACTCAAGACTGAAACTGACCGACGACTTTCTTCGACGGACGAAAAATTGTTTGACGACGGTTGAGTACGACAGTGACCACTGTGGACTTGCCGCCGTCATACTGCTTCCGAACGACCTTGTGGAACTGGAGGAGTACGTGCCGACGCACTCTTACAACTACGGTAAGACACGTTGGCCGCGCTTTTCCGGTGCCGTCTCAAGGGAACTTCGTTCGAACGGTATTGCGCCGCCATGCAACAGGAATCTGTCGAACGTTGAGATCGATGGGTACCTGCAACGTATGGAGGATGCAATCCGTAGTACAATGGACAGGACAATTCCTAAGTATAGGCAAAACGATCCAACGAACATGTACAGAAACGCGACAATCGACGCACTTTACAAACAAAAAAGTAGACTCCTGTCGAGACTCAAACTCTTGCACAGGAGGTTTACTGACCGACACGATTTGGAGATTAGAACTCTGAGGTCACAGATCAAAAATCTGCAACAACTTATTAAAGAAAACTATAGAATTTCCATTTCATGTTTCTGGAACAATAAAATTCGGGCTGTGCAGTCCAACAACCCGAGTATGTTTCCGGAAATAAATAAAATTTTTAGGAGAAAAGATCAAAATGACCTTCAGGGTATTAAACTCCAAAGGACGACAGAGAACAAAAACTTACTTTTGACAATAGGGATAGATCCGGATGAGGCCATCCTGGATGATGACCACTTTATAGTGGAAGATGCTCAGGAGAAGGTAGAGACGGTGGGTGCTGTTTTCGAGCGAGTATATAAGGTGAATGAGTGCATTCGCCCGAATTACGACCTTGAGAATAGAGCCTTCGTTGGACACTTCTATCTTAGAGACGAGATCTCGCATTGGCGATCCGAGAATCCTGGTTTCACTAGGTTCAATGACGACCGACTTGCAAATGCAGTCATCGCCCAGCGAAACGGGGATAACACCCTGTTCGTTACTAAGATGGACCTCTTGGACATCTTTCACAAAATAAAGAAAAAGAAGTCAGCAGGAGTCGACGGCATACCCAATGTTGTGCTGCGAAACCTCCCTTCGGAAGCGGTGGACATATACACCACGTTGTTCAACAATGCGCTGAATAATGCATATTATCCAGTGCGTTGGAAGACGGCAGTGGTCCATCCTCTCCTTAAAAAAGGGAAGGATGGTTCCAATCCAGCAAATCTCCGGTCAATTAGTCTTCTCCCGAGTATCAGCAAGGTATTCGAGAAAGTTCTCAATAGAGCTCTGTCCACATGGGCTGAGGACAAACATATTATTCCAGAAAATCAGTTCGGTTTTAAGGCGGGCCATGATACCACACATGCCGCGTCTAAACTAGTATCAGATATTCAATGGAACAAAGCTAAAAATCAGTGTACGGGTGCATGTCTGGTTGACTTGGAGAAGGCATTCGATACCGTTTGGTTAGACGGTCTTTTCTATAAGTTGATCAGATATGGCATGAGTAAACCACTGCTTTATATTCTAAATGACATGCTTCATGGTAGAACGTTTGTTGTGAAAAGTTGCAACACAACTTCTACCAGAACTTTTAAAATACAGAACGGTCTACAACAGGGGGCGGTAAATTCGCCTATTTTATTTAGCATTTTCACCGGCGATCTAATTGGTTCTCTTCACCATGCTATAGCGTACGCCGACGACCTTATTGCGTACAGAACAGGTCCAAAGATCGAAGTCATCAGAATACTTTTGCAGCGTGACTTCGATAAGATCCAGCAATATTGCGATGACTGGAAGTTGAAAATCAACGTCCAGAAATCGGAAACAATTGTGTTTAGAACCTCGTTGGCTCGGGCCTCATGGGATACGAGAAAGAACTGGCGAAAGCTGGTGATCGTTGATCTACATGGCCACCCACTGCCAAGCAAAGTAGTAGTCAAGTACCTTGGCATCTGGCTGGATCAGTATCTATATTTTAACAAACATATGGATGCGGCTCTGGCCAGGGCTAGGGGAGCTTTTGCTCTGACAAGGCGACTGTTTCACAGCAGTCAACTTGATAGCAGAGTGAAGGTGATTTGCTACATGGCCCTCATAAGGCCAATGATTGTCTATGGGTGCCCCGTGTGGTTCAATGTTACAGCGTCTCAAATGGAAAAGATTCGGGTGTTTGAGAGACAGTGTCTGCGTACCTGTCTTGGATTGCACAGAACACCAGAGTCGGAGTACAGAAAATATTATCCTAATGAGGTCCTTTACAACGGGGCTCAAATAAACAGGATCGACAACTTCATTATAAAACTGACTCGTGGTCACACTGCAAGAGCGATGACCTCGACCAATGGCCTGATTTTTGGGGCTTATTACCCCAACACTGAATATATGGAGAAAACGCGCTTCAGTGGATTTGTCCCACCGGAGGCTTTCCTCTATTTTGATATGGTAGGGTTGATTCAGGATAGATTGGCGGTTCCGCTAATCTACCACGTCTGCCGTAAGTCCGTGGAACGACGACTCCTTTACAACCGAGACGTCACCGCAGTAGGCGGAGAAGCTGTAGAGCTCCTCCGGTTCAGTAGAGCGGTTTCAGATCGCGATCGTCGTGACGTTGTTAAAACGTCGAATATGTTCTGGTGGTTGTCGGAGCAACAACAAGAATTTGATAATGATAGCGAGTCGCCAATGGCTGGCTTACACAGGTTTAGCGTGTAAGTCCTAGGGTATAGGGGGTGGGCACAGTGGCAAACAAAAAAATCACAAAAAATCAAAAAAAAAAAAAAAAAACATAAAATCAAAAAAATAAAAAAAAAAATCACAAAATACAAAAAACCAAAAAAAAATTAAAAAAATACAAAAATCCAAAAAAATTATAAAATACAAAATACAAAAAAAAAAAACAAAAATCAAAAGCTTCTGTGGCTGCCCTAGTTTTAAGTAGATTTAAGTAGTTTTAATTAGTTTTAAGAAAACAAAAAAAAAAAAAAAATGATCAAGAAAGCTAAGTTTTTTTTAAAAAATTTTCTTAGTTTTAACTAGTTCTAGTTTGTAATTAATAAGGTATCATAAGGCCGAAAGGCATTAGTAGTAAGATATTGAATAATTTAGAGTACCCGCCTAGGGTCAGTAAGTTAATTAAGTTATTATATAAGCTAGTTTTACACATTTTTGTTAGCATGTAAGTAGATATAAGATAAAGTAAATAAAAATGAATTGAAAATGAAATGAAATGAGTCGTTGGCTATTAAACTGAGGGTCTCATGTTCAAATCCCAGCCGTGGCGATCAATTTTTATTTATGTTTTCACTTTAAATAAACAAAAAAATGCAAGTCATGGCTGGGAAACGAACCTGAGACGCTGGGCTGTGACGACTTTACATACGAATTACGATGAGCCAATCAAAAAATGAAGTCGGTCGCGAATTCATTGATTTACCCCCATCGCAAAAGTGCCAAACGCGCCTAAAGAAGTTTTCACATAAAAAAAAAATACGAAAGCAAAATATAAAAACCCTTTGCCGTTTGTAGAGTCTGGTCATTGACAGGAATTATCTCAATGAAACAAACTGCATCAGACACTATTTTCTCAATAAGCAAATAAGCCTCGAGGAAGAAAAACTAAGAGAATCGCATCCTGTCTTTATTTTAAGCGCTCCCCATCTCATATGGGAAACAAAATTTCTACCTCTCAATTTGCGTTCCATCACGAGCTCAGCCTTGCAATGTCATTTTAAATAATTACACTCATATCAGTGCTTAATTGGGATTTGTCTCGACCCTAGACTTTACTGACGGATGATAGCTACTTCTGCCTCTGCTATATCTGCGCCTCCACATTGTTGTTAATTTTTTTTTTATTGTAGGTATCTCTGCATTTTATCACATTCGTGTTTACATATAGGTATGTATACAACGCGCATACGAGTAGGTATGTGGAATTGCATTGGTTTAACATAAAATAGAAGGGATGGTATTATAGACAACTCTTTGGGAGTAGGTAATAGTTTATAATGAAAGGGCAATATCAAAACAGACAATTTATGCCACAAAAAACAGTCGCGCTGAGGCAGCATCAGCATGATTCAACCAAACAACAGAACATAGCCAAACACAAACAGACAGACAGACAGACCGAAAGCCTGGATGGCAGCCAAATTATTGCAATTTTTTTTCTACGACCTGGGTAGGGTACCTTTCTCTTTTTTACTCTTTTTGTCGTACACATCAATGGCAGAACGAAATTCGCATAGTAAAATAAGAAAACTGAGTCTTCATATAACGGATGGATTCTCTTCTTTGAATTATTTTCTTGGAAAACCTTCTCTGTTTTATATACGACACAGGAAAATACGTCATCCTTCCGAAGACGACAGCAGAGAGGTACTTCCTCTTCGACAGAAGTGGAGACACAAGTCTGTATTAATTTTTCAGCGGAAATTTTAGCAAAAGAGTATCAATCAATCAAATATTTTCACGGTTTTTTTCTGTTAGTGGAGTGCCGTAAGCTTTATGCCTAGGAATCCAGGGTCAGTCCATGGATTTTTATGAAATTTTCGGAGATGTGTTTTAAATAGACCGAAAAAAGTTTAAAAGGAAATTTCACCGCTCTCAGTTTTTTAATTATTTTTATAATTAATTACCTATTAACATATAGAATTTTCTTTAATTTATGTAGGGTGTTCTGGAAACGGTTCGCAAAAGGCTCAGAATATAGATAGGTTGGGTCAAGACAAAACAAAAATTGTTTGTGAAAGAGGGTCTATATCACTCCGTGTAGGCTCGAGGGCAATTTTATAGAAAAAATGACTCAATTTTTTAAAAAAATTATTCAAAACTACCTGAGCTTATGTTTTGTTGTTTAATAAAAAATTTACTTTGAGTTCTTTTAATGAATCGTTTTTAGGAAATCGACTGTCAAAGTCAAAACTTTTAAAAAAGAAAATATTTTTTTCATAATTAATTTTTTTTTTTTACAAAATTTTGCCCTATCAAGTTCCTTTTTTCTTTCAATAATCAATGGTTTTATTAATTTTTACTCAAAATCAACAAAACGAAGAAAAAACTCTTTCTTAGTTTTTGATAAATTAAAAAGAAATGAATTTTACTTTTTTTTAGAAAACAAAATGTCGTTAATATTCCGCTTTGAACTTTATTCTCGGAAGTGAAACCTCAAATGTGTTTTAAATAGCATATAAAAAAAAATATTAAAAAAAATATTTCGTGCTATCTTATTTTTAATGAAAATTTAATTTTAATGAAAATTATAAATAATTATTGATATTTTAAGTTGTTTTTCAATTATATTAATTTTAAGTTAAATTTTAAAAAGGAGAACTACTACAAACTTGAAAATTGGTCTTAAAGGACTAGACATACACTGATTTGTGATAAATAAAAAGATTAATACAATTTTTAACATTTAAAAAACTTTTTATATTTCCTCAGATATACATTTCAGAAGCAATGCTTCCATCGTCAGTGAGAATAAATCTCACTTAAATAAATTAAATTAAATTAAATTATTTGTCAAAAAATTAATAAAAAACAAAAATATTTCTAAACAAAAAATTGAGTTAAACGCCAAATTGCAAAGATCTTCAACTAAATAATGTATTGTGCAAGGAAAATGTTGATTCATCTATAGATACCTTTACGAAAAGTATACTAGAGGCTGTTGAAAAAAGTGTCCCAAACGTAACCAAAGATGTTCATACTATCAAGCTTCCATCAATTTATTTATTTATTTGTTTATTTATTTATTTATTTGCGTATTAACGTTATCTACTTTCCTAATTACTTATTTATTTATTTGTTGGATAATTAATTAATTCTTGTAATAAGTTCTGTTACTTTTTGTGAATTTATTGTCATGCTTCATTTTTGTTTTTACTGCTCACTCCTGCTTAGTATTTATTTATTTAATGAATATATCATTTGTTTTGTAAAAAAAATTGTCATTCCTTGAGTTATCAAGTCAACACCCTCTGTATTATAATATTCTTTAATTGAAGGTTTTTGTTCGTGTTTTCCTTCTAAACTCAAACCATTGCTCTTATGGACTTTTTTTTCTTAGTCAAAAATACTGTTTCAGAAGAAAGATAAATATGATATTATCAAATCTCTGTTATTGATAACAATATTCAAATGTAATTTATAACGAAATAAAAACTATCTATCTAAACAAAATTACAGTTGAGTTGAGTTGAATCTATTAAAATATTTTTTGAATATTGAATCTTTGATTGGTCCGTCATCACTATTCATTAGATATTTTTGTTTTTAAATATGTAAAATGATTCAAAAGCATCTAATTCATAATTGCTATTTACATTTCCTATTAATTTTAAATTTTTCAAACTAAAACTATGACAATTTTCTAGCATATGTTCTGCAACACTTGACTTTTCTTTTTCATTATATTTAAGATGTGCAAAATGTTCTTTAAATCTTTTAAGAATAGGTCTTCTTGTCTGTCCTATATATTCTTTTGCACAATCATTACATCCGATAGAATAAATTCCTGATTTTTGAATGTACGGTGTAGACTCCTAAGCCGCCCAACGGATTTTTATGAAATTTTCAGGGTAGACATAGTTTAGTCCAGAGATGGTTCCTGTCAAGGTTTGATCTCCATATTCCCACAGGAACGGGATTGGGAACGGAAACTTAGAAACTACTGGATAGATTTCAAAAATTCTTTCAACATCAGGGGTGCTACATTATGCCCCAAATGCTGATTCCGGTCAAAAGAGCTGCTGAAAGTATGGTACTCATACTTGTATTACTTTCTGTTCTTAAGGATATCATAAGTTTTATTTCGTCAAAAGGAATCGAAAAAAAAGTGAGGAATCGAAATAAAATAATATAGGTACCGGGACGCTATAGATACTGGTCTATTTAACATGTTTGTTCTTAAACTTCGGGAAAAGTTTTACAGGATCAAAACTTTAGACTTCAATTTTTATTATAACTTTCCAGATGTTCGAAGAAAAACCAAAAGACGCTGTGATTATAGGGCGCCTAGGTTACCAGCTCTCACCATGTTTACAGAAAGTGAATCAGCGGTATCATCAATTTCGCGGAATTCACAGAATGTGGTGCATATCATACTTAACGCTATATTTGGACCTGACACTTAAACGAGTTTAGCTCAAGAATACCCCAAACCTACATGAAAACAGCGCGGTTTGCCATCGAAATGAAACCAATTCAGGTACTAGGTTTAAATGAAACCTACCAGAAACCTACTAACAAATTTCGAACTTAATTCACTATTTTTAATATTTTAGTGAACTTGACATTTTAGAGAGTACAATTGAGCGTTTGCATTTTATTTCTTTCTCTCTTTAATAAAAGACAAAAACATTAACTTATAACTTGTATTTACTTGCGATTATATGTAGAATAAGGCAAGTTTTGTAATAGTGCAGAAAAAAAATTTTGAGATAACAATTAAACATGACATTACAATTATATTGTTATATAATTATACTGACCACTCTTTCTCTAACTGTCCACCAAGTGTTCATAAGTCTTTTTGAAGACTTCAAAACGCTTTCTCAAAATCTTTACACCAGCTATGTAACTCAAATGAATTGCTCTCTTAAAAATGACCCAAAAAGATTTTGGTCCTTTGTTAACTCCAAAAAGAAATCAGACGGCTATCCAGCAAATTTTATTTATAATAGCAATCTTTTGAAGGATACTCCTGACATATGCAATGCCTTTGCAAATAATTTTTTTGGCTCTTTTTGTATTACATCTTTCAAAATTAATGAAAGCTATTTTGAGTATTTAACTCACTGTTCTCAAGTAAGTTTTAATAGTATCCCCATTCACAGTGATAGAATTATTCATTACCTTTCTTCTCTAAATGATGACGTTTCATCTGGTGATATATATATATGATACCATCTATAGCTTTTAAAAAGTGTTCTTTACGCTTAGCCTTCCCTCTCGAATACCTTTTCAAGCTTTCTTTAAATATGGTTTACTTTAAAAAATAATATACATAAAATAAATAATATAATAAAAAAAATAATAATGGACCACCAGTATTTATTGTTTGGATAAGTTCATACTTAAAAAATAGATCTTATCAAGTCAAATTTCGTAACGTGTTGTCAAATTCTTTCAGTGGTCTTTCTGGTGTGCCACAAGGCAGTCACCTTGGTCCTTTGCTTTTTATTATTGCAATAAATGATGTGATTTCTTGCATATCATACAGCGATATTCTAATTTTTGCTGACGACATGAAGATTTTTAAATCTATTGAAAATTCGTCAGATCGTAATTTATTACAAAAATATATTGACAGTTTTGTTACGTGGTGTTCTAAAAACGGTCTTAGTTTGAACCCTTCCAAGTGTCAAAGTATGACGTTCTCACGCAAAAGGATTCCCTGTATTGCAAATTATTTAATTTCTCAGCAATCATTATCTCAAGTCTCAAGTGTCATTTTTAGTACTAACCTTGAATTCAATGAACACATCAACCTAATAACAAGTAAAGCAAATTCAATGCTTAGGTTTATAAAGAGATGGGCAAAAAAATTTAACGACCCCTATGTTACACTTTCCTTATACAACTGTCATGTTCGTCCCTATCTCGAGTATGCTTCTCAGGTTTGGTCACCTCTATATGAAGTTCATAAATCTCGTATTGAGGCAGTACAACACAGATTCATACGTTTTGCCCTGAAAGGTCTTCCCCTTATGAAAATCGTGTTCGTCTTTTAAATCTTTAACCACTCTCACAAAGGCGGATCAACAATGATTTATTATTTTTCCATCAACTTATAACAGGTTCAATTGATGCTCCCGACTTGCTCTCTCACATAGGATTCAACTATCGCGGAGGATCTCACCAGCTACGAAATCTGGAGTTTTTGCTACCACCACAGAACTAACTATGGCATGCATGAGCCATTAGCTCGCATGAGTAGGTTATACAACTCTAACCCTCTTACTTCAGATTTCAATCTTAGTAAAAGTAGTTTAAAATTAAAACTAAAAACCAGTGCTCCACAAGCATGATTTTTGTTTTGTATTTAATTTATATTTAATTTGTATTTAATTTATTAGTTAATTGTAGTTTATTTTGCTTGTATTTTTTTTTTTACTTTCAATAATGTTTTTATAGTTTGATTTTGTTTTATCGATGTAGTAAAAGTTAATTATGTTAAATGTTATGTTCTTGTTCGAATACGTTCTTTTGTGCTTGTGTTGGCGTTTTAACTAACCACTAACACTTGCAGTAATGATGAAGAGCGTATATAAGTGCGAACATATGAGCTTGCTCTAAGCTCAGTACCGCTTAAGACTCTGAGATGCAAAAAAAAAAAAAAAATTATAGAGAATACGAAAAAAGTGGGTCCTGTTATTCTGTCTGTCTGTCTGTATATGGATCTACAGCCTGAACAGCTTGACCGATTTTCTTTAAAATTTACAGTTAGGGTCTTTGGGGCAGCCTTGAAATAACGGTACCTGCCATACAACCGATATGATAATACTTATTTTTCTCGAAAACGGCTCCAACGATTTCGATACAATTTTCTGTGAAGGATTGATTTTGGATTGTCTTTCTTTTGATGTAAGAAAAATTTTTGGAAAAAATCTAAAAACGGTACTATGGGAGGTACCGACCGTCAACACCGACTTTCTCGTTAATGGCTTATACGATGTTGAAGAAATTTTTTATTTCAAAAGTCGTAAGCTGTTTAAGACAGACTGCATATCAATGTTTGAAAAAATTATGTTTTGGAAATTTTTATAAATTCTAAAAAAAAAATTTGTTTTTTTTTGAAAATAACTTCAAAACAATAACTTTGATTTTTTTCAAACTTGTTGTCAAAACAATTTCTAGCAAGATCTAAAACTTTGCATACTTGACTTTCGAAAAAGTGAAAAATAAAAATTTGTTTTTTGAAAAAACCATAGTATAAAGAATCTATAGTAGCACCATGGCGGGGAAAGCGATGGTGTCGCCGTCTTTAGTTCCCATTAAACGTACTTACTTTCTCAATCGGAACAAGTTTATCGAAGAACCCTGCCAACATGCTGTCAATACGTCATATATTATTTTTTTTTGTTAGGGCAGCTTTGCTTGGTAAATGTGTTAGCAATTTAAAAGAGTGATGTGCGAGTGATGTGCTTTTTGATTCTAAATGATAAAAAGTTTGTTGTTTTGCGTTTGGCGTGTCATGACATTGCTTGAAAATCATTTAAACACATTTATTAATTGATGAATTAAATACCATCCACAACCATTAAAGCATCCGAAAAAATAACATCCACATGCCTAAGTGAACAACCACAGCAAAATTTTGTGAACCGATAAAACGTTTAATGGGATCTAAAGGCGGCGACACCATCGCTTTCCCCGCCATGGTGCTACTATAGATTCTTTATACTATGGAAAAAACTGGTCCAACGATTTTGATTAAATTTTCATCACTAAAAAAATGATGCAGTTTTCCTATTTACGTTGGAGACCATGCGTTTAGTCTGTCTGCATCCAATGGAGGCATGAAATCTGCGGTTGTTCTTTTGACATATAAAATCTTTGATTGAAACGCTGACGAGGACCCTAACAGACCAAGCGCTGATTGAACATTAAAGACCTGAGTTGGTTGGTAGGTTGAGTAAAGAATTAAGCATAGCTTGGCAGACACAAATACTTCTTTCCATCCAGCCGTTCTTCGTGTCTAAACCTAGTGCCATTTATATACAACATAGTATGTATCTCAGCTGGGAAGACGGAAGCATACAAATGTGCCTAATCAGGCGTCCAGCTGCATGTCATTGCACCAGCCAGATCTTTTGGAACCATACGTGAAGATCCGATAACTTTCATTTCCTGTAAGTAAAGCGGGACGAATAAAGATTATAAAGCACAAAAACTCAATATCGCTTTTCGGAAATGCTATAATCAGTTAAAACTTGTTAACGCTTTGGATTCGAAAATGAAAAGTGATTGTGTCAAAGCAATTTTTTCTTTTTTTGTTGCCCTATGTTAACAATTCTACTTAATTGTTTCCTTATTTTAATAATTTTCAATAGATACACTGGCATTTGAACGAATAAAATTATGGCTGCAGATGAAGTTTTCGTACTGCACATGAACATGTTTATCTGCACCTATAGTTTTTCGCCTGTATCCTATAACTAAGGAAGTGCACGTCTGAACTTGGTGTCTTTCCTCTCTATGAGACAAACCAGAGTAAAGGAGGAATGCCAGTTAGTTTGGCAGACACAAAAACACACATAAAAGCTTTCCTTGTCAGAAGCACACTCTATGTCAATTAAAATGCAAACCAAAAAATTTTGATGGCATTCAATCCTCCTCACAAGATTTTGAAGTCGGTCACAAAAGATTCTCCGCGTATCTGTAATCAGGTTTTACCTCAACCATTCTTTCCAGTATTTTAAGCATGAAAAAGGTAAGACTGATGGGTTTGTACTCTAAAGCTATTAGCGAGTGAATAGTCGTTGTACGCTTGGTTTGGTATGAAAGTGACTCCAACAGTTGGCCAAGGGGTTGAATAAGGCATAAGGTTAATACTTTCCAGCTACATATTGACAAATACAGTCAATGCCAAGTGGCTTGAAGCTGTGAAAAGATGCCACATCTTATTTGACGACGTCACGTCGTCGGTAGCAACCAATGCGTCGAACGGATTTATGGCGATCTAGTCCTGGAGTAACAGATTTTTCCGAGCCGATTGATATCTGGTTACCTGTGAAATAAGTCTCCAGTAACAGACTGAGTGACTCTACTTTTCACTCGGTATATGAACCGTTTGATTTTCTGAGTGATTTGAGTCTGCTTACCTAGCTCCTATAACGGCTTTGGCAAGTCTGCTAGTTTCACTGAGTGTTTTGATGCTTTCATAAAATCATACGTAAAAGGTATTATCTGACTGACCAATTGACCTTTGTAAGTATTTTTGTTTTGATCGATACTCTAATTTGACCTTGAGAGACCTGTAACGTAACGTAACGTAACAACACAAAACCGTAGATCTACTAAACATTGATCTAGCTGGAAAAACCCAGCTCAAAGCCTTAGTACGGTTTTAAACCGTACAATTTAGGCTAAGAACTTTCTGCTTTGTTGAGAGCTTATGTAGAGACTTGACGGAGTTACCAAACTCATCACAGACAAGCGTCAGGTTGGTGTTTTGATATTCTTTATTAATGTGGGGGTAGAAACCCCATTCGTTACAAGTAATTGGATGTTATAGTGACACGTCCGGCAGAATTTTGCAGTTAGTACTAAATCTTTCTTCTTCACTACGCTTTGTGAATTTCAAGTTGGGGATACCTGCAAGCCATTTTGATGCTGCTTTGGATGCATCGATATGGCCTAAGCATTTACAAATGAAGAAATTTGTAAATTTTCCGAAGAAGGAAGACGATAGCAAGATAAAGTAATCATTCCAAAACAAAAAAGAAAATTATCAGAAATAAAAGTATTTTTTCATAATGCTGGTGGTTTGCGGACTAAAACTAACCAGCTCTTCTTATCTTCTTCTCTGCATGAGTATGATGTTATCATCATAACTGAGACATGGCTAAACTCAAATTTCTTATCTTCTGAGCTATTTGATTCAACGTTCAATGTGTATTGTAAAGATCGTTCAATAAATACAGGATGGAAACGTGGAGGCGGTGTGATGATTGCCGTCCGTTTAGCTTTCAACAGTTCTCAACGTAATTTATTGAATGATGCGGATGAAATTGATCAACTATGTGTTTGTGTAAGCTCTAAAGATTCTGCTGAAATTAAAGATTTATTTTTTATTGTTAGTTACATCCGACCTTTAAGTGAAATAGACCTATATTCGAATCACATTTCTAATGCTCAAGCAATAGTGAATGAATTAACGACGAACCAATCTCCATGTATACTGGGCGATTTTAACGTTGGTGACATCGACTGGTGCTACATGGAAGATGATCAAATTTTGATCCCTTTTAATGCGAAGAGTGATATAGAGATGTTAATCGTTGATTCATTTTCTGCTATGGGGCTTTTCAAATTAATAATGTAAAAAATAGTTTGGGAATAATTTTAGATCTAGTGTTTATAAACAATGATTTCAAATACTACTTAGAAGCTTCGAATTTCCCTCTTCTAAACAATTCTATTAATCATAAAGCTGTTTGCTTAACATTCGAATATTATAATTATCCTTCTGTTTTACCTGTAAATGAACTTTTGGAAGGATTCTTTGGAAGGTAAATCCTTAATCCAGAATATGGAATATGAAAGTCATAAATCAGATAATATTCAATCTTCATGTAATCTCTTTGCACAATTCTTTCAAACTTCATATAATAGTGATCTAATCGCGGATACTAGTGAGCTATATCCAAATATAAATCCTATAACTGATTTTTCATTAGTATGCTTCTCCGAACAGGATGTTTTGGAAAGCTTAACTGATATTGATACGACAAAAAAAGCGGGTTTTGATATGATTCCTCCCATATTATTATCAAAATGTTCCACTTCTTTATGTTATGTTCTATCTCGTATTTTTAATACATCTCTTTGTACTGGTATTTTCCTGGACGAATGGAAAATTTCTTTCATTGATCCCATATACAAAAGTGGTCTTAAACATTTAGTAAAAAATTATAGACCTATTTCTAAGCTTTCTACGGTACCAAAGCTTTTTGAAAAAATTATTACTCAAAGGCTCTACTTTTCTGTTAAGGAATCATTATCCTCGTTTCAGCATGGATTTTCGACTTGCACAAATTTAAGCCTTTTTACAAATTTTTGTAGCAATCAAATAGAAAATGGTAAGCAAGTTGATGTCATCTATACCGACTTTGTTAAAGCATTTGACCGGGTTCATCATGGTCTTCTATTACAAAAATTAACAAGGTTGGGTTTTGATAATGATTTCACAAACTGGTTAAAATCATATCTGTCGAATAGAAAGCAGATTGTAAAGATAGATGATTGCACCTCTAACACTATGGAAGTTTTATCGGGTCTTCCACAAGGAAGCCATTTGGGCCCTCTGCTGTTCATTATTTTCACCAATGACCTACCTGCTGTATTACGATATTGTAACATTTTGATGTATGCAGATGATGTGAAAATTTTTATTTCAACGTCTTCACTTGCAGATTGTCTATTTCTGCAGTTGGACATAACAAATTTTTTAAATTGGTGTAGTTACAATCGCTTGGAACTGAACTATTCAAAATGTAAAATATTTAGTCTTTCAAGAGCTTCATCTCTTATAAATTTTGAATACAAATTCCACGATTTTAGCCTTTTAAGAGTCAGTACTATAAAAGACCTGGGAGTCCATTTTGATTCAAAGTTGGACTTTAGCATACACATTGATTATGTGGTGTCTAGAGGTAATTCTTTGTTAGGATTTTTAAAACGAAATTCAACTGATTTCAAGGATGCGTATACACTTAAGACCTTGTTTATGTCTTTGGTTTTAACAGTTTTAGAGTATTGTTGTGTTGTTTGGTCACCATTCTATGAAAATAGTAGTATGAGAATAGAAAGGATTCAAAAAATATTTACTAACTATGCCCTGAGAAAATTTAATTGGGTTGGGTCCCTACCGAACTATATGTCAAGGTGCTCTCTCAAAGATTTAAAAACGCTCAAATGTCGCAGGCAAGTGTATACTATTTGTAAAAGATATTTTGGATAATCGAATATCTTCTATGGAATTGCTTTCCTTGATTCCTTTTTATGCTCCTGAACGAACGCTTCGAAACAGAATTGAATTATTCCACATAGCTCCTCATAGGACTAACTACGGTTTAAATGAGCCGCTAACACGTTCTTTAAAACTTTTTAACGGAGTGTGTAATGATATCGACCTTTGCATGAAGAGGGATATTTTTAAGAAAATAATACTTAATCTATGTAATTAATTTCTTTTGTTCTTGATTAATTTATCTTAAATTGCTTATCATGTTATGTATGTATATTTTGTATCTTACCCAAACTTATATTATTATCTATTTTTTTTGGAATTTTTGTAATCAGCAGATCTTGAAATCAATTGATGAAATAAATAACTAAATATTAAATATTAATCTCTTTGAGTCATCAGTTAGATAATGGCTACTTAGTTTTTGTGCTAGTAAAATAAAAACGCAAAGAATTCATCATCTCAAATATTTCATCCGTCATTTACAATCTGACATCAGTCACATCTGCCTTGGGTCGCCTACCATTGATCCAGCAATGTGCTTCTAACGTTTAGATTATCCACTTGGTGTAAGTAGTTTTATTGTTTGTTGTTGCTTTGCAGCATACAATTTTATGTCTGGAAATTTTATGAATGAAATATGCCTTTTCGTATAGAATTTTTCGTTTGTCTGTGTAATGGGATTTTATTTTAGTTTATTGTACTTTTTTGGAGCAAACACGTGGGATAAGGAAAAAAAAAAACAAATAATTGATGTGCGCACTTGCTAAATAGTTTGCAATGAAGCTACTCCACCATAAAATTAAAAGCTAAGAGACTTGCACTTGCTGCATAAACTATTTTCGTAAATTTATTAATGCGACCTTCAGCAACAAAAGGCTCCATCTTACTCAGTTGCGTTTGAAGAGAGATCCTGATGATATGTTCACATATTTAAACACTATTCATAGCCGTGAAGAAAAATTAATTATGTGTGCATCCGTCATCATCATCACATACTCGTATCATGCGTGCGTCTGTAACGAATTTCAGATCAATCATCTAACGTGCTAGGCGCTTTTATTTGAAGTTGTGAATAAACGTTCCTATGGGTCAGATTAAAAAGGTAACAGACTGTTGGTGTTTTGATGAACAGCGTTCCAATTTACGCCATTCAATTGAAAGGTGGTTTTAAGAACTGAATTTCTGAAACACAAGCGAAAGAATCAATTTAAAAAACAAAGAAAACATTCATAAGAAACTCAGACTTGAGTAATTTCTAATGACAAAACCACACTAAGAATAAGACAGGATCGACAAAGGAAAAGAACGCAACAAAACCAACTGAAAGTATTTTTAACAAGGACAAATTGCAAAATTGATATATATATATAATTCCAACAGCATTAGGCGCCACAGCCCCATTAGCTGTCACAGTCATATGTCCAAAGAATAAGAATTACCTCCACCCGCTAGACTTTTTAGCAGCTGAAGTCAGCTAAAATCCTATACAAAACAGTACGCAGTACAATCCCTTGGATTTATATAAAATTTTTCTATGTTAAGAATTCGGCAAACGACAGAAGAACATTTTCTTATAGATTATAAGACAGCTTTCGGGTAGGAAAAAATGGCATCGTTTTGAGTCTTAAAGATAAACACAATGGCAGACATTGAACAAGGAGACTTCCCTTCGGGATAGAAACACAATTGAAGGGATTACTTTTATTGTGCTTGTGTGGAGAAGACAGTTCAATTATGTTCATCAATGTGAATTATGAGTGATGAGTACATAGTTACTTTAGGTTTCAGAACTGTGAATGTATTAACTGAAAATATTATTACTAAAGTAAAAGTAAATCAATGATTAGTTTAACAAATCAAAGATTAAATCTCCTTGAATTAGCCAATATACATAATCAGTTGATGTACGGACTGGACGTGTAATCTATCAGCTTTGGAAAACTTACACTGTTATCAATCAAATGCACGTAACACCAATCACAATTTAGATTAATTGGGAAAAAAGTGTATTTTACCGTTTTATGGGTACAAATCAAATTATACACTAAGAAAATTAGTCTCTTAACGTCAAAATGTTGAGATGCCAATATAAACTGAACTACACCAGTAATTGATCAAATATTTACAAGGAATCAACACTTGTTTTATTACGAATTAATATTCAATGTTTTTAAAACTCGATATGATCAAATTATATTGGAAAAGGGAAAAATATATGGAGCGATAAAAGAAACTTTTTGTATACACTTTTTGCCAACAGTGTTGTGTAGATAAATGAAATAAATGAAATAAATAACTGAAATCAAATATTAACAGGTAGGATTTTAGAATGAGACAGTTCACACTGTCAATAGTGGCGTTTGTCCAGGTAAGGACCTGGCCCTCCAGGTTTAAAGTCAAATCTTAAGATGACTGTCAGGCCACATTAACAAACCGTTCCGAAACAAAAACGAGCCTCGGAAACGGACAGATTCACTAATGACAATGAAATTCGGATCTGTCTCGGAAGGTCTCTAAACAGATCACGTACAGCCGACCAATTAGCGGAAACCCTTAATTGCAATGAATTAATGAGAGCCAATCCGCATCAAGATTGAATTCAACAGCCTCGTCTAAAGACAATGATGGAAACACCAAGGTCAGGTTCCATGTGAAGACACATATAGAACCACAGAATCAAGTCTTGTTTAACGTGGACACCTGCCAATTACGGTTTAAATTCCACGGCGAGCCTACCCGCATAGCAGAGTCAAGTTAAGTGTTGACAACCACCCTGAGTGTAACCCAGTAGCAATTTAGTGAACCTGTTGAGGCATGTCCACACCCCTTGCTGAAGAGCGAGGCCGATCTAACAACTCTTGCATTTGATGAATGCCAGTCGTTTCCGCATTTGGATAACCACAGCCACCACGATACTCCCACAAAGGGGGCCAACCTCATAGATAGCCCCAGATAGCAAAGCCATGTGCCGTGAGACACACGAAACTTACGCCATCCAGGAGGGCCTATCTCCCGTGGCACCAGAATATAGCTTCCGGTGAAGCTTCGCGACCATGAAGGTCACTTCCAGATGAGTACCTCAATACTCGAGGCCTGGCAACCTCAGATGTACGCACTCAACCACCAGCCAAGAAAGAAACCACTGGCCAACTGCGCACACCTATACAACTACAAACAAAAACTAACAAAGAAAACCGAGAGACTCAACGAACAGAATTAGAGTCAGGCACCGATCAGGCACCGCTAACACCAACCACAAAAACACACAGATGGGAAGAAAAACTACTACTGAAGATGTAAGTGGTAGGTTCGCGCCCAAGCCGCAAGTCACTGTGCACCCCAAGTCCCGCAAGCATCATCACAAGCACCCCTATCCCCACACAACCTCCCGCCACAGATCGGCCCTAATGTCACCAAGTTTAGGGCAACCACTACAGCAGGAAACAGTGTTGGGGTGACCCCATTACAGGCAGAAAGTGAGTCAGGATGAGACCTATTGGCCTCCTTCCCGCCCAGTCATCTACCAGCAATAGACTCTAAAGGTTGCGGGTTATGAAACCACAACCTGCCACGATACCGCACAACCTCCTGCAACAGATCCAGCCCAAAAGCCACTAAGCTCAAAAACCTAGGACATAAGGCGCCATCACCACAGCACGAAGTAGCGTGGGGATCATCAGCATAAGCAATGCACCTACAGTACGTCTGCCAGGAAGAAAGCCGCTGCAGCAGAGGATCCATCATAAGGTTCCAAATAAATGGACCACCAACAGACCCCTGAGGACATCCCCTCTCAACAGCCACCGAGACAGCACCAACGGGACTCACAACACGAACAATCCTATTGGAAAGTAGCTCCTCCACATGGCAACCTCCCTACATCCTACCTCCAGCAACCTCCGCTCGACACTCGACCAGTCAAGGTAGTCAAACGCTCCCTTGAAATCAATAAAGATGCCGAGCACATACCAGCTAGTCGATCCCTCAACAGAGTCGCGAACACGTAGCCATGCATCTTCGACACTGCAACCAGGCTTAAAGCGAAACTGGAATGGACACTGCTCAGAGATGCTATCCATCAGTCTGTCAACCAAGACCCTCTCCAGTACTTTTCCAATGACCGGAAGGAGACTGACTCCACGATAGGATCTAGGATTGGTCCTGACCCTATCGTTAGACTTCAGGAGAACTATCACCTTCGCACATTTCCATTCCAGTGGGAAACAATTCTCCCTGAAGCAGAACGAGTAAAGAGCCATCAGGTATTCGGGAAACGCTGCCCAGATGGCTTTCACCATCTCCCCAGTCAGTCCGTCGAATCCTGGTGACTTCCTCGATTTAAGTCTAGCAATAGCACAGCCAATTTCACCCTCTCTCACCAAAGGAGCCAAATCACTAAAGTCCACAAAAGGACCCTCGTGACCAGCACCTATAGGAAAGAAGGAGTTCATCAGGGCAGTCGCAGAGTTCATCCATGATGTGAGCACACGCCCACCATCATGAATGGTTCCTATATACAAGGGCCTCTTTCCCCGACACACCCGGTAGAGCATACCCCAAAGGGTCCTCTCGATGTTCTTCGGCAAAGGCTGTTACGGTAATATTTCACCGCAACAAAGTTCCTTCATTAAAATCTGGTTTATGTTTTTATTCCCTTCTTTTGGTCCCGAAAACCTTCCCATCATTTCTTCGTCCCACCATTTTTTCGTTGTTTGTTCTTAGCAATGTTAAAGGAACAGAGCTTTGAACATATAACAAAAGCAGGTACACCTGATCAGCGGATGAGCTGAATGGTTTGTTAAGCCAAGATACTAACCTGGTATATGGAGCAAATTGCCATGGTTCGAAACACAAAATCAGATACACACACATATACAAACATCAAATAAAATAGAAGACACCATGTACACTATACATAACATCACACAATATACAACATCATTCAATACACAACATCACACAATATACATTATCATCACATGAAATACACATCACAAACATTTTATACATGACGTAATCATGGCTTAAGCCCACCCTAAATAGTTTATTACGTATCAAAGCTTGGAACGTTAATAGTTTTCCCCTCTCTCCCCCAAATCTGCAAAAGGGTCCACCGGCGCGGCGTAAGTTAGGGTTCGCTAGTATAAAAGATTTCCTCCGGCTATAATTCTTCTCGGAAAATTGTTAATTAAAAATAGAGTATTTTGGAAAATGAGCCTTCGTCGATTCACTATTTGCGCGATTTAAAGTAACTGGGAGAATGCCCAGATGAAACTTGATTTTTGGTTCAATAACTTTAAATTTTCTCGAAAGGTTTTGACATTGGGTAATTGAGGTCCGGACTCACCCATGAGATCGGCAATTTTTGGACGACACCAACAACTTGTCGAACTCGCTGAATTGAGAGAGTGAGTACGAGCACTTTCGTTGGATATTCGATAGCGATGGCAGAACCCCATTGGTGGTTGATGTCGTGAAACTGAATTCCTCGAAACGTGATTGGTCGAAAGATCGGATTTGTGTGTGTATGAGTGCGGTGTTGGGTAGAGGGAGCTAGACTTGAAGTGGGATGTGGGAGACACTTCTTGGTTAGCTATGAAGCTGCAAAGTGGTTTTATTAGAAAAGAGAATTTTTGAGAGTTTGGTGAACAAAGATCAAGTTATTAATTTTTAGTTTTAGCGGAGAAAAGGAAAATTGTTTAAAAAGCTGAGTAGAATAGTGAGACGAGGAAAGCACAGAAAAAAAGGATAAAAGCAGAAAATAGCAAACGTCAAGAGGACGTAAATTTGTGAGAAATAGAGGAGACATAGCGGGAGGACATCTTGTCCAAAAAGATAAGTAGAGTGATTTTTTTTTGAGTGCCGTAGTTTTTTTAACTTGTTATTTGTGAGAATTTATAAACGTGTGGCCCCTTTCCTTTTGTTTTGCCCAGAAAAATATCTGGTTTACGACCCCTTATAAATTCTTCTCATATTGAGAATCTTCAGAAAATTTCTATTAACAGTCCAATCTTCGACTTGCCCTTGTAAAGTCATATAACGGTCCTTCAAACCTCTTATACATATTTCGCATTTATACATTATATATTTTTTATTTGTCGTTCTTCTATTTGGTAGTATTTTCACTTTCCCCCATTTCAGCAAAAGGTTTGAAATTTTTTTTTCAAAAAAGATGTTCTGGCGCTCACCTTCTTTTTTTATTGAACAGCACTCTCCTTTATCAATTATATTTATACATACCTATTTCATATCAAAACCCCTTTTTAATTAATCGCAATCTCATCCTACCTTAATAAAACTTCACATCATTTATCTACATCGAACACACCCAGCTGAGTAGCCGTGGCTGACAGCATCTTTACCTGCTGTGTGTTGCATTTGCATTGTTTTTTTTTAAACCTTCATTGATCATTCAGCTATTGACTTTCTTATTTACTCGCCATTACTCAATCGGTGCACTACGTGCAAAATTTTTCTTATTAATTTTCTTGTTTTGTTCGCGGTTTTTAAGTTTAACTAACTAAGTAACTTGTTTTAGATTAATAAATTATAATAGTAAATATTGTTGAGAAATATAATCCCTGGAAGAAGGGAAATTGAAGAAAAGAAGAAAAAAATAGTGCAACAATTTGGCACCCAACGAGCGGGGCTTTGTGGAGCATTTGTGGTTATTATTTTTTTTGTGTTGTTCTGAAAGTGTTCGTTTGTTATTCTTTTTTCATCCTCATATCTTGTGAACTTTTTACCAGTTTTTTATCTTCCTTGGTTAAATTGTCTATATTAAATAAGCCAGAAAAATACTACTTGATTACGTAAAATTTTGAAAAAAAAAAAAATGGTTTGAAAAAAAAAATTATGTTTTCTTTTCAAAATTTTGACTTTGAAAATTAATATTTCAAAAACTATTCATTTGAACAACTTATTTTAAAATTTAAATAAATGTATAGGTTTTTTGCTTTTCAAAATGCTATAACACGACTCTGTAGGTATTACCGTTATTTTTAAATAACTTTTCTTCCATTTTAAGTGATTTTTTCCTTAACTTGCCCCTCCTGCCTAAACGGGGGAAAATGGCCCCCCCCCTCCCATACAATTTTTTGCTTGTCTAAGTCCAACCTACACACCCCATCTTTTTGTCACACCTTATGCCAATCACCCTGTATAACGTCATCCATTTATAGAAAATTACAATAACAAAAAGATTTTTGTTGTTGTTTTTTATATTTTGGAGTTGAAAACTGAAATCAGAAAGAGTTCAAGTGAGATCCAGTGACCTTACTCCATGAAAAATTGTGCGTTTCGCCCTGGTACGACAGTGGGCTCATCAGTTAGATGCTGTCGTACCCTTCTAAGACGCAAATTTGTTTTGGCTTACACCAAAACATTTTCGAAGTACCAGAATGTTGTAACACATTCACTTACAAATAATAAAATTCGCAGCATGTGAGTGCTGTGAATTTTATAAGTGTTTTGGTGTACACCAAAACAAATTTGCGTCTTAGAAGGGTACGATAGCATCTAACTGATGAGCCCACTGTCATACCTGGGCGAAACGCACAATTTTTCATGGAGTAAGGTCACTGGATTTGTGGTACCCGTGGTGTGATGGATAGCATGTCCGCCTGTTAATTCAGAGGTTCGAGTTCGAATCCCAACAAAGTCAAAAATGTTTTTTCCACGAGTATCGCCTTTCGCGAGGAATTGGCAAGTCCTCCGTTACTATTCATTGCCATGAAAAGCGCTTTCTATATTAGCCGTTCGGAACCGGCAGAAAATTGTAGGTCCCCTCCATTCCCTCACAAGGCATGGTTGTGAGAAATGCGCTAGGCCCAGGGGCTCCTCGCTCGGTTGCGCCACCCTATTTATTTTATTTATAAGGTCACTGGATCTCACTTGATCCTCTTTTTGATTTCAGTTATCCATTTACTTTATTTGCATCATCATCATCCGTTCTGTAATATTTTGTTGAAAAGATTTGGATTTTTAATCCAAATTACCTATGGTTTTCCCAACATATAATAAATCATTACGTACCCGATTTAAAACAATCGTGTTGTTTACATTTTCATTTGTCGTTCTTCTATTTGGTCGTATTTTCACTTTCTCCCTTTTAAGCAAAAGGTTTGAAAATTCAGTTTTTAAAAAAGATTTTCTGGCGCCCACCTTTTTTTTATTGAACAACACTGTACTTTATAAATTATATGTATTTACATACCTATTTCATATCAAAACCCCATTTTAATTAATCGCAATCTCATCCTACCTTAATAAAACTTCACATCATTTATCTACATCGAACACATCCAGCTGAGTAGCCGTGGCTGACAGCATCTTTACCTGCTGTGTGTTGCATTTGCATTGTTTTTTTTTTAACCCTTCATTGATCATTCAGCTATTGACTTTCTTATTTACTCTCCATTACTCAATCGGTGCACTACGTGCAAAATTTTTCTTATTAATTTTCTTGTTTTGTCGCGGTTTTTAAGTTTCGAGATCATCATAAAAGTAACTTGTTTTAGATTAATAAATTATAATAGTAAATATTGTTGAGAAATATAATCCCTGGAAGAAGGGAAGTTGAAGAAAAGAAGAAAAAAAAAGTGCAACATGGCCCTCCACTCATTATTCTTGCTACGGACCAACATCCTTTTATAATCAGCCAAGCCCTGCCGAAAGGCAAGTCTCGACTGATCCAAGTCTGCGGACCCGCATCGCCTACAGGCTTGGAAATGCTTACGCAGTCTCCTCACCTGCACACGCTTAGCCTGGAGCTCAGATGTCCACCACCTAACCCTTCTTGGATTCACCTTTCGGATTCTCCGGAAGAGCTGGTCGTTGACATCCCATCGCAACCATTCAGAAAGACAACCTTGTCATCAACTCCCAAACGATGAAAAGTGTCAAGTGACATTGACATAACCCTTCTCGCTATCTCACACTGGTACACTGGCCAGTTGACATTGCGTAAACACCATCTCCTCGCATCAGAGCGAGCGATTTGAACCTGAATAAGGCTGTGATCGCTCACTCATTCTGCCCTCCGAATAAACCAGCGGAAATCGAACATGCGAAGAGCTGGCAAGTTTACCAGGGTTACATCAATATCACTCACACCGTTTGGGCCATCAAATGTATACAGGTCACTTGGCTCATTGAGAACACCCATGCGATTTACGATAATTAATTCGCTTAACAGCCTTCCCCTGTCGGCACTGTGAGATGAGTACACACGTTTCGTCATCTTACTGAACCAAGCAGGAGATACTGCATTAGCGTCAATACCGAAAACCGCAGGCACATTCCCAGCGAGTCGAAGCAACCTCTCAAGGTATCCCACGAATGGCTCGATGTCCAAGGCGTACTTAAAGTAAAGACTGCATAAAAGCAGTCTACCAAAGCTACCCTGAACATCAACGCACACTCCAAACTCGTGCGCACATTGTGCACCCTAACACCCACAACAGGTACTATCTCCTCAACCACCTTCCACTTAACTTCAGCTGGAGTATCGCCCTTTTTCCCCTTAACCACTAACGACCACGTCTCAGTCGGCTTGACAGGTTTAATATCCGGTAAAGAAACCATCATTTCACCCGCCAAACCACCCGAAACCGCAGCCGAGACATCAATTTGAGCAAACGAAGGTCACTCAGCAACACTCAATCCCATTGGGACATCTAAGGACTTTGAAGGCCCACCTGGCTTATCAGCACCATTAGGTGCAGCAGCCAATGATCTAACGTGGGAATTCATGCCACCCTCGAGTCGCCCCCTCAGCCTTTCATTGGCCCCCGAGAGAGCCATAATGAGGCCCTCATATTTGGAGGTCAGCTCCACAACTTGTCTGCCAGCCACGGGGAACTCTGCTATCAGGCTCGCCACTTCCAGCTTGATAGCAGCGCTCCTGGCCATGACGTCAGCCAAGGTCAAACCCTAGTTGGACGTCCCAATAGAGATCGGTGCAGATCTCGTCTCAATTTTACCCTTGCCCACCTTATCGACTTTCTCCTTTAATGTAACATTTCCCTGTGGGACTTTCTCAGGGATCGTGGCTGAGGCGATTTTGCCAGACCTGCCCGGTGATGCCAATACGGTACTTCCTCATTGGAGCTTGCATCAATTGAAGCCTTTTTTGGTAACATTTTATCAGAGGCAGATGAATCCCCTTTATTTGGAGCTGCTGGCATCCGCTTCCTTTTCATACACGCCTCCTCAAACTCCATTGAGGAGTCAACAACCACAGAGCTCTCTGAAGAACTGGTTTAGCCAATCAAAGACACTACTCATTTTTCACTTTCTCAACAATTCGAATTATTTTCAGTCACTATCTGTTAACCAATCAAAGAATTGGCTCAGTCACTATCTGTACACAGTCTCTCTTCGCCACAAATCTACACTTTATACTTCTAGCCAATCAAAAAAAATCACTAAAAACACTTTTATTCACCGCAGCACCGCAAAAACACGTCCATTCACTTTGACAGCACGAGAGTGAATGATAATAGATAATAGAACCACAGTCGACTCAGGGGATATTGAAAGATCAATTCACTCAAAACAATACCACCACTAGAAGAGGTGAGGAGTGAGGACAGCAATATCCAATCTTACGCGAAAAAAAGCTGCTGGAGCAGACGGCTTATCTGCCAAACTGACCAAAGCAGCAGGATATGATCTGTTGATAAGTATGCATCAGCTCACCTGTGTTGTGCATACTACAAGGTTGCGAAACAACCAACAGCCTTATAACAATTATGATGGCAACGTTGAAGACCCAAGCAAACGAAAAAAGTACGAAGACCTCCAGATCTGCCGCAGAATTAGCGGATACCTACGGAATAGGCCAGATATGTAAAAGATGAAAAACTACGATGTCTACTAAGGCGACTGTTACAGACAACAGAAACAACCCTTATTTGGGAGCGTAGATAAGGTTACCAGCCAAAATCGAGTAAATGAGCGTGAAAATCGTTGTTGGCGATTTCAACGCAAAACTAGGGGAGGAGTATATCTCTGGAAATTCAATGGATAAGAATAGTCTGTATGACAAAACCTCCGAATACCGATCAAGACTAATCGATTGTGTTTGGGGCTAAATTTTGTGGTTAGTAGGTAGTACCTACACGTTCAACGCATCTTAAAATTCAGAAATTTAACTATGTTGTGATCGAAACAAGGTGTTCGAACTTTCCGTGCGGTCAACTTTGACATGGACCACTATTTTGCTGTAGCAAAGATATGAATGTGGATATCCTGTGCACGACTCGCGCGAACCAACGCTGTGAAGAGATATGACGTCGAAAGCTACAATCGCAAATGATTGACAGTGCCTTTTCCAATCGAGTATCCTTTCAAAGGTAAAAAGATCTTGCCAGGGTGGCAAACGCCAAGCTCAAGCCTGTTAAAACCAGTATGGAAACTTTGTAATAGAATCGCAATCACTACTGAGCATCTGGAAAGACTACTTGTAAAGACTGCTTTACGGCGCGGCACGGGACATGTAGAGCGGATGAACACCAACGGGGAAATCGCGGAACGGAAACGAAGGTATTGTAATCAAGAGGAAGAAAACCTCAACCGACTTAGAGTGCAAAATTGAAGAGAGCTCACCCCATATCACCCTGTCCCACTACACAAGGAGTTAACATATGACCCGTGTTTTATTGGCAAGTTTGTTATGTACGAACTAACGCTGCGTGAAGCGATATGACGACGACAATCACAAGAGATTGCCAGTGCATTTTCCAATCGAGTGTCCTTTCAATTATACTTGAATTCTATACTGCCAGCATCAAGCATTGAAGACCAATGGCAGCAATGCCAAGAAGCCATCAGAACCGCTGCCACTGAGGTTCTGGGTTTAACTCGACCCCCAAAACGAAACCCCATGGTTCGATGAAGAATGCAGGCAGGCAAATGCAGCCAAACTAAAAGCACGAAAAATGCTGATGCAAAAACGAACAAGGGCTGCTTACGATCAGTGTAACGAGACTTACAAGGAGAAAAGAAGGGAGGAACACCGAATTCTCAAAAAGAAGAAGAAGCAACATGAGAAGCGCTCGTTTGAGGAAATAGGGAGGTGCCATGACAGGAACGAGACTCGGAAGTTTTACGAAAAGGTTAAAAGATCCTGCCAGGGTGGCAAGCCCCGAACTCAAGCCTGTAAAGACCAGCAGGGAAACATAGTTATAGAGTCACAGTCGCTACTGAGGATCTGGAAAGATCACTTCTGCAGGCTGCTTAACGGCGATGAAGACACTAGTTCCGCTGTCAGGCAGATTGCCCCATTCAGCTTGGACGATGATCAAGAATGCCGTCTTCCCGACCTAGAAGAAGTTAAACTTCCCATATGCAAACTTAAATCAAATAAGACTGCAGGTGCAGATGGCCTTGATGCCGAACTTTTCAAGGCAGCTGGAGACCAGTTGGAAAGGAGCATGCACCAGCTGATCTGCATGATTTGACCGGAAGAAAACATGTCCGATGAATGGAACCTCAGTATCGTATGCAATATACAATTGCGCCAATTATAGAGGGATAAGCCTCCTTAACGTCGCCTATAAGATCTTGTCTGCTGTAATATGTGAACGTCTGAAACCCCACGTCAACAACTTGATACGTCCTCGTGGTTTAAGATCAGAGAAGTCCACAATAGACCAAATTTTCACATTATGGCAGATCTTGGAAAAAACCCGAGAATATAATATCGATATACACCATCTTTTTATCGATTTCAAGGCCGCGTATGACAGTATTTACAGAGACAAGCTGAACAGAGCAATGTCTAGTTTCGGCATCCCTGCAAAACTCGTATGACTATACAGGATGACTTCAGAGAATTCAAGGTCGGTAAAGAACTCACCGAAACCTTTGATGTTGAAAAAGGTTTTATGCAAGGCGACAAACTGTCATGCGATTTCTTCAACATCATACTTGAAAATGATGTACAAAACTCAAACGTCAACACCAGAGGAAAAATCTTTCAAAAGTCTGTGCAATTACTCTCCTATGCAGACGATATTGACGTAATGGGAAGAAAAAAGCGTGATGTCATAAATGCTTTTGCGAGTATTGAAACAGAAGCGGTAAAAATGGGTTTGATGGTTAATGAGGGCAAAACAAAGTATATGCTGTCATCAAACAAGGACACAGAACATCGACGAATTGTACAAAACGTCACAATAGACAGACATAGCTTGGAGGTAGTACAGGACTTCGTCTACCTAGGATCCGCTATAGACACGGACAACAACATCAGTGTGGAGAACAAACGGAGAATATCTCTTGCCAACCGTTTCTTCTTTGGGTTAAGAATGCAGTTGAGAAAAAAAACTCTCCAGAAAAACCAAGGTAACCATGTATCATCCCAGGCTTGCTTTATAGGGCGCGGAAGCATGGACCTTATCGAAAGCGGATAAGGAAAGCCTTAATCGTTTCGAAAGAAAAATTCTCTGAACGATCTTTGGTACCGTATGCGAAGACAATGTGTGGAGAAGAATGAACTGCGGGTTTGTACAGCATTCAATTATAATTTTTGTTATGAAACACTTTAAATTGAATTATTGGTTCTCTCTAGCTATAGCTATCTGTCAAAAATCAGATGGCGCTTCATCGAAGTTCTTCAATGCTTCAAGACACAATAGGGAAGAAGCCATAAGATAAGGAGAAATATTAACAACAACATTCACAGAAAAATGTGAAAACAACTACGACAAAATTCTTCCCAATTTTTTATATACATTTCTATAACTTTATGTTATAAATAGTTTTATAAATCTCCTGATCAATTCATCGAAGTTGATAAATTTCTACAAATTACAAATCGTGTGCAACAAAATTGCTGCATGTAAAAGTGGGTATACAATTTCTATTCTGTTGATACTTGTGAACGCCGCCCTTTGCTTTTGTTCTTCGAATCCCAACAGAGGCAAAAATGTTTCTCTAAGGGGTACATATCGCCTTTCGCGAGGCCACGAAAAGCGCTTTCTCGATTAGCCGTTCGGAACCGGCAGAAAATTGTAGGTCCCCTCCATTCCCTCACAAGACATGGTAGTGAGAAATGCGCTAGGCCTTAAGGCTCCTCGCTCTGTTGCGCAGCCCTATTTATTTATTTATAAATGAAGATACTCTAAGCAGGTGACGCCGACGACACATCTAATCTTATATGGACAGTTAGTTTCATTTGTTTTATTTTTATCAGTAGCTTTAACAAAGTATACAGCGTTGGGTTTATAGTGAGCATGTTTGCCTTGTTACGGGGGAGGTTTGTGGTTCGAAGCTCGAATCCCATCAGAAGTGAAAAATTAAACAGGTATCGGCAATGAATTTACTTACCATTTGTAAAATAATTGCCATGAAAAGCGCTCTCTCGATAAGCCGCTCGGAATCCGCAAAAAAAGTGTAGGTCCTATATTCCCTCACAAGGCCACAAGGCATGGTTGTGAGAAATGCGCTAAGTCCCGGGATACCCCGCTCTGGGACACCACCCTATTTATTTATTTCCATGAAACGCGCTTTGAAATCGGCAGAAAACTGAAGGTTTCCTCGATATTGCGCTCTGCGCTAAATTCCGGGCTCCTCGCTCTGTTGTGCCACTCTTTTTTATTTTAATTTATTTTGATTATAAATAAATTTATAAGGAAATTGTAGGTGATGAGTAGGCTAACTCAAATCTAAGTCACATATCCACGTTCGTCCTATTAAATTTTATAAATGAGTCTGACCTAGTATATGGCTTAGCTAAGATCTTTAGTTGTAAACATAAAATTTAAAGAAAAATCGAATGTCCAAGAGTGTGTCTCCTTAGAAACAATTGTTTCCTAAATAGATCAAAAAAGACTAAAGAAAGTGATGTACATTAATACTCAATTTTGATACAAACCTTTTTCCGGTAGTTTTCCATTCATAAAGGCTTTTTATGAACTCGGCAGACAGCAAATAAGAAAGCTAATTTCAACTTTTGCCCAATATAATCAATGGTGAGCACAAAGTTTGTTCTCATCTATGCAAAGCCTTCACGTTAATATTAAGAATTATTTGAAATTAAAGCCCATAGTGTGCGGTTTAGAAATTCACAAATATTTACACAAAAATAGCTGTTCTGTTCTTGTTTAGAAATATGTAGGTTCACAAAAAAATTATTATATTTTGGAGCTCCTGAAATTGTAGTCAATTTTATATAGGTATGTTGTCCTTTTTTATTACTTATCAGAAAAGGATGTATCCTTTATTTTTGTTCACTTGAAAAAGAATTAAAGCATGAACATCAAAACATAAAAGTCAAGCCATGTCAGCTGTCAATGACAGTTGTCAGTTCATACTGTTTTTGTTGTTGTAGCTTTTTCAATATAACATCACCACTACAAAAACCACTCAACATTTGAACTGATGATGCCCACCATTGTGGGAAGTCCTGGGATCGATACATGCGCAAGACAGATAAAAAGACAGCACTAGCACGCGTCGCGACAACCGTAATACATAACAACATTTGACATAAACTGTGTATACATGTAGGCATGTAGACTGTATAGAGAAAGATATTAATTTTAATTAATTTTATTTCGATTTATTATTTTTGTAGATACATAAGTGTCCCATGTACATTTATGTTTTCAATGTAAATTCGATTACTAGCGATTACTCGATATCTCTTAGTTTCGTTTCTAATTACAAAAACATCTTTGAGTTTAGGAACTTTCGATACTTTTTCGTCTTTTCATTGTGTATTTACAGCCTCCTCCTCCCCCTAAACGAAAACTAAACGAAAAAAAAAGCAGAACACAGACACTTTCTTGCTGTAATTTCACTTTCCTTGCATAACTGTTCAAGCTATGGCTTGTTGAGGATATTGAATTATATTATATATTAACTGTGTTTAGATATCTTTGCACTTTAACTAAGTTCACATTGATTTGGTTTTGTTTTAATTACTATTTCAAAATTCGCCTACAAGGCTATGCTACTACACCAAACACACGGGGGGAGAAAATGTGTTCATCCTATGGCAACGGACTACAAGGACGAGGTGCGACGACAATGTTGTGGATGGTGGAAGAAATTCTTTGATAGCGCACCCAAAAAAAAGAGTCGCATTCCCTTCAGCCGTTTGGAATTTTGTTTCTTTCGTTATTGTGTCTGTTATCCGTTTTACGAGGGTTGGAACACATTTCAACCCCACAAAGGCTCACAAAATTTTGATGGATTAGTTTTTTCCTTCAATAGGAATATTAAGATTAACTTTTGTTGATATGTTACAGGCGAGGGTTTTATGTTTTGAAAGGTAGGTATACAAATCAACCCTTTCTGTTGCTTTTTTTATGTCTTCCTTAAGACAAGCAATCCACACATGAGATAAAAAAATTTACTAAAGCGCAAGTGCGGTTAGAAAGTAGTGAGTAGTGAGAAAGTGTACATCATTTTCATTCAACATATCATTCACCTACATAGGTATCCCAGAACAGTTCTGAACGAGTGCTGCCAATGCGATTTTTAGATCATGCGCTATTGAAACAAACATGTAAGACAAAAGACAATTCAATCTCTCAAGGAGGATAAGGTTGGATGCTCTTCTTTGTCCACATGAACCTCTGATAAAGTGGAATGTATTTTTTATCAGCCGAAATGGAAAGTGCAAAAAGAAAGTCGAAGCAAAGCGAATGTACTTCTAAAGTTTTACGTCTCTTTTTTTATTCTTTGTTTTCTGTTTTAGCTTTAAATGGATGTTGTGCGTCTAACGACCCCGAGTGCATGGCTTACAAATCTAAGGGTAGCATTGTATATATAGAGAACGAATATCAAGCGAGACGGTAATTAGTTCTTAGACATTAGACCCAAACCCAAACAATATTTCCGCTTTGATCTGGACGACTTGCTGCATTTTTCCACATTTTCTTTAGTTATATTTACGTTTGCAGGTATACATACCTACCTAAGTGTAATGCAGTTAATGTGCATAGAGTAGAGACATGCAAAATCTACGTACATGTGAGGTAAGATGATCAAGGAGAAGAAGACTAATACTTTAAGTTTTGAGGTAGTTGACTGACAAAACTGACAAAGCTCCATCGTGTAAAGCGATCAGCAATCTTGTCTTGTTATAGGACGATGACCTTAATGTAGTCAACACCAAGAGTCAGATCTAAACAAAGTGGATGAAAGGGAGACAATAAAACTCTTTGAATGGAAATAAAGTTTCCTGCTGATTAAGAAGCGGTGCTCGTGACATGAGGGTTACCATGTATGCATGTTGCGTTGGAGGTTTTTTGTACAAATCCCAGCCAAGCAGAAACTTCAAGCAAAACAATGTTTTTTTACAAATATCGTCTTTCGCGAAGAATTCGCAAATCCTCTGAGAGAATCTCGCAATCTATTTTTTAACTTGCGATTGAAGGTACTAAACATAAGGCAAGTTTTGTTACGATTTCGATTAAATTTTGTGTGAAGGATTAGTCTCAGGTTGTCTTTCTTATGATGTAAAGAAATTTTTGGAAAAAGTCTAAGATCGGTACCTCGTTTTTTCTCAAAACCGACTAGAAATCCTAGGTTGTTTCAGAAAGATTGCATATCACCACTTGGAAGATTTTACTTAATTTTTTTTTTAAGAATAACTTCAAGACCAGAAAAAAAATGTTTTGTCAAAACAATTTCTGGCAAGATCTTAAACTTTGCATACTTGAATTTGAACAAATCCAGTTTAAAAAAACGAAAAATAAAAAAAACGTTTTTTTTAAAAACTGATCCAGCGATTTTGTTGAAATTTTCAGCGTTCATATGTATAAGCAATGCAAAAAATGGCGATTTTGATGAAATTTTCAGCGTTTATATGTATTAGCAATGCAAAAAATGGCGTTATTCGATTTTTGCTCAAAACATAAAGAATTTCTTTCAATATATTTTTTTTTTATTTTATTCAATTTCTATAATTAATGTACAGTTGGCAGCCCTGTACCACCAAATCTATTATGAAGAGCAAATACTGAAACGTTGTACTCATAAAGAAATTACAGAATGCATACTTTCGCAAGTTCGTGCGACCCAATCCTGGCAATTTTTTATTTAGAAGTTGATTAGGCTTAACAAGAGCTTTGCAAATATTTCAAAAAATTTACAAAATATGTTAATCAGTTAGTTTCATTCCTGTACTTCTGATGTAATAGCCTGAGTTCAACTAATTCAAAGGCGTTGTGGTTTGTGGACTCAATCATTCAATTCAATGGCCTAGCTTGAAAATTGTCTCCATCAAAACCGGTTCAAAATTCAGATTTTCATCAAATCCGTTTGTCTCTTAACTCATGGCTTAGAATATAACTGGAGTCCTTCCCCCTCACTAGCTGTCGAAAAAGATGACTGAAGGAGAAACCACATCTACATAAATAACATCAAAGTCAGTTCAGCGACAAGCTTAACATTTCAAAACCTTGCTGAAATCTACATCCAAATAAAAATACGGGACCATAAAGCAAACACTCATTTACCGATTCACTGACTCAGATCATCAGTGCTTACAAAGCAGATTGATTTGGAGGACGGAAAACCATCCCAGTTCTTAAAATAAATGCGAGACCTCACTGGTACTAAAATGAAGAACTCCTATTGAAATTGAAAGGACTGCCTTTCAATTTCTGCAAGAACCTACCAAAAGTCTCAACAAATTAACAGGACTAGTCGAAAAAGCTGCAGAGCTTACTGCAGTATCGCAAGTTTTCAGAATAAACAGTACAGAACCTAGAATTCAACCCCCTCTACTTGCAATCGGCCTCACTCGCACGTTTCAAATCAGAGTATGTGTAGGTATAGCAGCAGAAAACGACATTTTCGAAATGACAGTGCAAATAGCTGTTGGTATGAGTGCAGATAGCTCTGACCGCAAGAAATTTGAGAGTTCCGTGTTCTTTCAATGCCTATAGTTAAACTAATGGCAGTCTCTTGTTGTTTTTTCTAGATAAGCAGCGGATATTTCTCAAACACCACTAAGATCACAGAAAAAAAAAATTGCTTGACGCAGACGGAAGAATCAAAAGTCTACTGCAGCTAATAACACCTCCATTTGAATTTTTAGCAAAACAATGGTATACTTCACTTTGAATTTCGGCGTGCTTTTAAATGGAATTTTTTGATTGTACGAATATCACGATCGAAAATAGGAACAAATTTTCTCAAATATTTCGGATTTTTAGTTGACTTTTTTAGATCAGCAAACGAATAGGATACATCACGACAAATACCATCGACCGAACTAACCAACGTCAACCGAGAGATAGCGTTCTAGGGGTTGCTGCACGAGTTCAAGTACATAACACGTGATAGTGGAAATCCTGTGGAGATTATCGTCGATTGAACGGCAACTCTCCCGATCGATATCCCATAAGACACACAGGATTCCAGGAGCTTAACATTAAATCCAAAAAAAAAAAAAAAATACAAAAAAAAAAAAAAATTACAAAATACAAAACCCAAAAAAAAAAAAAATACAAACTTAAAAAACCAAAATAAAGCCAAAAGCTACTGTGGCTGCTCTAGTTTTAAGTAGATTTAAGTAGTTTTAATTATTTTTAATTAGTTTTAATTAGTCTTAAGAAAACAAAAAAAAAAAAAATGATCATTCAAACTAAGTTTTTTAAAAAATTTTCTTAGTTTTAGCTAGCTTTAGTTTTTGATTCATAAGTTATCTTAAGGCCGAAAGCCATTAGTAATCAGATATTGAATAATTTAGAGTACCCGCCTTGGGTCAGTAAGTTAATTAAGTTATTATATAAGCTAGTTTTACACATTTTTGTTAGCATGTAACAATAAGTAGATATAAGAAAAAGTAAATAAAAATGAATTAAAAATGAAAATGAAATTCCAGGAGCTTTTTACAGGCGCACCCATTCTCTCGACGTTAGATCTATAGAAGAATTTTGCTGTTTTTGAAAACTAGCCTTAGTATGGCATAGTGATACATGTGGACAAACGCCACTTCGCCCAAGAGGAAGTACAGTTCTTAAGCAATACAGCCAACCCGCTTGGAATTGAACCAAAAAAAATTAGGCACAAGCTATTTCTGAAAATCCGCAGTCAACAAAGTTATGTGATTTGAGACGCTTTCTTAATTCCATAAACTTATGCAGACGCTTTCTAAAAAAACGCAAAAAACGCTATGGATAAGCAAGCCATACTCTAGTAAGGCCATTGTATGTAGAAACTATAGTAAGTTCAAAACGCGATTTAACAATGTTATGGACCGGAGGAACACGGTGGAACAGCATTCGCTTTTCTAGACACAACAAGATGGCAAAACAAGATGGTGCTCAACGTCAAAGCTTGCTGTTACTTTTCAAAGTTCTCTGTGAAATTCAAGATGAAACAAAATCAAATACCAGATTTGTTTCGTTATTTGTTCTATCAAAAGAAGAACGATACAAGGCCAGGTACGAATTTGCATTTTTTTTTTTCTTATTTTCCATACATCAGATTCTCTTACAGCTTTATTTTACAATGTTTAGAGGCATCGTCCAGCAGTGAAGAAAGCTCTATGTCAAAGTCAGCTGTTCTGTTGAAAAAACTTTCGGGTATAGTCGGGGAGTATTTAAAAAGATATTAAAAACTAATCTTTGATGAAATTTTCCATTCCCAAACAGAATCAATTTATTTTTTATCCAAATCTCTGTTAAGGCAATTTTTACACTATTAACCAGTCTTTTCGATAGAATAAGAAAGAAAATAAGTTGAATCCTAACGTAAATAAACACAACCCAAATTAAATTAAGTTGAAACACGTACTGCTAGTCCCAAATATGAATTTCTATTGGAGAATGTTTGATTTACATACATACAGTATACAGATACACTTATTTCATTCATTTTTATAAAATGCCTTAATTTCTTTTTGGTGTATCTTGGGTTCAGCTCAGCATTTCTGGGACGTCTAACATACGGTTTGCCATCACTTCCAACAAAAACGAAGGAGGGCACTTTCAGCACTTGTCATATAGTTGTATTTGTATAAAATACATAAACAAACTACTAAAAGTGCCCATATTATTGTTTTATTCAAACAAACCTCAAAGCTAAAATTTTTTTTTATTTTTTTTTTTAAATTTTACCCGTTTTGTATTTTTCAAGTATCATAAAATGTATGGGTTTTTGAGTGCACTTATTCAAAAGTTTTTTTTTTATTATTGTTTTGTTCATCTGTAAAAAATAAAGAAACTCTATGTTTACCAGGCATTTTCTGAAAAAAAATTACCTCAAAGTCGAAACTTTGTTTCGGGAAGAAAATTTGAACACCATTTAAAATTAAAAATCTGGCAATCCTAGACCTATGGAAGCTCAACTTAAATACAGTCTCAAAGGTTGTTATTTCTAAAAAAAATTAAGACGAAGATTAGGTCTCTATCATTAGTATTGACAGATATCGTATCTAACACAGGTCAGGGTACACCAAAGTAAGCCTTTTTTTAAATTGTCAAAAAGTGATGTCAAAGTTGAGAAACGGACTTTACTGTAAAACAATTTTTTTCTTAGAATATGATCAAGAATCATATCCCAAAGTATGTAAAACGAATTACGGGACTCCCTGTATACTGGCTTTGAAAAAAAAACCCACCTATAGTTTCTATATACAATGCAATGGTAGAACGGTAGAAGGTTAATCGAATTAACACCAGAGGTAGAGGAAAGATTTGGAAAATGTTCGCCAAAGCAGCTTTACTAGCACATTCAAAAGCAAACGCTAAACTAGCATTAATTGTTATTGCATCAGATGTCGCTGTGACAAGGGCTTTTTTATGTGGATGATGACAAAGTTCTGCACAGGTGGCGTAAGTATTGTGAAGCTCTTTCCAGATTTTCGACATAACTATCGAAGAAGCTGGTGAAGCAGTTAAAAATTCCTAAAAGCAGAGGTGCTCGGTCAGACGAGGTACCATATGAGTTTTGGAGAAGGATGGGGAATATCGGGTTAAGGTGGCTAACGATTCTCATCTCCAAGCTTAGGAGGCGATAGTCTGCCTAAGCAACGAAGGAAAAGTCACTTTCGGCTGGTGTACAAAGATCGTTGAGCGGGTTTTGGATAGCCGACTGCAGAAAATAATAAAGATATCTGATAACCAATGTGGGTTTATCGCGGGCAAATCAACAACTGATGCAATATAAAGTATGAGGATCCTAACTGCATGTTGACTTCGAAAAAGCCTTCGATGGACAATCATGAGATCTAATATAGCAATACTAAAACACAGTAGGTAACAATGCTAGCTTTGATGGCATGTGCAATGCTGAAGAAACGGTTTCTCAGTCAATCCTCTTAAAACTGAGGTTGTCCTCTTCAAGAGACCTAGAAAATTGAATGGGCTGACTAAACTTACACTAAACATTCCCTTTTCAAACGAGTGCAAACCACTTGGTGTAATCCTAATTAGCAACCTCCTTAGGTCTAAATATGTTAAAGGCTGTTAAAGCACTGTCAGTCTTCTACCAATGTAAGGGAGTATTTGGTAAGACATGGGTCTGTCACCGAAAAGGGCCCTTTGGATGTAAACGGATATGATATAAGACACATCACTTCCTATACGTCAATTGTTTGATGGAATAACTTCCACGTAAATAAGGTATTGCCTCGTTCGCCAAATTTCAAAGAACAATATGTTTTGGCTGTAGTGGGGCCTTAACCAGCAATCCAGGTGCTGTTCTCAACGAACTGCTTGATACCTACATTATGGGGTGCACCGATGATGGCGCTGGTGCCTTTGTGGAGACCGATGACATACGACTACACGCCTCCTTAGGCACATGCTAACCAAATGGCTATAAGCTACGTTACGAAGAATGGCTGGATGGGGAGAAGTATGTATGTATATATGCTTACAGCGACAACCAAGCCGTGCTAGAGGCCCGTCTCCATCCCTTAACTACTTACAAAGTGATCGAGGAATGCAAGAGCTCTTTGAATGCGGTCGGAAGACTAAATAACTCGAATGTGCTACTTCATAGAAAACACCTAAAACAGCGTACCCCAACAACCACGAGCACTCAACAATATGTCCAACAAAATGATCCAAATAAAAATGTTGAACAACGGTCTCCGACAGCTTATGATTCATCATCTGATCTCCCACAGCAGACTGATGACGACGAAGAGGGCAGAACAATAACCATGCAAACTCTCTATAAGGAAATCATAAAGCATTAAGCAAATGTATTGGAACTCTCTTACGACAATTAAACAGCTGGAGAATGAAAACAAAATATTAAATGTAAAAGTTATGTCTTTAGAGGGAAAGCTTAATTGGAGTGATCAAAAAGAACTGGAGAGGGAGAACATAATTGAAATCGTAGGTGTACCTGGTATCACAAACAACAATGCCAGCGGAGTATGCAAAAACACTTTTTGATGATGTTTTGCGAGTGAGCGTAACTAACGATGAGGTGCAAAATGCTATGTGAAACGCATTTGGAAGAAAGGTATTGTGGACACTTTACCATGTAGTAACAGCTTCTTCTTTGAAAGTATTACTGGTTATGAAATTTATGCTCTTATCAACTCATTCGAAAACTCAAACTCATGTGGGTTTGACAGAATTTCTAATATTACACTAAAAAAGATTGCTCTAAATATTACCGATATTCTGACCCATTTGTTTAACCTAAGCATAAAAACTAGAATTTTTCCGACCAAACTGAAGTGTGCCAATGTGTTACCTCTTTTTAAAAAGGGAAAACGAAATGATAAAAATAATTACAGACCAATTTCTTTACTATCTTCTATGTCAAAGGTTTTTGAAAAAATTGTAAAAAATAGAATGCTGAGCTTTCTTAATAAGATAAACTTTTTCAGTCCAATGCAGTTTGGTTTTAGGGAAGGGCTTTCCACAGAGGATGCTCTATTGTTGTTTTGTTCTCTGATAAACAAAGGCTTGGACGAGAAAAAATTTTGCGCTAGTTTTTTTGTTGATATAACAAAAGCTTTCGATATGGTTGACCACAGCATTTTGTTAAAAAAAACTATATTCAGTTGGCTTCCGTGGACTTACATATACCTGGTTTGCTTCATATCTTAAGGATAGAACGCAGACAGTGAAAATTGAAAACTTCACCAGTGATACGAAAGTGGTAAACTTAGGTGTACCTCGAGGTTCAGTACTTGGTCCTATTTTGTTCCTGGTTTATATAAATTCCTTGTTTCTTCAACCGTTCTGTGGAAAAATCACAGCCTTTGCAGATGACTTAGCCATTGCTTACACTACTAAAAGTCCTTTAGACTTGAATGCTGATATTAATCACGATATTCTCTTAGATACTGAGAACCTGGCTCAGCCAACATAAATTAATTGTGAGCAGCAAAACAAAGCTGATGTTTTTTAGTTTAAGCTCAGTAGCTCAACAGGATGTTGATATATTATTTCATTCATCAGATTGTGCTAGGTACAGCTTGAAATTTTGTGACTGCAGTGGAAGTAATTCTGGGATTACATTCAACGAAGAAATGGTTTGCAGCAAAAACTGCTTTAAGGTTGAGTAAGTTCAAGAATATAAGTATCTGGGTGTCACTATTGATCAAAATATGAGCTGGTTGCAACATACTTTAAATCTGAAGCAGAAGCTTAGGTCGAATATGCGATGTTTTTATCATCTTAAAAAGTTTTTGGAAGCAGTATACTTTGCTATCTTTCACTCAAGGTTGCAGTATGGAATAACCTGTTGTGGGGGTGCCTATAAAACAAATCTTCAACCACTTCTCGTTCTGCAAAAATGTGTTATCAGAAAAATTTCTAATGCAAATCGTCGAGCTCACTCTATGACACTATTCAAAAGTTTGAGCATTCTTCCTATAAAACATTTCTATTGTTATAAGGTTTCGAAGGCTTTCTTTTTGAAGAGTGGATACATGCAGAATCCTATATCTGATATTTTGTTTTTGCGTAGTAACCAACGGTTTTTAGTTAAGACTCCTTCCTTTCGAACAACTCACTATAGAAATTTTTACTCTATTGTGTCCTGCAAGTTTTTTAATAGTTTACCTGTAGAAATACGACGATTAAGAACTGTGTCATCGTTTTTGAAAAAAGTAAAGTTTTGGCTCCTTGATTTAGACCATACACAACTTGAAGTTTTGCTTTCTTAGACTGTTTGAAAAATAAATAATAAATAAATAAAACAATAACTACCTAATATTTATCAAAAAACAAAAAAAAATATTTAATTTTTGTTCATGTAAATCTCGTTTTTGTCAAATAAAAACATTAAGATTCACCCCACAATATTGTACTATGTTCTTATATACAGTTTTATCTCTAATAAAGCAATGTTTTTTGTTTTGTTTCACACTTTGAAGTGACATTAATACTATTTTAAAAATTTTAATAAAAATGTCACTAACTATTCTTATTACCCACTAATTGTTAGTTCTTAAAAGTAATATTATATTTGTTAAGTAAGAATAGGAAATAAATAAATAAATAAAAAAAAAACTAACGGCATAACTGGAAATGAGATAACCGATGAACTCGCAAGACAAGGATCACAGACATCTTTCTCAGGATATGAACCGGTAGGCGCTTGGTCCGTCCCGTCACAGTCCTCAGTGAGGTTCTCAATCAACGATTGGATTTTCCAAGAGTGCAACCGCAGATGACATGTCTTCACAGGGTGCAGACACATTACAAGTATGCTCCTCAAAGTAAATAGAATAGATGTAGAAAACTACAGTATTTTTCCTATCACGTAATAGAAAAGATTGTGGAAAGCTTGTTGACGTTGCCACGGTGCACTTCTCTTTCGCGCCAAGCATTTAAACGTGTTAGGCTAAAATGATAGCGCAGACATGGTGAGAGCTGGTAAAATAGGCTCCTTAGCATGGCAGCTTCTTTAACGAACATCTGGAAAGCTATAACAAAAATAAGGTTGCTATTTTGTAGTACAATGGACCGGTATTTATGTCTGAGTGCTCCAACTAGTATTTTAAAAACCTCTACCAAAAAAAAGTCAAGAATAAAAAAAAAAAACATAAAAAACGTCTACTCACAAAATACCTCTAGTTTTTTCAATTAAAAAAAAAAAACTACAACGTTTCACATTGGGATTTTATTGTTCGATTAAGAACTAAAAAGAACATTGATATTTGAAAAAAATTGAATTGAATGAAAACTTGACTACCCAAAAACCATTTACAAAAACAACTTGAAATTTTGGCTTTCAAAAACAACAAACCCAACCTATACGTCCTCGTTTTTTGGCCCAACTAATGCAAAACACTCTTCACACAGATTCCTTGATTAATTTCTTCAGGGGATGGTTAAGAAACTAACACTAGCATGTTCAAAGTCCTAACGTCAGAAGAAACGAGGGGCATAGATGGGTTCGGTTTTACTACTTTATCCTTTTGAAATTTTGAACACTATTTCTGTTCATAATTTACGAGGTAGTGACAAAGATTTTTTTCAAATTTGTTGATAATTGTTATTTTACAATAACAAATTAGCCGACTCCGACTCCGACGTTTTTCCCTTCAAAGTGTTCCAAAGAAGTGAAAAATTAAAACTTAAAAAAACCCCTTCGACATTACCTGGTGAAAACAACTATGTTTCGAATGAACTTTGGTTATTTGATTTCCGATGATCCAGCACCAAGTTAGGGGCACCGCAACTGGCTTTTTTTTCGAGACACGTCCGAATAATTGCTGCCATTGCCGTATTTTTAAATATTTCTTTGGGAAAATTTTACACAACATTATTGAAACGTCACTATTTAAAGTTTTATTGGTCTTAATAAAAAAATTTGGACTAGTTCCTCACAAAAAATTGGCACAATCATGCCTTTTTTAACGAATTACATTTTCAAGGCACCCATTCACATTCATGTGCGCGTTAATAACAAAAAAAAAAAAAAAAAAAAGTCGATTAACGAAATACCTACTGTTAAAACAGAAATGCGAAAAATGGATTCATTAATAATCTGTTAATACAAATACATCGCCAGTGCTAGTCTATAGAATCCAAACGGGATATGAAAACTGAAATTTCAAAACGCATGTCGACCTCGACAAAACACCCTGAGACAGACTAGCCCAGGCATAAACAGAATACAACAACCACCATGACACAAATTTTCATTAAACATCTCAACTCCTTACGTCTTCTCACAACCTCATCATCATTTTCATACAGAAAATATTTGCATAAAGGATTTCTTTTTTATTTGAAATAAATATCCTAACAAGGAAGGTGATTCATAGGGCATCCAGTCAAATCCGCATCTACCCCGCGTGCACCTTTATCTTTTAGTCATGGAGCACAATGGTAAATTAATCCTTAAAAACTTTAGTCTATACCTAGTAGTACCACGTGTCCTATACAAAAAAAAAAAAAAATGAAGGAACAAAGCGGGAGAGCATGAAAAAAATTGCAATTTCATCTCAAGCGTTAAGACCGGATGTTAAATTTCCGTAACCAAGGCGATTATTTGTAATCTCACTGAGTATGGAATAAACATAATCTCTTGTTATAAGAAGAGACAAAAAAACCCCCCCGATGATTTATTGGGCGCAAATCCTGCAAGCGTTTATAATGTGAGAGTAGCTAAATAAATTAGCTGTTGGTGCTTACCTTATCTTCAGCTTCTTCAGCACGTTCTTCCGCTTCAACGACCCTCTGCTCCAGTTCAGAGAGCTGAAATAAAAAGTGATTTTTGATGTTAATCTTTAAATAAACTTTTGGGTTATACGTTTGGTAGAAAATGGAGACATATCTATCGATTATGAAAAATGAAGTGGAGAGGACTATAAGTAGTCAATCAAGGGATCAATTAGTAAGTACTAATTTTGATTGGAGGGATTTTTTATCTGAAAAGTAACAGAACAACAAGTTTAATTGTTCAACTATAGCCAAAATAATTTCCCATTGTTAACCAAATTTCCCAATGCAAATGGTTTAAAAAAAAAGCTAACCCAGTGTGGACAATTTAGCAAATTCACAAACCGTTTCATAATAGCTTTCAACCTTGATTAATATAAGGTGAATAGCCGCAAAGTCGTTTCATTTTTAAAGTAACGGAATGTAGTTCTGCTAGTCACAACTAGGGAATGAAATTTTGTGTTATCAAATGTATTTACCATTTCTGACTTTCACAGCATGTGAGTGCTACGTAAATGCCTGTGTCCCATACTATGGGACACAGGCATTTTCTTCAACTTTTTTTTTTTTTTTTTTTTATCTTTTTTCTTGAATCTGTTGATCACAAATTTGCTCTTTAATCTGTATCTACCGGCCAACAAAACAGGTCTTGTGCACTGTTAAAATTACACAGTCGAGAATAAAAAAAGGTAATTACTGCATAAAAAGTTAAATAAATTTGGGAGAAAAAAAGTGAGTGAAATTACTGTATCTACAAGGAGTGAATTAAATAGGTATTATCAAATATTGTGAAGTGAATTCATTTTTTTTGTTTAGTCAGTGCCGTATTTTAAGTGTTAGTAGCCCTTATCTTTCTGAAGTGCCCTAAAAGATGATTGGGAAACTTCTATGCAGGAGGAAGGGGACACTGTCTCATGCTTATCGCGATGCACATTGCACAATTTTCAATACAACGAACGTTGGTAAACTTTATAGCAATCTGTTAGACGTCTGTTTAAGACATCCTTTTTGTCCAGACAGAATCTGGAATTGTGACGAAACAGGACTACCAGATGTGCACAATCCTCCAAAAGTAATCTCATCGTAGGAAGTGAAACAAATCGTACAGGCTACTTCTGGAGAATGTGGTCAATTTGTCACCATCTGTGGCTTCATCAGTGCTTCTGGAAATACTGTTCCACCTGCATTTATTTCTTCGCAGAAATTTTTTTGATTGATGATTTGATGATGAAAAATATTTCGCAAGTAGAATACAAGTGTCCCATTCCACCACATAGGCGTGGGGTTGCATGGAATGAATTTCATCATATTTGCTGCCATTCTGTTGGTTACTTTTGTGTTTTGAATAGCTTGCCACGATGTTATCATAAAAAAACATGTCATGTTCAGATATGATTCATAAGTTGCCAACAGTTGACATTTTACCGAAAAGTGTCCCATACATACCCACTCTCCCCTACTCTTTTTCCAAAAACCCATAATAAACCCATAATAAAGAAGAAAATGAAAAGGAAACAAAAAAATTACTGAAAAACGCAAAAACTTGTTTTTTTTTTTGGTGGATAATACCCGAACGAATGTAGATATACTTTGTCAAATGTAGTTTAAATAAAATTGTTGTTGTTGTTCTTCTTCTTCTTTTTCATTTCCGGCGTTACGAGTAGTGATCTTGAATCGATCACAACTCTCCCACTTTTCTGCTTCACACTAGTGATCCGCCTGTGGGGTACGCCGCGTTGACCTCAGAAAGCGTCGGCAAGCCTCCCGGTTTTGGGTTGTTCCATGTCTGAGGCCAACCAAATGCTGCTGTTTTTGCATTTGCTTGTACCAGGAGTGTTTTGGCCTGCCTTTTCTTTTTCGTCGCGAATTTTTTGAAACGTTGTACGATATTGCCTTTTGGACGGCTTTCTGCGGATCTCTCCTTTGAACATGACAATACCAACTGAGCCGGTCGTGCTGAATTTTGTCCAAGATGGTACTTTTGACATGAAGGCTTCCACGGATCTTAGTACTTCTAATTCGATCAAGCTTTGTTACTCCTGCTGTCATCCGAAGCATCTTCATTTCGGCTGCCGTCAATTTGCTCTCATACTTTTTGTACATTGTCCAACATTGTGAACCGTATGTCAGAGCTGGACGGACAACTGCTGTGTAGAGTCTTCCCTTCAGCTTAGGGGGCATTTTTCGATCACAGAAGATAGCGGAGTTTTCTCGCCACTTCATCCACCCTACGCTTACTCGATGATTGATGTCGTCATCACAAGTTGCTTCACTATTGATCATAGATCCCAGATATTTAATCTTTTCACACCTGGGAAGCACATTTCCATTCAAATAAATGTCTGGAATAGGCTTCTCTGGATCAGAAAAAGGGCAGCACAGGTATTCAGTCTTTTTAGCGCTAATACGGTACCCATTTCCTTCCAGAACATCAATCCAAACGTCAAGTGCTCGTTGCAGGGATGTAGGATCCTCGCTTATGATGGCTCCATCGTCAGCAAAGAATAATTGTTGTACTTTATTGTCCGTTACTTTTCCTTCGAACAAATAATCCAGAACAGCAATAAAGAGCAGTGGACTCAAGACACTTCCCTGATGTACACCTACTGTTATTTGGAATTTGGGATGTTCTTAAGTAGGTTATGAAAATCAAGCCAGAATGCATCTTTTTCCTCCTGCTCACACCCTATTTGGGGAGCATATGCACTGATTATATTCCAGACCTTTCCTTCCATCACCAATTTAAGAGACATCAAACGGTCACTGGACTTCAAAATGGTCAACACGCTGTTACATAAACTTTGGTCAAGGATGATACCGACTCCGTTCCTACCTTGTTCTGTTCCATAGTAGAACATCTTGTAAGTCTTGGTCTTTGCATCTAAGAAACGGGCTTTGTTTGCTGTGTTTCGCCATTTCGTTTCCTGAACACACAAGATGTCCACTCGCCTCCTACTCATCATCTCTTCGAGTTCGAGACTTCTACCAGTCATTCTTCCAACGTTCCAACTCGCGACTCTAAATTTTCGTCCAACTCGTCGCATTACTTTGCTAGCCCCCGGAATCCGTATAGCTCTGACCCGAACATTGCAATGGAACTGCCTGGCGGGGTAGTGCTTCTTATGTTTGCAAGTACTTCCATAATGCTCAAAATTTTTCAAACATTTTCCTTTCATCCTTTTCGACACATGCATGAAACCCAAAAATTACAAAAATGACTTTTCAAAATTTTTTTTTCGTTATTGGACTCTTAAGTGAATCTTAAGTGAAAAAAAGTAAAGAGAAAATTCATCCTTTATTTCGTAAATTCACTTAAGAGTCCAATAACGAAAAAAAAACTTAAAAAAAAAAAAAAATTTTAAAAAGTCATTTTTGTAATTTTTGGTTTTCTCAAAAACTACAGATTATTTTGGCATCCGGTTTTTTGTGTTTGATCAAAAATAAATAAGAGCATTGAAAATAAGCCAGAAAAATACTACTTAATTACATAAAATTTTGAAAAAAATGGTTTGAAGAAAAAAAATTATGTTTTTTTTTTCAAAATTTTGACTTTGAAAATTAATATTTCAAAAACTATTCATATGAACAACTTATTTTTAGTTTTTATTTAATGTATAGGTTTTTGGCTTTTTAAAATGCTATAGCGCGACTCTGTAGGTATTACCGTTATTTTTAAATAATATTTTTTCCATTTTTAGTGATTTTTTTCTTAAATTGCCCCTCCCGCCTAAACGGGGGAAATGATTTTTTGCTTGTCTAGGTCCAACCTACACACCCTATCTTTTTGTCACACCTTATGCAAATCACCTTGTATATAGACGGACTTAAACATGTACTAGCAACATTATAAGAATAATTATAATTTGATTTAAAAAATTTTGCAAAAGCATCACAAATGGTTGGTAGACAAACAAAAAAAAAAAGTGAAAGATTGATTGAAGATTGGACACATTTTTGATGTAAGTAAAATTTTCTTAAAAAAAGATCATATCACAACCATCATCCGCTGACGCTTCAAATGAGCACCAATATGGCACCATGGAAGTCAAGATTTATAGAAGGTATAAATTTCGTACAGCTGGAAACAGAGTTCAACAACAATTATAAAAATATTCTTTTGGGACCTTATGACCAAGTGTGCCATGAACAGCGTCGAAATGCATGTGAAAACAATATTTTTTCAAGACCAGAGAGAATTATATCAGACTTTGAAGAAAACATTGAAAAAAGTTCCGCAAAAGTCTTTACTATAATAACAGCTCAGAGGCAATTTATAGTATGTACAAAATTTGTTGATGGTGGAATTCCTTCGGGATTGACTGCTCTACTAAAGTGTCCACCGCACTTTTTCACATATGATAAGTTTTAATGCACAGATCAAAAATAATGTGCATCGGCATATCCTTTCCATCTTTCTTAGTATATTCTTATTCTTAATATACACTTTGTTTTTTTTTCAACATAAGCCGTATTTGTTATGACGATGATATAGATCGGATCATTGATTTACTTGCATTGAAACAACAAAGCGATATCCTGCTTTTTGGTTGGATCTATTTTTGTGATCCAAAAATTAATTCTTATATTTCACACAAGAGGAGATTTTCAATTGAAAACGTTTGGTATCATTTCCACTATTTCCAATAACAACAGTATTGCCACATTAGCCGAGTTCACACTATACAATTAGTTGGACAGACTTCGTTTGACAGACATTGAATGGTCGGATGTAGTTTGCATTCAGACTTATCCGACTTGTCGTCCAACCTTATGTATAATACTCCTCCACTCCATCCAACTTCTAAATTTTCAAAAATATTTGAAAACCATCCACCAAGTTGGTCAAGTGGTCGTCTGAGGGTTCACATTATCCAACATTGGTCATTCAAGCCAAAGTCTGTCCAACTAATTCCACAGTGTGAACTCCGCTATTTTTATCGGTGTGAATTGAAATATATTTTAGATAGATAGGGAGAAGCTTCAAATATATTTTTTTTTTATGTAATTCTTGAAATAATTAGAAAGTTCTACAAAACAAAACATAATACTTGTAAAATTAATAAAAATTAGTGCAAAAAAAAGTATATTTGACAAAATGCATGAGTATCATTTTTCTCTAAAAAAAGAACAAAAAATTAACCATTGAAAAGAAGTTCCTATGTCAACTCTGCAACTCTTTTGAAATGTCATTGGAAAGAACGAATTCCACACAGCTACCAACTTGAAATAATAAATAATATGATGATCTAGATCATGTTCCGATCCGGATTGGATCATTGTGATAATAAAACGCGTAATAAGTAGTCGCAATGCCTTGAAGTGCGCGTAAATAATAACTCAATAATTTCTAATTTTCTTCGTCATTCCTATGTAAGAAAATTGCCTCCAGATGCAATGCAATTCTTATTACGTGCTCATAGGTTCACTACCCTTAATAATTTTTTGCGCTGCTTTAGTCTTTAAATAATTGGCATTCCCAAGTAAAATTTTTGATGTATAATTTTCATAACCCGATGACACTACACGGATATTGATATCTTATCACGTACATCCCCAAACCCACCTTTGTACAATATAAGATTCCAAATATGTAGGTATATCTGTGACACTACACTGGTTATATGCAAATTATTATGCAAGACAAAACCACAGCACCAAATAATTATGTCCTATTGTATTGTTCTGGCTCAAATTGACACATAGGTCGAATCCTGTATTGTATATTGGTCTTTCAGCAAATGATACAATTTATGCATTCCTACCTCATTACCTCAACAAGATTTGCAAAGCTTAAAACGAAATGCATTAAGGAATTTCCATTTCCACCAATGACGAAAAGGAAAAAGAAAAAAACAAGGACTTCTAGGGAATAATGAACTTAAAAAGCGCAAAGAACTCGACGATGCCCCAGCTCCGAGCCACAGTCTTCATAACGACGACATTGCCAAGAATCGACCGGGGAATACTTTGATGTGATTAAAAAGGCTATGAAAAACACCCTCGAAACCGATTGATATGATGTTGATCACTTGACATGTTGCTCCAGATACTTTTTTGTTATTGTTTTTCTCCTTTTTGTATTATGTAGATTCACATTTACCTCTTGACTTTTCTCCTCAGCCTTTTCATTTCAAAAGGATAATGTAAGACTGCAATGGATAAGGTAACCTCTCCGACTAATGGATGTCAAGTATACTGTTTGTATGCATGATAAAGACATACTTATGAAGCAATGAATTTTCACTTGAGTGCATCTGTGTGAATCTGAAGTAGATTGCAGTTCGTTAGGAGTGTATTTTGTATTAATGTTAGCAAAATGAGATAATAATAAATGCGTGTTTCGTTCAACAGGCCTGTAATTTAATTCGTTAAATTATATTTACTTCATTTATGCTATTGTTACGAGACAGGTGTCAATTCGAGTAGCGCGAATAATAAAATGATTGATGGATGTAATGCGAATGGGGTGAATTATATATTTTTTATTGAATGCGGCAACTTTGGATATTAATGATGTGACAACAACGCTGATTTGATATTTAATTTTTTTATTTCTGTACCTACATGCTCATAACTCCACAATGATACTCAATTTATTGGTTTTATTTAACTTTTTTTTTTTGGCTCATGGGTTTTTAATTACGTGTTTGCCAGTTAATTAAAATTAAAACGCTGGCGCTGGTTGAAAATGATTTTGTTTGCATTGGAAATTGCCTGTTGTTAGAATCTGAGTTGTTTTGCTTTGGATGGGATTAAGAGAGTGGGAGGAATAAAGTTGTCAGTAAACAAATGAATAATGGAATACTTATCTA